>CM037851.1:124390218-124894164 GCA_021234595.1 Delia radicum
ATCTATTTCGGGAATTTTCTAGGTTCCCATCATCAGAACACGTTTTGAAAGCGGTAACAATCCCCATGCCAAACATCAAACATTCATATAAACTAGTCTACTCACTACATGAGAACTAATATATGAGCTTGAAGTTAAAAATGATAACCATTGATCAAAAAATAACAAACAAGTTTTCAATTTATTTAAATTTTTGGTTACAAACAAGGCACTCCGCTTCATTAAAAATATTCTAGCTAAATAAAAATACGTTTTCCCAACCAAAATCCCACATAATGAATTAAAAAAAAACAATTAAAAAAAATTATAGTACGCTTGGCTTTATTAATTAAAATATCATTGGTTGTTGTCAAATACTATCTGTGTACTTATTTTATTAAACAAAGCGACACAAAGCGACACAAACCTACTCCATCCAATGCTGGCAAGCAACTAAACAATTTTTTTGGTTTTTTTTCGGTTTCTCTTATTATTTTTATTTACTTTCGGGTTGTGTGTGTGTGAAAAACGATTAGTCTTCGTTGTTTCAACAAGTGTTTGCCCGTCACTGGTCTACATGTCTGTATATGTTTGTTTGCAATTTGACCACACTAGATTATTAATCTATTAACATTTATTATAGAAATACATATTAAATTCAAATATTTTCTTTTATTTTATCAATAGACAATTATTTTCACAAGCCGGTGACAACGCAAAATTTAATCCTCAATTTTGTTTTATGTATGAAAAATATGGTTGATTTTTTTATATATCTTTGTTGAATTTAACGCTTTCTAAAATGAATAAAAATATGGTAACATTAATTAATAATAATTTGACATTATCTAAAATTACAAATGTCATTTATATTATTGTCATTTTCTAATATTGCTTTTGTAAAATTTTCATATCCATTTTTGAGGATGCTCTCTTGAATCCTCAATTTTGTTTTATGTATGAAAAACATGGTTGATTTTTTTATATATCCTTGTTGAATTTAACGCTTTCTAAAATGAATAAAAATATGGTAACATTAATTAATAATAATTTGACATTATCTAAAATTACAAATGTCATTTATATTATTGTTATTTTCTAATATTGCTTTTGTAAAATTTTCATATCCATTTTTGAGGATGCTCTCTTGAATTTTGACTGTCATCATAGAAACACACAATTTGAACTGCGATATTTTTAATATATCTATATCAGGTTATGGGCCCAGTCCCTCATTGGTAAAAATAAAGAAATTGTATGGCTGATAAGGACAAATTAGAAGGTGGAGCTGGTTCTGCAATTTACAACGCAACAGAAGAAAAATATACAACTAAAAGCAATTTGGTAAATTCGGCTTTTGATTCATCAAACAAAATGACAGAAGCTAGATCGTATCAATTACATCAGTTCAACGGGCAGAACTACCAATTGTGGAGGCGTCAAATGGAAATCTATATGACGGAAAATAAATTGAAGCCATATATTTTGGGTACAATACCGAGACCAAGTTCTGAAAGTCAAGCATGGGATGATAAAGATGCTAAGGCGCAGGCTTTTATAATGAGAGGTATTGAGTTAGAACAATTAAAATATTTGACAGATTGTAACACATCAGCACAAATGTGGTCGAGATTAAAATCAGTACATGCTGAAAAGAGTGAACAATCAGCACAAGTTCTATTAGAAAAGTTTATAAACTGTAGAATGGAAGATGATGAAAGCATCGTAAACTTTATTGCAAATGTTACTTCATTGGCACAAAGATTGAAAGATATGGATTTAGAACAAAAAGAACCCATGGTAATTGCAAAAATTTTAAGTAGTTTGCCATCTAAGTTTGATCATGTAAGAACTACATGGTATGCCGTCCCTCGTATAGAACAAAACATAGAAAGATTAACAGATCAACTTGTAAACTTGCGTTCAAATGAAATAACCGATAATAATACACACAAATCGGCATATTCGTTAAGTAAACACAAATACAACAAAAGTTCGAGTTCAAATAAGAGAAATGGAAAATGCAATTATTGTAGGAAACAAGGTCATTGGGCAAGAGAATGTTTTAAGAGACAAAGAGATCAACAAAATAACATAATAAATGAACGCAGCTCTTTAGCCGTAACAAGAGAATTAAACACAAAAGATAATAAACAAACTAGTTCCAGACCTGGATAGAAATTTTGTATCAGTATTTAGAGCAACAGAAAAAGGTATGAAAGTGATATTTGAAGAAGGTGCTCACGGTCGCCAAATGTTCGAACGAAAAAGAAAGACTTGCGAGTTTTGTTCTTAATAGGTTTATTGCTAATCGAAGACTAGAATGAACAATAGTTTGTTAAAACTAACTTATTAAATAAGCAAGAGGTTACAATAATTTACCGTTAAGAATTTGACAAAGCAAGAAACAAGAATTAGTGATCTAAAATAAAAAGTAATTGAATATATACAATATGAATCGGTACTTTTATCAGATGGATAAAAGAATAAATTGACAAATATAAAACAAAACAAATTGTAATAAATTAAGTGCTATTCTGACCGAACAAGTGTATTTTCTAAAAATCATAACTACATTGCAAATTTTAAATTTTTTTCTGAATCAGACTGCGCAGTTTCTGGTATTGAACCTTCGTCAGTGACCCTGTTTTTTGAATTTTGAATAATGTAATATTTGTTATGTGGCATTAGAAATCAGTTTATACCACGGTCAGTGATTGCACAGAAAATTTCATATAGACGCAATCGAACAAATAAAAACATAACAAGTATTACATTATTCAAAAATTCAAAAAAACAGGGTCACTGACGAAGGTTCAATACCAGAAACTGCGCAGTTTGATTCAGAAAAAATTGAAAATTTGGAATGTAGTTATGATTTTTAGAAAATACACTCATTCTTCTCTACCACGCCTTTCGCAATTAAATTAAATAAAATTGCATATTAATTATAGTATTAATTGCAATTGTCTGAAAAAGACGTTAAAATTCAAACTCAAACAAAAATCAAACTTTGCTCTCTGGCAATTCTTCCCTAACTACGTACGCGCCATATTTCGAATATACAAAGAATATGTCATATTTCGAATATACAAAGAATAGGCATCACTTACAACATATGGGAAAACAGTGGACATTAGAGTGAGGTAAGTTTCTCAAAATAGAACTGTTGTGTTGTTGGAGTTGTACTTCTGAGATTATGTATGCAAGAACAAAAACACTGTGTATTGAATAAAACTAGTTTTAATCACAACAAAACTCGACCTGACGATAGCTCAGAGGGCTAAAGCTCTCTGTCTAACGTGTAGTGCGAGTGCATGTGGCATTAGAAATCAGTTTATCTATACCACGGTCAATGATTGCACAGAAAATTTCATATAGACGCAATCGAACAAATAAAAACATAACAAATATTACATTATTCAAAAATTCAAAAAACAGGGTCACTGACGAAGTTTCAATACCAGAAACTGCGCAGTCTGATTCAGAAAAAATTGAAAATTTGCAATGTAGTTATGATTTTTAGAAATACACTCATTCTTCTCTACCACGCCTTTCACAATTAAATTAAATAAAATTGCATATTAATTATAGTATTAATTGCAATTGTCTGAAAAAGACGTTAAAATTCAAACTCAAGATACAATTTCTTCCTCAATTTGACTTCTGTATTTTATTTATATTTTATGTATTATTTAAGATTTTCATAAGGTATTTTTATAAGTATATCAATTACGAGTTTCTTTATACTTTATAAATTTTTCTTTCGTAATTTTTTTTGACGGTACATTCTTATAATGCTGTTCCATAGCGTGGATAATGAACTGCTCCTGGTCTTCTTGGTAGCTTAGAACAGCATTAAATCGCGTAATTAGATCTATTCCACGTTCATTTACAACTAATTGTTTTTTAAAATTGTTTTTGCAGCAATAAAACTTTCATTAATTAACCAAATGCAAGAATCGCTCATCAAAAACTGTTTATCTATACCTGCAATTTCTTGATTTAAGATTGTATCAAAAAAGGTGTAAGTGTTACTGGTAACAAAATCGCATAATATAATAGACATGAAATTTTTCTTTTAGGTTCTCCAAAATAACTATATCTTGTTAAATTAGTTATCATTTGTCTCTCCATTTCAATATCTACATTATCATCATAGAAGGCAAATGGTTTAATCATATTAAGTTTAGAGTTTCTTATTTGCAGGAAATCATATTAAATACTTTTAAATTCGCAAAATTAAACATTTTATATAAGGATGCTTTTTGACGTTACAACAATTTTGTTTGCTCAATAAAATAGAATTTTTTGACGCCTTTCCGATTTTAGTAGTAAGCTCAAAGGGCCATTATTACAACTTGCCAATAGCTAAAGTTCGGATGTTATCTGACAGATGATCAGTTTTTCGTTATTATAAGTATACTTTAAGCTAAAAGTGACCGATAAGCTAAAGGGAAGATATTGTTGCCTTTAACTTTAAACGTAAGGTTTATGTGTTTAAAGTTACCACATTTTCTGCTCTATAAAGAAGAAGAAGAAAATACCGAATTTCACAACCGAATTTCACAAATTATTGCTTGTTTGTAAACAAATATATAAAAGTACGTTGCCATTACGTATTTTTATAAACCAATTCATAAACCAATAATCGGTTTTTAGTTTGGTGCTGCCACATTATCAAAAATATTAATTTTATTTTATTGCGAAGTTGTAATAAAGAAAAACACTATAGCTCACTTTATTCCACATTTTAGCTAAAGTTACTTTTTACTAACATTTACTTAAAAGGCAAGTTGTAATAACGGCCCTAAAAGTTGTTATTTAATGTAAGCTTTTATCAAAATTGATACAGCACTTTAGTTGTCACAAATCGAAATGTGTTTGGAAAAACTGCCACTGTAGCCGCTATGAATAAAAAAAATTTAATTTGTGGACATTATCATTTTAGTCAATCGTTAGTCTTTATGCTATAAACACATAGACGACTGCAGCTACACGACTACAGCCTGTCAAAAATAAAATACACACGTTTATATAAAAATGATTATTTTGGCACCAACACAGCTACACGGCTACCCGACTACTTTTGCCGCTGTAGTCAACTTAGGATAATTTCTATTTTTGTTGGATACAAAACAAAAATAGTGTTGTCAATAAAACAAAATATGTAACAAATTAGTGCTTAAAAATATTTTATATTGTTAAACACAAAAAAGTCGCAACATTAAGTGCTATAATTTCATTAATATTACAAGAGGGGTTAGATAAATTTATTTTTACGTTATAATAATTTATTATAAATAAGTAATTGTATGTTTAAGTCAACTTTATATACGTCTACAACCATGCATGTTGTTCTATTTTAATAAAGCAAAAAAAAAAATGTAATTGGCACTACTGAAATAAAAATTCCTTTGTATAAAAAACAGCTGTATTATTATGCTGTCGTTTTTAAAATAATAAGTAGCTGACCACACGGCGACAATTGCAGTGAACGGCATTTGTAGTCGTGTAGCTCTGTAGCCTGCTGTGGTCTATGTGTTTATAGCATTACTCTGGCCAGGCAAAAATACAATCGGCACAGTGTTGGCGTCGGTCTATTATGCGTTAGCAGGACGTGGAATTAACAATATTGACAGTATTGTCCTGGTACTCGATTGACAAAATTCAATGAATTGAACTAATTCAAATCCAAAGTAAAATATTTTTAACTAAAAAACATTGTTCGTGTTCAGGCTAGAATCTCTAGTCATAATACACTATGTTGTGTTAGTGTTTATTAAATAATTTATTTAATTAAATAATTAATTTATTAAATAAACAATAACACTCACTTTCTGACTATAGCATTAGGACCATTAGACTGCGATTTTCAAGCATTTTACTTCCTTTACAGTTTTGTAAGTTTTTTGTTTTTATATACATCGAGGTTATTATTAATTTATAACGAGCTTTTTTGTTTTTTAATTTATAACGATCTTTCAACCTCCGTATATTTACTAAAATATAGCAGATCTGTAGCCAGATCGAAATACTAGTATCAACCTAGCTAATATGTTTGCTAGTTTGGTAAATTTTTCAAAAAATACCGCTAGGCTCAAAGTAGTTCTATTTCCCGTAACAACAGCAAAATTTCCCGTAGCCATTACAGACGAAAGCCATGTTGGTTTTTTCTCGCTCCCACTCATGTTGTAATAGATTGGGTGTAAAACAACAACTATTAGACGATCCGATGGTCGCTATATTGTGCGACTACCATTTAAAGAGGAATTCCCCACTGATATTTTTTTAGGTCCTTCAAGGAACATGGCCCTAGCGCAGTACCATAGGATGAAAAAAACGCTAGATAAAACACCAGACTTGAAGGAACAATATCGTCAGGTTCTCCAAGAATATATTGACTTGGATCAAATGGAACCAGTTTCACACTCTGAAACAAATGGGGAAAAAGAATTTTCATTTTTTCTACCCCACCATGCGGTTGTACGACCCGAAAGTAAAACCACAAAGGTACGAGTGGCTTTTAACGCATCAAAGAAAACCAATAGTGGATTCTCCTTGAATGATGTTCTTCATCAAGGCCCAACTCTTCAGACCGATTTAATGCAAATTGTACTTAGTTGGCGATATTACAAATACGTCTTCACTGGCGACATTGAAAAAATGTTCCGCCAAATAATAATACATGAAGCTGATCGACCGTACCAGCAAATTTTGTTCCGTAATGAGACGGATAATTTCGTAAAATCCTACCAAATGAAAACAGTCAAATTTGGAGTGAACTGTGCACCTTTTTTGGCTATACGAACTCTACTGCAGTTAAGTGAGGACTGCAAAAATGTATATCCAAAAGCATCCACTATATTAAATACAGAAATCTACGTAGATGACATTTTATCTGGGGGACATACTCTTGAAGAGGCAAAACTGAAACAAAGTCAAATAACACAGGCTTTAAATTCAGCAGGCTTCCCCATGAAGAAAATAACCGCCAATAACAACTTTCTTCTTGAACATTTGGCCCGGGAGGATCTTCTTGACGAAGATTTTTTGAAGTTCGACGATTCTAGCACCATAAAAACCTTGGGTATTCGCTGGAATGCAAAATCAGACTTTTTTTTATTATGTAGTAGAACCTAACCAAATTGTGCCCTCCTCTACAAAAAGGCAGATTTTATCATGTATTGCGAAGCTATTTGACCCCCTGGGCTGGTTAGGTCCAATTGTCGTGATTGCCAAACTTTTGATGCAAGAGTTGTGGGAAAGAAAATTAGATTGGGATGAAGGTGTCCCACCCATTATTTTAATAAAATGGAACGAATTTCTTAAAAATTTACCCCTAATTTCTACCTTGAAAATCCCTAGATTCAGACGGAGAAATCAGCAGCCATTTGTTAGTGGCAAAAACAAAAATCGCCCCTATAAAAAAGACAACAATCCCCAAACTTGAATTATGTGGCGCTTTATTACTTTCAAGGTTAATTAAATGTTTAATGGAAAACGCAAAGTTCTCTTACGAACTATACTTGTGGACGGACTCCTCTATAGTCCTCGGGTGGCTACAAAAACCACCTAACACTTTAAAAACTTTTGTTGCAAATAGGGTAAAAAAAATTATTAGTATTGCCAGCAATAATCACTGGAAACATGTAAAAACCGACGACAACCCAGCAGATTTAGGTACCCGTGGTTCCACACCTCAAGAACTCATCGAGAGTAACCTATGGTGGCATGGGCCCACCTGGCTTCAACAACCTACTGAACTTTGGCCAAAACCACGAGTTTTTGATCCAACAGACTTAGAAACCAAAAAGATCTCAGCTTTTCATCTAAAAACTACCCCAGTCGACACCAGCAGCACAGATATTTTTCTTCAAGCTAGTGAATCTGACAACATATTAGAAAACTTTTCATCTCTCCCTCGAGTCTTAAGGGTCGTGAGTTATTGTTTTCGTTTCATCAATCGAAGCCGAAAACTCCCATTTAAAACTGAACAGTTTATAACTACAGACTAATTTCAATCGCTCAAAAAACTCACTTTTACAAAGAGTATGAATGCCTTAACGGAAAACGGCATATCTTACTTTGAGTCCATTTCTCGACAAAGATGATTTATTACGTGTTGGAGGTAGACTTAATAACTCAGGATTAAGTTATACAGAGCGCCATCCTATAATAATTCCCGAAAAATCACGCTTTGCTAATATTTTTGTCGAATATACCCATACAATTTTGCTTAATGCTGAACATCACATAATGTTACGGGCTATAAGACAAGGGTTCTATATACCTAGACTTAAAAATTTGGTACGAAAATGTATCCGAAACTGCAAGGCATGCACTATATACAAGCACAAAATTCAACATCAAATTATGGCCGCTCTCCCCCCCTGAAAGAGTAAATTTTTCATTACCTTTTACCTACACCGGAGTCGACTTTGCCGGCCCGTTCAATATAAAATCATCAAAACTACGAAGTGCCAAGTTAATCAAAGCATATGCAGCCGTCTTTGTTTGCTTCTCTACAAGAGCAGTTCATTTGGAAGCCTGCTCAGATCTTTCTACAGACGCATTTCTTGCCTGCTTTGACCGGTTCACCGGACGTCGAGGTTTTCCTAAAAACCATGTTTTCTGATAATGTTCGAAATTTTCTTGGGGCTAGTTTAGCCTTACTAAAAACCTACAACGAATTCCTGAAAACGACAGAAAAGGCCTTAGTAGAAAAATATGGTGCCCACGGATTTACTTGGTCATTTATTCCACCATAGGCACCCTCATGGGCGGCCTCTGGGAGGCTGCCGTAAAAAGCATGAAATCTCATCTTAAAAAGGTAGCTGGTAAACTCAACTTTACTTTTGAAGAATTTGCTACAATGCTAATCAGAATTGAAGCTGTATTAAATTCGCGTCCAATGTCTCCATTGACCGAAAACCCGTCCGAACTACTCCCCTTGACTCCAGGTCATCTTTTGAGAGGTGCCCCACTCATTGCTCCTCCTGAAGCTCCAGAAGAACCTCCGTTAGAAAAATTGAGTCACCTAAAACGATGGGACCGACTAAAAGCTCTTCAACACATCTTTGCCCGTCGTTGGAAAAACGAATATATTACCGAACTTCAGCGAGGAGTTAAATGGAAAACTGAACAACACAACATAAAGCCAAACGACTTTGTCATCGTGAAAGATGATTTGTTACCACCCACCGAGTGGCGTCTGGGAAGCATTACCAAAGTGATATATGTAAAAGACAGCAACGTACGAGTAGCCGAAATCAAAACACAGAATGGAATTATAATGCGCTCGATAGCCAAATTGTGTCTTTTACCAACCTCTAATACCCCACTTAAACAAACCGCACAGAAATCCTCAAATTAATCCACCCGATTCAAAATCAAAACCTGATAAAAAAGAGAAACAGTCGCTAAACAAAATTTCTAATAACACAATATATATACATTCTTTTCTTCCTCTCTAGCCATCATCATGCCCCGATGCAATTTGTGCCTTAAAAATCACGCCGTCCGGCACTGCCACGTTTTTATGGCCATGGACGTAGTCGAGCGTAGAGCGTACCTGGAAAAGTGGGGCTATTGTCTCAACTGCATGGCGAAAACTCATTCGCGTCCGGACTGTCACTCCGAGAACCGCTGCGCCATCTGCGACGCCTACTACCACTCAATGGTGCACCGGGAGCGTCCCCTTCACGCCCCAGCTGAAAGCTTTGAGGAAGAACTCAAAGACCTCAACGTACCCGCAGAACCCAAAGAAGAAAACTCATCGGAGGAGATACCTCTGCAACATGGCATGGGGATGTTACCATCACCCAGAGAGCTACTGGAGCTCGAGCTGGGCGAGCGCCCACCTCATTGGGCAAATACCATACCCCCACTCATCCAAGTAAACCTAGAGCACAAGGGGAACTCGATGTGGGCCCAAGCAGAGGCATAGTTCCTGCACCGTAGCGTCGCAAAACTTTTCCCTGGCTTCGCCCCTGACGAACAACGTAGGGGAGTCGAGTACGGGGTGTTCAACGTCTCTGCAACCTACACTCCACGCGCCCATTATAGACCGATCGCCCGTTGGCGACTACCGTTGCGAGAAGAACCCATTCGGGTACCGCCGCCTATTACCGATCCACTATTAGTGGAGCACTTTTCCACCATCAAGTCCAAGGCACATCCCGGCTTCGCGACTTGCCGTACCATTGATGGGGTTATTGGTCATCGGACGCTGGGCATCCATCATAAAACCAGAGGTGATCCAGCCAGCGGAAACCCTACCCAAGGCGCAAAGATCAATCTTTGGGTGGGTTATCCACGGAATTTGGAACGGCTGCTGCTGCCACAAACATCCTCGCGCGGGAGTATGTTGAACCGTGTTCAACAGGAACCTTACGTTCCAATATTTCCCCTATTTTTTGTATATATTTTTTTTTCTCAATTATGTTGTTTTTATCTCTCATATATTTTTTTTTCTCTGTTCTCCATGAACACCCCCCTTTTTTCTTATATATTTTCATTGAATTTTTTATCTTATTTAAATATTATATATTTAAATATCGTTTATCTTTTTTCCTTATATATATATTAACGGAGTTGGACTCCATATTTCTTTTTTATATTTTGTAATAAACAAGTTAGTATTAACATACCCTTCAATAAAGCAAGAAGCTTTTTATATGAAAAAGAAGAAACCCCTGTGTTCTTTTTTTATAATACTCACCGACTCATAAACTAATTGGGAAAGGGAGTTACCCACAACCCCTAGCGGTTATGGTTGAGTGGTTAAGGGAACATATTTGCCTTTGTACCACATGTTTATCAAGTTTTATTAGAAGTTCCTAAAGGCAACTTTTAGATTTTTAGCTTTTTCTACCACATCCTAACAATTTCCATAGGTCGTGATTAGTTGTACACGATCGAGAAGGAACCTTCATGACAAATTGAAGGTCCAAGCTCCAGTGGCTTATATTGGGTGGTGAGCCTGTACTAAATCCCTTTAAATACCATTTTAACTATGTTTTTATTGCATATTTTAGAAATTATCTTTCCAGTAAATTAGTACATACACCAAATAGCACATAATTATAGAAACGGGAAAGCTCACTAATTTGTTATCTTAGGACACTTTTCCTTTTTTAGTCCCTTTACAGCGTTTTAATTAGAAGTTCAAAGAAACACATATTTTAAAAGTCAAATTTCTAGCTAAATGTTATTTAGGATGACATTTACAAGGAGATTTTGCCCTTACGGTAAAAATTTCCTTAAATTTATGCTTAGATAATGTCTGCGCCGGTCGAGGAACTTTCAAGCCAAATTTCAAGTTTCTTACTCCAGCGGTTTAAGCATTGTGATTAATCCCAGGTTTTCTTATTTAAACCCCTTTTTTACTATAATTCCATCTTTGTAAGTGGAGGAGAAACCTACATGCCGTATTTAAAAATCAAGCGGTTTGGGCTGAGTGATTAAGGGAACATATTTGCCTTTTTTTATTAAGTTTTGTTTAAAATTCCTAAAGGTATATTTTACCTCAATGATAATTTGAAGTTCCAAGCGCCAGCGTTTTAGGCAGCGAGATTAGTACCATTATAGTATAGAGATTAGTACCATTTTTACTATGTTTTTATTGCATATTTTAGAAATTATCTTTTCATTAAATTAAACCATATAACACATAAGTTATGGTAACGGGCAAGTACACTAGGTTGTTATCATAGATAACACGTTGTTTTGCCTTAAAGTTTAAAATGTAATTTTTATAGGACAACGGAATAAAGTATTAAATTTTTTATTTTACAGCCTCCCATAAATGTTTTACTCAGGGAAGCCGGCTTTGGATATACCACAGAATAGGAAAATCATAAACCTGGCCGCACTCCGTCTACACAGAAATACTGTAATGTTTTAAACAATGTTCTTTTGAAAAACGATCTTATAACTATGCAAAACATAGCTCCCATTTTGATTTGGGGGTTAAGACAAACATATTTTCATTCGTAATCCCCAAATTGTAAATGGTAATAATGCCAGGCCATACCTGCCTAAATGTTTCGATATCATCTCTACTACATTGTGTTTTATTTTCCTTAAATGATTAAATTCTTATCCAAAATCAATAACATTTTAAACTTGAAGGCAAAACAATATCGTCCCTACGCTAACAATGCAGCGGGCATACCCCCTATTATTACTAAAAATACATCTTAATCCGCTATTTTTCGGACCGTATCCCAACGTCATATTGATGAGCCCTCTCGGTCGGTTAGGGTGGGTAACCGTCCGTAAAAAAATTTTTTGAAATTTTTTAATTAGTAATAAAAATACACCTAAATCAGCTATGGTTCGGGCCATAGTGTGTACGTATCATGTGGTATTTTGCACATGTGATACTACCTCATTATAAGAAAGTATGTCAATGACTAAAGCCGATCTACACATCTTTATTGGGCATCGTTAGAATGTGGATTTATCACAATTTCATTAATTATCAAATGCTACTAATCATGAATATAAATGTTTTTATACAACAAAAACTAATTAAAATTATTAATTATAGGTAAATAAAATCCAAACACAAACTACATTGCTATTAAGCTTCAAACTCCTTCAGCGAAAGTTTACAGGCATACATCTGAAAGACCTCCATCAACATCACATGAATTCTGTATAATATTCCACATGTTGGTTATTATATAAAAAAAAACTCCTTAAATACTCACAACACTTACAATGAATAAAAATTTTTAGGCAGAACTACACGCAGGAAATAGAGCATCGTTTTATAATAGTTTAAGTGCATCATAATAAGATCGTAGCAATCATATTTTGATTCTAAATGACGAAAAAATCGCGTTCGGTAATCATAATATGATCATCCAGAGTCATTTATATGATAATTAGAATCATAATATCATAATTTTGTGTCCACAATCATGTTCAATCATACCTTTTCTCTGCGTGTAGGTGCACTCCGGGCAAGTCCGGCTTTAGCCTGCTTGTTCATAATATAATAATTCAGTAATTCATAATTCAATATTTCATTACAGTCGGCTACGGCAGCGCACGCGGCAACAAGGTAATTTTAACTAACCCTTCTACATCCTTAGACATCCAGCGAGTTCCCTTCGAGGTCCTGCGAATATCCTTCGAGGTCCTACGAATATCCTTCGAGATCCTGCGAATATCCTTCGAGGTCCTGCGAATATCCTTCGAGATCCGGCGAACATCCTTCGAGATCCTGTTAACATCCCTACAGATTGAGTCGTGCGTTTGACCTTCTCTCAACTTTAGCCAGCCGAGATTGTGTCGTGCGTTTGACCTTCTCCCAACTTTAGCCAATAGAGACTGAGTCGTGCGTTTGACCTTCTCCCAACTTTAGCCAATAGAGATTGAGTCGTGCGTTTGAACTTCTCTCAACTTTAGCCAGCCGAGATTGAGTCGTGCGTTTGACCTTCTCTCAACTTTAGCCAGCCGAGATTGAGTCGTGCGTTTGACCTTCTCTCAACTTTAGCCAGCCGAGATTGAGTCGTGCGTTTGACCTTCTCTCAACTTTAGCCAGCCGAGATTGAGTCGTGCGTTTGACCTTCTCTCAACTTTAGCCAGCCGACATTGAGTCGTGCGTTTGACCTTCTCTCAACTTTAGCCAGCCGAGATTGAGTCGTGCGTTTGACCTTCTCTCAACTTTAGCCAGCCGAGATTGAGTCGTGCGTTTGACCTTCTCTCAACTTTAGCCAGCCGAGATTGAGTAGTCCGTTTGACCTTCTCTCAACTTTAGCCAGCCGAGATTGAGTCGTGCGTTTGACCTTCTGTAGCGTGTTTGATAAGTGTATATTGCCATGTACTAGACAGGCAATATAACACCCATACATTGTATGAAGTATTAACATACAATCTATGGAATGCTCCATGCTACAAGCAACCTACAGTGTGGATTAATGCATACGTAGGCATTTCCCACGCTTTAGTTGTAGCTAGTATTAAGTTGATTTTTATATCTAGATTTAAGTATGTTTAAGAAACAATAAAACAGTTGCTCATCAGAGCTAAACAAAAGCATATCGTTTTATTTTTACTTTGATAATACTACATGGCGATCCTGCCATATCGGTAGAACCGGAAGGGGAAAGGGTTGGGTCCAACAGGACCTGACCCTGAAAAAAAAAATCTTTAAAAAACATAAAAAAGTGTCAAACAAAAAGTGAAAAACTTGTATCAAAAATTTTATAATAAAATTTAATAAAAAAAAATAAAATCTAGACTAAAGAGACGTGAAAACACTTATCTAAATATCTCAATAAAATCTAAAAAAAAAAAACTGCAGAAAAAACTAACACAATTTTATAAAATTAGAAAAAAAATTAATTAAAACATTGCAGTATAAACTACCCGTTTAAAGGAATTTATATGTGAAACTAAAAAAAAAAAAAGTTTTGAGATACTTAAACTTATAAAAAAAAAAACTAATAATTTGGATTAAAATCCAAAAAAGTAAAATCTGTTAAAATTAAGGATTTTAACGACTAAAAAACTAAGAAATTGGATTGAAATCCAAAAAAAAGAACCGTGAAATCGGTTAAAACTAAAAATCTTTAAAAACAATAAAATTTAAAAATTAAATAAATTGAATAAAAAAAATAGAAACTTAAAGAATAATTATATTAAAATATGTGCCTAAACTAATATATACAATTTTAATTTAAAAAAAAATTAAAACTAAAATAAAAACAAAAACAAGTGGAAGCATTAAAATCCGATGTGCCGAATTTGTTAGCATTGGAAACAAAAGACAAAAAAAAAAATACGAAATAAGAAATAAACTAAAATAAAAACGAAGATGCAAGTTGTTTGTTAGTGAAAACAAAAATACTGATGTCGTTAACAAAAATTTTAATAAGTTTATAATTACACAAAATGTGTAGTAACATATACCGGTTTCTCTAAAACACACAAAAAATGCTTTCAACCCTACAAATAATTAAGAATAAAAGTTGTTGCCGTCCATGTTTGTGATCAGCTACTCGTACATAAAGATAGATATAACACAATGGATAAATCAATGAAGAAGCAATGCGGATGTGTATTGCCGGAGACACACGCCAAGTGCTCCAAGGGTGGTGTGGCCAAAACACCACCAGGAAAACAAGACCAACATGAACAAAGTAATGAAAGATATTTTGGGTCGCTTCAAGGACTTCACTGGTGAATCTATGGACTTCAATGGTATGATTGACATGTTACAAAATCAACCCATATTAATGTTCTTCAATAATGGTTTGGAAGAAGAAAAATGCTAATTCAACCTATAACAACTTAAAACTACAACAAATACAACATCAATAACGGATTTAAATAAGGTAAACATAGTGAATAGCGTCGTCTGTTTCGTACATTACAGTTCAGGTCTAATAATGTTTAATGTTTTTAAATAATTTTAAATTCAATAAAAATTTGAATACTTAGAATTTTTCAAAATCTTTTTTTTTTATATTTTTAATTCCAAATCGAACTCTTTCTATTTCTGTAATTTAAACTTCTGGAAATTTTTCTTAAAACAAAAAGTCACCCCTAAAAGTAATAGAAACCTTATAATTTTATTTATTAAATAAAATTTAAAATTAAAACTACACAAATCTTCTAAAAATTGTGGCATTGTTAATTTCTAATTATTTTAAAATTGGTTTTAATATACTTTTTAAAATATTTAAAACACTACGTTTTTAAAATTTTGAAAAACTTGTATGTAAATTTTGTAAATTTGCTAGGAAAAAAAATTTTAGATTTTGTATGACAAATTTAATTCTTTGTATGAAAAATTTAAAATGTTGTAAGAAAAAAAAAATTTAAACATTTTTTATATATATATATACATTGCAAAAACAGAGGATAATTTAAACATAATATTAATCAAATATTATAACTACCAATGCGAAAGAAACAATACAAAATTGGTTAACTGAAATTAATGAAAAAAAAAAGAGAAAGAAAGTTCAAATAAAAAAAAAATATTTTAATAAAAGATTATTATCTTTTCAAAATCATTGAATATTATTTGAAGTTCATTGATTATTAAAAAATTACTAACAATCTAATAGCTATTTTTATTGACTATGGTGACTCCTACGGGACACTCCCCTAGTGCAATAAAAATCTACCGGTCATCAAATGATGTATGACCTATATTTGCCGTTGCAATTGGGATATCTCTACCTGAAGGTGACGGATAACGAATGCCACGACAAATATATAATTTTTTTTTAATTACTAAACAATTAACAAATCGAAATCCCTGTTAATAACAGCCCAATTAAACTTAGTTTAAGTAAATCAATGTAAACTTGATTTTTGCATATGTAATGGGTTGCATTATTGACAGAGATGGATAAGACCAGTGTTTTACACTGTAAATTTTATTTTTGATTTTAAAGAACTGGCCCCACTTTCATGTGCATTAAAGTGCCAAAAATCTTATATTTGCGAAATTTAATAACTTTATAATAAAGTTATCCTTATTTGGAATCAAATATCCAACACTAGGAATGCGAGAAAAAGATTAAATGGCAGCACTAATCTGTGCACAAAAGTATGCCACACTATTTAATCATTAATTTATTTAAAAAAAAAAAAAAAAAAAAAAAAAAAACGACCAAATATAATGAAGTATAATAAACTCAATAGAATTTTAAAAAAAAATATTTTTGAATGTCCAATTATTAATATTATCAATTTTTTTTGTTTCTATATAAATTTCTAAACTAAAATTGGAAATTCGGAAAATTTCCAATAACACAGAATTAAAGTTTCTCATGTATTAAAGAAAATTTAATGAATCATTTTTGTATTTATGAAAATGATGCCATGACCAATGGATAAAAATTCGTTATAGTTTTCCTTGCAAACAACAAGAAAAACCCTTATAACAGGCGAATTGACATTGGGAATTTTCTAAAGTAATACTGAATTGAAATAACAGAGTCTTTGAAATTAAATTTTTGTAGACTTTCCTAAGTCAAATCATCATTATTAAGGGAATATAATTTTTTTTATTCCAAAGAAACTTTGAATATTTTTTTGTGTTTTGATTGTTTTTACAATTATAATTGTTGTAATTATTATTTTTTATTGTTGTAAATACTAAGGTTCCTTTGAAATTCCTTAGATTTCTCAAAATCACTTTATATTGATTAAGTTAATCTCTATATAATATCTGGACTGTAAGTAGAATCATCACGGATGACAACATAATGTCTAGGACTAATTGTACCCTGGCGTACACATTGTGATACCGAAAATAAATCATACTAATTGGAACGTGTTATGTTACAATCGACCACAGTACCAGGCATATGATTACTAGCGTTATTACCGCTAACGGTAAAATAACGTGTATTGATATGTTTTTGGACTACTATGAATGTTATTTTAATGGTCTGATTTAGCAATGCTGTAAAGACAGCTTCTGAATTTCACCTTTGTGCTGCATCATGATATAATTCTATGCCACAAATCATATTTAACAACAACTACTAATGAAATGCTGTATTATAATGAAGCTTAATCCTAAATAATCGTATAATCGATATATCTTGACTTTTATTAAAAATACCAGTACTTTCTTCCATTATTGTTGGGATGTTTAAATGGTTCCCGATTTGTAGCTAATACTCATATAAATCATGATGCATGACACGTTTTATTTCTTCTATCTCATCATGTAACAATTGTACCGTTAGATTTTCATTAGCAAAACTACCCGTTACTTTTGTTCCAATTATATCAAAATCAAATAATATACGTTCTGCTCGTTCGCCTATAAACTGTCCTTGATTTTGATTTTCTTGCTTGACTTTTAACCCTTTTGGCAAATTGAAAAAGCTCTGCAATGCTTAGCCCATTTTTGTTGAGTAATAAAGACATGAGAAGCCTGTAGGAATTCTCTTCTCTAAAACCTTCAGGTTTAATCATCCTTTATATTGTTCTTACTAATCTACATAGCTTTTAGAAGCTTGAACAAACTCACACATTTCATTTATTAGTCAATATACTCATAATTTTTTATGGAAATTCAAGAAAACCAAATCATATTTGGTTGGAATCTTTACACTGATGTAATCACTGTAAGCTATTAAGTCGTGAGCTTAGATTTCATCAGTACATGTTCCATTATGCTTGTCTCCATTTATTTATTTTCACTACATAAAGAAATATTTATTTATTTATTTCTTTATATATATCTTATTCTGCTAATATTTTTTGTAACTTGTAATTTTGTATTTTTTTTTCTAAAATATTCAAATTTACTTAATGCTAAATTTTATGTTTGTTTTACAATTATTTTTTTTGAGATTAACCATTTCCTTACAACGCACTATTTGTGTAATACGTGCAAATTGATCCAATTATGGATTATTTCGTAATATAATAACGTTGAATTGATCCGCATATTA
Organism: Delia radicum; assembly: GCA_021234595.1. Taxonomy (NCBI): domain Eukaryota; kingdom Metazoa; phylum Arthropoda; class Insecta; order Diptera; family Anthomyiidae; genus Delia; species Delia radicum. The sequence goes on from CM037851.1 coordinate 124,408,641, forward strand.
AAAGTATTTATATACTTTACATGACTTAAATGAAACCATGCAATTTCGACTCAGTTTCCGTCCATAAATTTCATGTAGACTTAAATGAAACTGCGCGATACGGACTCGGTTTCCGTCATATTTGTATGATTCACGTTATTGGTTCTTATAAACCAGGAATGTATCTCATTATCAGAATCAAAATTGATTCGATTTAATTGCTCTCAAAAGCAATAGATTCAACACTTGTGCATACTATACGGATGCATCAATCATCAAAAATTGATTCTTATACTTCATTATATCATAACATCTCTACCCAGATGCAAATACGTTAGTAATTACTAACAGTATATTTACCCTTACTGAATTTCGATAGAGGTGCTTATAGTTTCAAATGAGACTAATATAAATTTGAGGGAGACGTCCATCAAATTTTTAAATAATAAATGGCAGCGCGTTATGAAGATAATTCTTGATGAATTATATACGGTACATTAGCCAGCCCCTTTGTTAATAGGATATTGACCTAGACTCAATCATCCTAAGTCTTGAAAAAGTAGACGGCAAGGCGAGGTGAACGGAGCCCGTTAAATAGGCCACATATTTTGGATGGTAGAATAAAAAGTGCACTTTTTGATAAGCATTATAGAAATGCGCAATCGCGATTGTTGTTAGTACCGGGGTATTCCAAAAGAATATTAAGAGTTCTGATCTTAAATTGATAGAGCAGCTTGAGTGATCTGGTCTGATCAAAGCTTAAATATTGTGTCAAATAAAGACAGGAAACCCAATACCGGAACTAGAATTCCGAAGAAATTGTATACCAAGTCTATTAAATAGACTTAGTGTTTTGAAGTTAAGGCAAGCTATTGCTAAAGGCATTGGAAATAATTCCACACGCCTCAGGTCCCGAGACCAGCAATTAGAGTCCTTTTCTTAGAACTTTATAATAAAAAAGGAAGAAAAAACGACGTGCCAAATGAATAACACAACTAAATTGCTAATGTATTCGAACATTACATTAGACATTAGTAGCACATGGATAAATATTAACAATACTACTTTGATAATAATAAAAACAGTAATAGAACGATTCAGTAAGAGGAAAAGGGTAAAAAGTTAACCTTGCAGTGATCAACGAGCTGCACTGACAATATGATTTTCTCATAAAATCTATAAATTATTTAGTAAATCTAAAATTTATTTTTATTTTTCGGTTAACTAGGTTTTACACTAAGTGTAAACATCAAACATTCTTTGGTTAATACACAGCGCAATTATTTATGGTATTAAAATACCAACAATATATAATAAATATCGCTGATAATTCTCGCATGTCCTTTAATAACAACAAATTTATTACCTGAATTAGTACTTATGAACTTGGACACTGGAAAATACAATTATTACCAAGTCCCATTTTTCTTTGAAAACATCGCATTCTTTGACATTAATGACCTTGCGGTAATGGCCATACCGGCGGGTACATGAAATTGAAAGGCATGTGATGTGTTTGAATTGACAAATAGTTTAAAAATTACAGTGTTATAGAGAAAAATGATAAACATAAGTTACAAATAATACAGAAATAAAAATGTTGTTTGATTTCGCTTTTATATACTTAAGCGATACATTTTATTTTTGAACAACATTTTTTTTAAGAAGACGAATTGCAATAATTTAAATCGTCTCTTAAATCCTTTCTCTAATTATCTTTTATTTTGATAATTTATTTTTTTATTTTCATTAAAAAGTTTTATAATAAATTGAAACCAATATTATTAGAAATAGTTTCTTATTTAAGATCGTTGGTTTAAATTTCCTCTTGTTAATGCAATGTAATATTTTTATTAAATAAGTTATATAAAAAGACCGATCAATAAGCTACTCTGATTGATCGATCTTTTTCCTAAAAAGGGAGGTGTAGCGTGTTTGATAAGTGTATATTGCCATGTACTAGACAGGCAATATAACACCCATACATTGTATGAAGTATTAACATACAATCTATGGAATGTCCATGCTACAAGCAACCTACAGTGTGGATTAATGCATACGTAGGCATTTCCCACGCTTTAGTTGTAGCTAGTATTAAGTTGATTTTTATATCTAGATTTAAGTATGTTTAAGAAACAATAAAACAGTTGCTCATCAGAGCTAAACAAAAGCATATCGTTTTATTTTTACTTTGATAATACTACACTTCTCTCAACTTTAGCCAGCCGAGATTGAGTCGTGCGTTTGACCTTGTCCCAATTTTAGCCAATAGAGGTTGAGTCGTGCGTTTGACCTTCTCTCAACTTTAGCCAGCCGAGATTGAGTCGTGCGTTTGACCTTCTCTCAACTTTAGCCAGCCGAGATTGAGCCGTGCTTTTGACCTTCTCGCAACTTTAGCCAGCCGATATTGGGTCGTGCGTTTGACCTTCTCCCAATTGTAGCCAGCAGAGATTGAGCCGTGCGTTTGGCCTCCTCCCAACTGTTACCAGCCGAGCGTGAGCCGTACGAACCACAGGTCGTGAGTTGTAGCTACATATAAGAAGCTAGATATAAGAAAATAAAATTATAACGTTTATGGAAAAAACCTGCCTTTTTCTCTCTGTCACTGAAAGAAACACATTTCTGTGACGATCCCTACCCCCGCGAGCTTACCTCAGCTAACGGAGGAAATCTCGTCATTACCCGTTGCTCGGGAGCCACTGTAACGACGAGATTTCCTCCGTTAGCTGGGGTAAGCTCGCGGGGGTAGCGATCGTCACAGAAATTTGTTTCTTTCAGTGACAGAGAGAAAAAAGCAGATTTTTTTCGATAAACGTTATAATTTTATTTTCTTATATCTAATACCACACCCTATAACTAAAAGGAATATAAAAGGAAAGAAAGTACTGTTCAAATTTGGTTCTGCGACTAGCGGTGGGATGACGTCTGCGGTTGATCTGCACCGGGCTTTTGCTGTAGCTACAACTCACGACCTGGGGTTCGTACGGCTCACGCTCGGCTGGTAACAGTTGGGAAAAGCCGAAACGCACTGCGCAATCTCCGCTGCGTAATGGAGGGAGCAGTCCAAACGCACGAATCAATCTCTGCTGGCTACAGTTGGGAGAAGGTCAAACGCACCACTCAATCTCGGCTGGCTAAAGTTTAGGAGAAGGTCAAACGCACGACTCAATCTCGGCTGACTAAAGTTGGGAGGAGGTCAAACGCACGACTCAACCTCGGCTGGCTAAAGTTGAGAGAAGGTCAAACGCACGACTCAATCTCCCGCGCTACAACGCCTCGCCTGTTGGCTTCACCGACACCTTCAACATCGTCCGGGTCATCGACCCCGTCATCGTCATATTCATCCTCAACGTCGTCATCATATTCGTCCACCTCGACTTCATCCTCGTCATCGTCCTCGACTTCTTCTTGCACGACATCATCGTCCGCGTCAGATACCGATGGAGAGCCAACGGTCAGCCTGGGAAGAAATAGGCGAGTGAATCCCAGGCTTACAAACACCACGGCTTACACGCCACCATTCAAACCACCGGGACACCCACAATTGCCTCCGGCAGCGTACACGCCACCGCATTCGACGCTTCCCACGCTTAGCACTGCAAACACCGACACCACGATTCTCGTCACCACGAAAAGTGCCACAAACACCACCATCACCGATATCTTTCACTACGGGTGACGACCTCTCAGACGAGGTCCGGGTAAGAATTCAACCCTACTTACGCTATATGCTGAACCGATTTGGGCACGGAGGACGTGGTAGTCAGGTCTATTTCATAAACCATCAGCGATACCGAATTCACATCAATCGCCAAAATAGAGCTATGGTGCAGCAGTTAGGCCCCGTTAGGGCGGAACGAAGACCAACAACGTAAGAAGTACCAGGCATAATCTCCTCGCGAGGCTCCCCAAGGGGGGACCATGTGTAATGACAGACGTAATGTAATGTAATATACGACTCGTTTCTGCCAACACTATAGTTAATCAAATGAATTACTGAATTATTATATTATGAATTATATTAGGAAAATAAAATGAATTAAATCCATTACACTATGTCTTAAGAATTCTCAACCAACCCTCGTCTTCCATGCACAATAATTTTCGAAGGTACCTCGTAGCCAGCAATAAGTATATAAAGGCCGTCATCACAAGAATCAGGATCAGTCGGCTACGACAGCGCACGCGGCAACAAGGTAATTTTAACTAACCATTTTTCATCCTTAGACATCCAGCGAGTTCCCTTCGAGGTCTTGGGAATATCCTTTGAGGTCCTGCGAATATCCTTTGAGGTCCTGCGAATATCCTTCGAGGTCCTGCGAATATCCTTCGAGGTCCTGCGAATATCCTTCGTGGTCCTGCGAATATCCTTCGAGGTCCTGCGAATATCCTTCGAGGTCCTGCGAATATCCTTCCAGGTCCTGCGAATAAACTTCGAGGTCCTGCGAATTTCCTTCGAGGTCCTGCGAATATCCTTCGAGGTCCTGCGAATATCCTTCGAGGTCCTGCGAACATCTTTCGAGGTCCTGGGAATATCCTTCGAGTTCCGGCGAACATCCTTCGAGGTCCTGCGAATATCCTTCGAGATCCAGTGAACATCCCTAGAGATTGAGTCGTGCGTTTGACCTTCTCCCAACTTTAGCCAGCCGAGATTGAGTCGTGCGTTTGACGATCTCTCAACTTTAGCTAGCCGAGATTGAGTCGTGCGTTTGACCTTCTCTCAACTTCAGCCAGCCGAGATTGAGTCGTGCGTTTGGCCTCCTACCAACTGTAGCCAGCAGAGATTGAGCCGTGCGTTTGGCCCCCTCCCTCCATTACCCAGCAGAGATTGCGCAGTGCGTTTGGACTTCTCCCAACTGTTACCAGCCGAGCGTGAGCCGTACGAACCCCAGGTAGTGAGTTGTAGCTACAGCGAAAGCCCGGTGTAATGACAGAAGTCGTACGACTCGTTTCTGCCAACACTATAGTTAATCAAATGAAATATTGAATTATGAATTACTGAATTATTATATTATGAATTATATTATTGTTATTGTCCGCCCCGGTAGGCTAGTTGGTAGCGTGCTGGCTTATCAGTGCGGGGGTCGTGGGTTTGATTCCTACCAGAGGCACTGGCCTGTTTTCGCTACAACGCGCCGAAGGCCATAGTAGCTAGTGCTCGGTTAGGGTAATAGTATATAATTTGTAATTATATGATTATTAATTAATTAGTTTTTTTTAAGTCCAAGGAGGAAAATAAAATGAATTAAAGCCATTACACTATGTCTTAAGAATTCTCAACCAACCCTCGTCTTCCATGCACAATAATTTTCGAAGGTACCTCGTAACCCGCAATAAGTATAAAAAGGCCGACACCACAGGAATCTGGATCAGTCGGCTACGACAGCGCTCGCGGCAACAAGGTAATTTTAACTAACCCTTTTACATCCTTAGACATCCTTCGAGGTCGTGTGAATAGCCTTCGAGGTCCTGCGAATATCCTTCGAGGTCCTGCGAATATCCTTCGAGGTCCTGCGAATATCCTTCGAGGTCTTGCGAATATCCTTCGAGGTCCTGCGAACATCCTTCGAGGTCCTGCGAGTCGTGCGTTTGACCTTCTCTCAACTTTAGCCAGCCGAGATTGAGTCGTGCGTTTGACCTTCTCTCAACTCTACCCAGCCGAGATCGAGTCGTGCGTTTGACCTCCTCCCAACTTTAGCCAGCCGAGATTGAGTCGTGCGTTTGACCTTCTCGCAACGTTAGCCAGCCGAGATTGAGTGGTGCGGTTGACCTTCTCCCAACTGTAGCCAGCAGAGATTGAGCCTTGCGTTTGTCCTCCTCCCTCCATTACCCAGCAGAGATTACGCAGTGCGTTTGGCCTTCTCCCAACTGTTACCAGCCGAGCTTGAGCCATACGAACCGCAGGTCGTGAGTTGTAGCTACAGCGAAAGCCCGGTGCCGATCAACCGCAGACGTCATCCCCCCGCTAGTCGCAGAACCCAATTTGAACAATATTTTCTTTCCTTTTATTTTCATTTTAGTTATAGGGTGTGGTAGTAGATATAAGAAAATAAAATTATAACGCTTATCGAAAAAACCTGCCTTTTTCTCTCTGTCACTGAAAGAAAAAAATTTCTGTGACGATCCCTACCCCCGCGAGCTTACCCCAGCTAACGGAGGAAATCTCGTCGTTACAGTGGCGCCCGAGCAGGGACAGAGAGTTTGAGGTTTTTTTCTTATATCATTACCAGAGCACCAGACTGTTAAAAAAAAAGAAACGTTTTGCTTAGACGGACCAGAATCACCGCGATATCTCTATTGTGATCATACTTTTACCAACCAATTATACCGTCAATTTCGCCATGTTATGTTCTTTGTGGGTTTACACCTTGAGAAAGGAGGAGCTGGTCGGATACCTCAGCGAGTTTGACCAGGAAACTTCTGGGAACGTCGACGAGTTACGCAAAAGACTCAGTCAATTCTTGAGCGGAGAACATGAGCCCGAAGTTGTCACCAGACTCCTTGCCATACAAGCCGACCATGAAAGTAAGGGCACTACACCGCGCAAGCAGCAAACACCAGACGAGACTCCTAGCCTTACAAACAATGAATGCAAATCAATCCAGGTCCCCGTGCCGACCCCATCCACCAGTCCCGATCTTAAAGCAAGGGCAGACCAGATCCGGAAATGGGAAATCAAGTTTGACGGTGCTACCCAACCACTTGAATTCGTTGAAAGAATTGAAGAGCTCGCCCGCATGTACGCGATTGATGTCAACGCTATGCCCGCTATGATGCCAGAAATCCTCATCGGCAAGGCATTGATATGGTATCGGAATAATATCCGTTATTGAGTCACTTGGTCATCATTTCAGAAAGACTTTCTCAAATTCTTTTTACCACCTCGGTACTTCGAACGCTTGGAGGATGAGGTCAAGAAGAGTCATCAAAAACCTCGTGAGGCCTTTAAAGATTATACCCTCTACATGCAAAACCTTATGAGACACACCGGATACTCTGAGACACAAAAACTCGCAAGGATATTCCGTAACGCCCTGCCTGAATATCTATGGTACATCCGCCGTCGGGACTTCGAGACCCTGGATGACCTTCTAGAGATGGCTGCCGACCTGGAATGCATCCCAGCTGCACCTCAACATCCCCGTGAACACCACCGATTGATGGCACAGGAGGACTCTCCGCCGCCCAAACGAGATTTCGTTGCTAATCCTCGCAGCGCGTGCCGCAATTGCGGACAATCTGGGCATTTTACGGCCCTGTGTCGAAGTCCAACCATTTTGTTCTGTTGGGAGTGTGGTCGGCGTGATGTGAGGACCATTCAGTGCTGTCGACGGTCGGGAAACGGAAACCAGGATCGCACCAGACGAGGGGGTGCGAGTCCACAGAACCACGACCCTCGCAACTAAAAACTTCTATTCAATACACTCCTACCAGGCTTGTGGTCAACATCATCCTAGAAGGCCGGCTGGTAGCCGCCACAATCGACACGGGTGATCAAAGCTGCTTCGTGAGTCAACGCGTGGTTAGTACTCTCCGAGATGTCACTACCCTGCAGCCATATGAGTCGGATATCGAACTTGCGGATGGATCGTTGCGACGAATAACCCATGCCCTTGACCACGAGATTGTCTTCGGAAATCGGAGATTGTATACCAAGCTCCTGGTCATGCCTTATGCCACCGAAGATTTCATTATCGGTCTGATGTTCCTGGAACGCTGTGAAACAAAAATCACGATTGCAGGCCTGAGTTCCGGCAAATCCCCAGTAACAACCCCACACCAACACACACTCATTTAGTAACCAGTCATTCCGTTCAAACAACCATAATCCCATTCACAAATTACACCACATACACGTCTGACAAAGAAGAAAAGTAAGAAGCGGGTATGAATAGAGACGGGTCAGTTCGAAAGGCGAAGCGCAGTCGTACCATATTTCTGCCTTACCACCCGCCAAAGCCCACACACAATGTCTACCAAACTCCAGGGGGTCAGAACGTACACAGCCGCCGTCTAGTCAGCCGATTGGGAAACGAATCGGAGACCACACGTAACTCAACCAACGGCCAACACCTTTGTCGCATCGTTGAGGAAACCCTACGACCTTTGTGGAACACGGAAGTCGGGTTGAGACCACCCACGTCGGGTCGACCTATTCCGGCCCCTGTTCTACCTTTACCACGCTGTATAGTTGCTCTAAAACGGTGGACGGGTGAGGAGATTCGTCAAGCATGCGGCCTGCGATTTAGTTGCCAACCGAACGAGGCACCTCACAGTACCATCAGTACACTGTCCCGCGCACCAACACCTCGCCTGGTGGCTTCACCGACACCTTCAACATCGTCCGTATAATCGACCTCGTCATCATCGTCTTCATCCTCATCGTCGTCGTCATCTTCGCCCAATTTGACTTCATCCTCGTCATCCTCCTCGTCATCGTCCTCGTTATCGTCCTCGTTATCGTCCTCGACTTTTTCATCCACGACATCATCATCCGAGTCAGATACCAATGGAGGACCACCGGTAAGCACGGGAAGGAAAAGGCGAGTGAACCCGCGGCTCACAAACAACCGACATTACACGCCACCAGGGCGCCCACGGTTGCCTCCCACGGCATATACCCCACCGTTTCCAATACTACCCGCTTAAGAACCAAGGACTCCAACACGGCGACTGTTCGTCTCATCCCAAGTCCCTTTTTCCACCGGGGACGACCTCTCAAACGATGTCCGGATAAGACTACAACCATACTTGCGCTGCATGCTGGAGCGGTTTGGTCCCGGGGGACGTGGTAGTCAAGTCTATGTTATCGATGACCAGCGATATCGTATCCATGTCGACCGACAACACCGGGCTAGGGTACAACATCTAGGTTCAGTGAAAACGGATCATAAGCCAAGACAACCTAGCTATCGAATGTTCCGAGCATTACCACCTCGTTAGACTCCCAAGGGGGGGACCATGTGTAATGACACAAGTCGTACGACTGGTTTCTGGCAACACTATAGTTAATCAAATGAAATATTGAATTATGAATTACTGAATTATTATTTTATGAATTATATTATTGTTATTAGTTTTTTTTTAAGTCCAAGGAGGAAAATAAAATGAATTAAAACCATTACACTATGTCTTAAGAATTCTCAACCAACCCTCGTCTTCCATGCACAATAATTTTCGAATGTACCTCGTAACCCGCAATAAGTATAAAAAGGCTGACACCACAGGAATCTGGATCAGTCGGCTACGACAGCGCACGCGGCAACAAGGTAATTTTAACTAACCCTTTTACATCCTTAGACATCCAGCGAGTTCCTATCGAGGTCCTGCGAATATCCTTTGAAGTCCTGCGAATATCCTTCGAGGTCCTGCGAATATCCTTCGAGGTCCTGCGAATATCCTTCGAGGTCCTGCGAATATCCTTCGAGGTCCTGCGAATATATTTCGAGATCCTGCGAATATCCTTCGAGGTCCTGCAAATATCCGTCGACGTCCTGCGAACATCCTAGAGATTGAGTCGTGCGTTTGACCTTCTCTCAACTTTAGCCAGCCGAGATTGAGTCGTGCGTTTGACCTTCTCCCAACTTTAGCCAGCCGAGATTGAGTCGTGCGTTTGACCTGCTCTCAACTTTAGCCAGCCGAGATTGAGTCGTGCGTTTGACCTTCTCCCAACTTTAGCCAGCCGAGATTGAGTCGTGCGTTTGACCTTCTCTCACCTTCAGCCAGCCGAGATTGAGTCGTGCGTTTGACCTTCTCTCAACTCTAGCCAGCCGAGATTGAGTCGTGCGTTTGACCTCCTCCCAACTTTAGCCAGCCGAGATTGAGTCGTGCGTTTGACCTTCACGCAACTTTAGCCAGCCGAGATTAAGTCGTGCGGTTGACCTTCTCCCAACTGTAGCCAGCAGAGAATGAGCGGTGCGTTTGGCCTCCTCCCTCCATTACCCAGCAGAGATTGCGCAGTGCGTTTGGCCTTCTCCCAACTGTTACCAGCCGAGCGTGAGCCATACGAACCCCAGGTCGTGAGTTGTAGCTACAGCGAAAGCCCGGTGCCGATCAACCGCAGACGTCATCCCACCGCTAGTAGCAGAACCAAATTTGAACAATACTTTCTTTCCTTTTATTTTCATTTTAGTTATAGGGTGTGGTATTAGATATAAAAAAATAAAATTATAACGCTTATCGAAAAAACCTGCCTTTTTCTCTCTGTCACTCAAAGAAACAAATTTCTGTGACGATCCCTACCCCCGCGAGCTTACCCCAGCTAACGGAGGAAATCTTGTCGTTACACCTTTACAAAAAAAAGAAAGATAAAAAGGCAAATTACTAGGGTAATAATCACAAAAAATAAATCTTTAATCTAAAGAAATATAAAAAACCTAACAATAATAAAACATTTTTTATACATATTTAAATAAAAAACCAAAAAAAAAAGCCGATTGGGCACTCTCCCCCTCTGGCGAGATCTCTCTCTCTAAACTTCATACCTACAAACAATGATTTTCCCGCTCAGAATATTTTCCCTTCCATCCAAGTAAACAAAACAGATAATCTTAACTCTAACACTCTCACAGAGCATGCGTCATAGAATTTATACCACATTTTAACTACTTCTATCAACAGTCATATAAATACAACCACAATTACATACACAACCAACACAATTTCTTTCCCATCTAATAATTTTAATACAACATCAATAGTTACAACAACACCAACTGGTCAGTCTACTTACACGACATTCTGTTATCTAAAACCAATTACAACATATAAAACTACAAAAAGCTCTTTAACTCAGCCAACAAACTCTACAAGTAAGCCATATCAACTACAAACTCCCTTAAGCAACGAAAACAAACTAACATAAAATAACAAGAGTGCCAAAAAAATCGTAATTCTCCCAATAATACCAATGCAAATATTAGCAAAAAAAAAAAACAAAGACTTACCACAAAAAACTTTAACTTCATAGTGGTTAAGCCAGCCCCTTCAACCAAACAAATATGCAGTACTGATGATGATGATCAATGTAGTAATGATCAAGAACCCCAAAATAATAAAAATAAAGAAAATACAAATACAAACAGCAATCAAATTAAAAAAGTTACTAACAAGCCAACGCCTATCTATGTTCAAAATGTAGAGATGATCAACAATCTAACCAAAGCTCTAAGTAATATTCCAAACTGCAAATACGAACTTAAAGTTCTCAAAGAAAACGAAGTTAAAATCCAACCTGAGGAGTCCATTCACTACTCCCAAATAATTAAAATGTTAAAAGAAAAAGATGCACAATTCTATACTTACAAACCTAAGGAAGAAAGAGGCTTTAAAGTATTTTTACGAAATTTGCACCACTCAGCTGATAAAGCGGAAATCAAACAAGAAATTGGTAGCCTTGGTCATGGAGTTACTAAAATTTTCTTCAGCTACATACTAAAAAATCTCTATCACTATTTTCAATAGAACTTAAAACAAAAAATAATAACAAGGAAATATACTCCATAAAAACCCTTTTTCATTGTAAAATCAATTTTGAGCCCCCACGCCAAAAAAAATGTCCCTTCCACAATGCACAACTTCCAACAGTACGGTCACATAAAAAACTTTTGTACAAAAAATGCAGTCTGTGTGAAATAAAACCAAAAAGTGAACACAACAAATGTGGTCTTTGCGGAGAGAATCACACGGCAAACTACAAAGGCTGTACGGTATATAAGGAACTCAAAGCTAAACAGTTTCCCCACTCAAATGCACAACTGCCAACAGTACGGTCACACAAAAATCTTTTGTACAAAAAATGCAGTCTGGGTGAAATAAAACAAAAAAGTGAACACAACAAATGTGGTCTTTGCGGAGAGAATCACACGGCAAACTACAAAGGCTGTACGGTACTATATCACCCCAAGATAAGACGCTCCTCAACAAATTAACAAAACAACTCAAGCATATACTCAAGAAAGACAGCGAAAATAAGCTTGAAATATATCTTTATGAGCTCATCATCTACAACAAATTACTCATTATTTAAAGCAACAAAGAAAATTAATAACGGCATCATTCATAATCATCCTATACAAAAAGCTGACCTTTCTTGGGCACATACAAACATTGATAAAGCGAGTGTACTAGCCAAACATTTTTGTGGAACCTTCTCTAATGCTATGGACGAGCAAACAATATTACTGCCAAACATTTTCAATAATTCAAACTGTCAAATTAAAAAATTGAAATTCAAACGGGAATCAAAACTAGTATTGATAGTAAGATATAACCGCGTTATAACCTAACTACGGAAAGCTTCTGAAGAAATTACCACCAAAAGCTCTAATATATATAAGAAATGTCTTCATGTAATTTTAAATATCAAATATTTCCCCAAAGTATGGAAAGTTGCAGAAATAATAGCTTTTCCTAAGCCCAATTAAGATGCAACTAAAGCTACATCATACCGACCAAAAAGTAGGAGGAGCAGACTTTTCTAAACTCTTCGAAAAATTTTTCTTTGTTCGCCTCGAACCTATCCTCAAAGAAAGAAATCTTATTCCTGAACACCAATTTGGTTTCAGACGTATGCACTCTACTATTCAACAGATTCACAGAGTAACAAACAAAATTGCCTCTGAAATTGATAAAAAGAACTTCTTTGTGGGTACTTACCTCGATGTAGCCAAAACATTCGACAGCGTTTGGCATACAGGACAGATGCATAAACAATGAAAGCTGGAGTTCCTCAGGGAAGTGTCCTAGGGCCAGGGCTTTATCTTTTGTTAACAGCCGACATTCTAACTCCTGGACCAAATCATGGCGTGATTGCTACATTTGCTTCTGTCAGCTAACACAAATATTAGAACGGCCATTGCTAATCTTCAACAATTACTTAACAGCACACTACACTGGTTCCAAACCTGGGGTTACAGGTCAACAGTGATAAAACAATTTAAGTTATCTACACTAACAGAAAGGTCACTGGGCACCAACCAATCCTAATAAAAAACTCACCAATAACTTCAGACTGTAAAGCAAAGTATCTTGGAATGCTGGTAGCCTCCAAACTTATATGGAAAGATCATATAATTCACAAAAGAAATGAACTAGAACACAAATTCAGGCAACTTTACTGGCTGCTAGGCAGAGAGTCAAAACTATCTATACAAAATAAATTTATAATATACAATTCAATAATATCCCCTATGTGGAAGTACGAAGTAGAATTACGGGGAACTGCAAGCAATTCAAATATAAAAATTATATAACGTATGCAATCTAAAATATTTCGAACTATTGTCAATGCAGAATGGTATATCACAGATAAGGGCCTCCATCACGTCTAGGTGTTAAAACCGTAAAGGAAGCTATACGAAATAGTAGCTTATTTTATACCAACCGCCTCTCTTTACACACAAACTCCGAACTAAGATGGCTGGCAAATGAGACCGTAGATCTCAGAAGACTTAAACGCTTTACTCCTACGGGACTACCTGCTCGTTTCTCTTGATGGGAAAATGTATCATAAATTTTAATTTTGCACTAAATTGAAATTTACTAGTTTTAAACATATTTATCTTAAGTACTGATTTAGGATAATTTATCACCCACTAACTGTAAGAACAATTACTCATTGTCAACTAATGACAGATGTAATAAATATTGGGAAATAAAAAAAAAAACAAAAGTCGACTATCGATTATATAACACTTCAGAGTTTAAAAACACTAGTTAATTACACAGTACAACATTTTTCAGAACTTCTGCATCATTCGTTTTGTCAAGTTGGCTACAGTAATAATTTAATGGCCAAATTAATTTTTTGGCTCAAGGCGAATTTTTAGCACTTTTTCTATATTTTAACACGGTTATATCTCGGTATACCGTACGGAATATCTCTTTTGTGTCTGAAGCAAAGTTGTAGATATTGAATAGGAGAAGAAATGCGGAACAATCCTACCCGAAAAAGTCCATCCGGTGCCTTAAAAATCGCAAAAATGCCCATTTTTCCTCATTTTTCAAATTTTTTGCTCAATAAATGGATTACAAATCCACAAATATGCTGTTTTTTTCTTTATAAACTTTATTTTGCATGAAAATAAAAATTCCGATTCATATTACAGCTATTCTTAAGGCCTCATTAGTTGTTACTTTCTGATGCCGTTCTGTGTCGTTCTGTTCTGTAGGTAATATTTTGTAATTACTTTTTCTGTAAAAGGAATCAGCTGTTTTACAAAGTAAAAAGAAATCCAACCAAAAACATTAAAATCAGGGATGATAAATGCGATTTTCAAATAGTACCAACCATGCATATAAAATAGTACTTTTTCGGCATCCAAATTATAAAAAAAAATTAGATATAAATTAACAAACAACAAGTGCATGCATAAATTTGGTTTTACCAATTTTTGTCTTTTTACCCTCTAAAATGAACAATTACAAATGAAACAACAAAAATATATTAAAAAAAAATATGTTAAGAGGCGAAAACAAAATTTTGAGGTGAAAAACTTTTTTGGATGTAAAAAAATAAATTGTGTGGTGAAAAACATTTTTGAGGTAACAAAACTATTTTGGAGGTGAAAAAATTTTTTTTTGTAGAGAAAAAAGAATTTGCGCTAAATTTTAAATATTATTCACCTCTTAGCGTCTGGTGGAAAAATTTGACGTTATATTTTATACACCAGACACTACAATGAATTCTAATACTATACAGTGCTTTATACGCCAATTTGTATGGAAAATTTAGAGTTACTTTCACATTGTCACTCATTACTTTTGAACCGCTGGACCGATTTGGCTCATTTTCAATACCAAACTTTTCGGAAAAATGTACATAAAGCTATGTAAAAATGAGCAGTGCGTACTAAGAAAATTAGCCGATATTAATATAAAAAATTATTTAAATTTTGAGATTTTTTCTTAAATTCACCAAATTTTTAATATTTTTTGAATGTGCTATTAATATTTTGCTGTATTGAATTACGTTTCTCACAGTTTTTTGCGAATTTAATCCTTGTGATTGGTTGCAACAAATTTGTTCGTGAACTCATTCGATTTTAAAAACACGCTGCTAATAGTCAATTTCACATTTTTATAAGAATTTTATTATTTACTTTTTTGAAAATCAAAATTAGTTAATAATTATAACCCTTATGCCCAGTTTTTCACTTCGTATTTAAATGCCATTTGGACTTTAACTTCTATTTAAATACAAACGTCAGTTTTTAACTTAAAATTTAAATCACATTTAAGTGACTGTGGGCATTTAAAGTCTATTTAAATTGTACAAATATAACATATGATTTTGACAGTTTGTTTTTTATCCGCGTGGTAAAACAAACAATAAAAAATAAATTAAATTACAGCAGCCAATAAAAATTCAACTTCGGATGAAATTTTCACTTTTCTTCATTTTTATTTTATTAATTTAATTATAATTTATATATTATTTCTATTTATATATATATTTATATATATGTATATATATTTTTTTTTATTTCTATATTTTATATTTGCTGCTTTTTTCTATTCTTTAAACAGCTGTTTTATGAATAATGATCATTAATTTTTTTGACATTTCATGATGCTACCATACTTTTGTCGCAAATAAATAACAATTATCATTTAAGACTGAAAAACTGATACTGTATTTAAATACAACTTAAATTTAAATGGCAATTAACTAATTGCATATTTACATACGAAGTTAAAAACTGGGAATTAGTGATTGAATTCAATAATTGGTTTAATCGATTACTAAAACTCTAATATAATCATCTGTAATCAGTCGCACTCAGTGAATTAATGCGATTGAATTCACAGCGTTTGGTTCCAAATTAATTCATTGTTCATATGAGACTGCAAATCGAATTAATAATTATTGAGTTTTAAAGGGACCAAGAAAGTCATACATAGAAAAATTTGTACATCTGAGGTTCAAATAGTACCATAAAAAGTACTTTAGTACCAACTTTATCATCCCTGATTCAAATATTGAGAAAAAAATTTCACAACAAACCAATACATACGCACTTTACGATGTTACTTAACGTTGAATTCTATTTTCAATAGATTTGTCCGCAACAGAACAGAACGCAAAAGTGAAAACTAACTACACATACAGACTTTCAATTGAACAGAAACAAAACAGCTGATTCGTAACAGAACAGAACGTACAAACTAATTCTGCCTTTACACAGAAAATAGATTTTTATATGTTATCTATGCATGGGAACAAAATTTAGAACATTTTCAATTATTGTAATAGTGGACTTTTCCATAACTAGCGTGTGTTTTATAATATTTGAGTATAGTTATTGTTATCTTTCTTGGAAATCTTGTTATTGGGTATTTCTCTTATGTGATAAGACTTACAAATACATTTGGTTATTTATAACTAGTACAATTGTGTCAGAATACTTAATATAATTATGTAAAAGGGAGTTTCCGATTATTAGTATAATGAAGGGATATAACACAGTAACGTAATATACACTTATCATTGTGTATACATTTGTTGGTGTGTAGACTCTTGCTGGTGTGAACACACCAGACGGCATCCATACGGTATTGTAAAGAGGCACTTCAAAAAAAACAGCATATTTGTGGATTTGTAATCCAGTTATTGAGCAAAAAAAGGTGAAAAATGGTTAAAAAAAATTAAAAAACAAAATGGGCATTTTTGTGATTTTTAAGGCACTGGATGCACTTCTTTTTCTCCTATTCAATATCTACAACTTTGCTTCGGATACAAAAGAGATATTCCGTACAGTATACCGAGATATAACCGTGTTAAAATAAAGAAAAAGTGCTAAAAATCCGCATTGAGCCAAAAAAAATCGTATGGCCATTAAATTATTACTGTAGCCAACTAGACAAAACGAATGATGCAGAAGTTCTTATTTTTGTTGTACTGTGTTATGGAATATATATTTCATTTATTCTTTTTCACTCCTCTCAGTGCGCATCCCAAAGAAGCTTTATCATTGCAATTGAAAACGCAAAAAATGTACAATCAACAAGTATTTACACTGAATACATTCAAATATAATAAAAATAAAGATAATTTAAATAATTTAGCATTATGTCCAATTGAAAGAGAAACTAAATAATGCTGTGTTGGAAAAAATAAACTTTTTAATATCAATTACAAAACTTAGAAAACAAATATCTCATTTTTATTTATATATTATTTGATAAGTTTTAAGCCGGAATTACAATAATGCAAGTTTTTGCAAAATTTTATTCAGGAGACAGCATAATTTCAATATTTGAATTTCTAGTACAACAAGATACAATATATTATAAATTACAGTATTAGAATCAGAAAAGTTAAACAGAACATTTCATATTAATAACTCAATTCTACTTAAAATTAAATTACAAATTGTAGATTCTAACAGAAAATGTCCCGGAGTAAGTGCGCCTATGTCATTCGCGTCGTTCGACATCGGTGAAATCGGCCTGGAGTTCAGTATTGCTTCGATTTCTACAACTGTAGTTTCAAGCTCATCGTGCGTTAGAGATGCATTTCCCAATGTTCTTACCAATAGGTACTTTGCTGATTTAAAGGCTGCCTCCCAAAGACCACCAAAGTGCCGTGCTCTTGGTGGAATGAAATTGAATTGGATACCCTTTTGGCTGCATGCATTCAGAATAGTCGCCTGTGCATCTGATGAGGGTATTACTGCGGAAAGTTCGCATTTGCATTTGTTTTATGACTAACTTTAGAGCGTTGTTTAACTCAGTTGTTGTTAATGATTTTAGACTCTGTCTCGAGGTCTTTTTGCATTTGGCTTGGTTGATAAAACGTAGAACGTATCCAACGATGTTCTGGAGACGCCAAAACGAGTTCCTGTGATTTATTTTGTATATGAGTTCTGGTTCCGTGTTTATCAGATCATTTAAAGAGTGTCCTGATGAGGTTTTGGCTGATGCATCGAAGACTACTCTGAGCTTTGTAGTTGAACTTTCAGGAATCAATACGCAATGATGTGGGATGAAGTAGCTTGGGGAGACTTTGGCTCTTGGTTCCCACTTTGTCATGTGTCCCATAGATTCATATTCGTCCATAAATTCAACGTATTTGGCCTTCAATTCCGGGTTCCTTTGCAGACGTCGTTCGGGAGCAAAAAATCGGTTAAGGGCAATTCCATGTGAAACGACTAGAATATCCGGGTTTTGATGAAATGGTATTCGGACGACGAAGTGGTTTTGATTATTTCTTGTTGTGTTTTGTGCAAAGTGCTCTTCACATTGTTTGTCGGCTATTGATAGTGGTTTTATAGTTGATTTGATTTCATCTAGTTCCCAAAGTCGAGCGATGGAAGCTTCAAGCCCTTCATCTTCGGTGCATATTCCACAAAATGCTTCTGTTGAGGGTTCCTTATCAAGTTTTCCTGCTAAAATCCAGCCCAAATCCAGCTGTAAAGTCGGAAGGTGTGGAGATAGTTTTATTTGCCCAATTGCGAGCATCTGGAGATAGTGTTCTGCACCGAGCATTTATGTCGATTTTATCGGGTTTATTAACGCTGGATCAGCTAATGTCAGGTTTTTCGGTAGTGGCCAATCATCAATGTTGATAAATTGTGATGGTTGCGGTGCGACGATTCGCGGCAAGACGAGTGCCTCCAGGCGAGTTGAAAACCCATTAATTCGGGAATGCAAGGTGAAGTATGGCAGGATCGCCATGAAGTATGTAAGTCGTGGAGTAGTTAGTGAATTAAAACAACTTCCATATTTTTTTTGTTATAATTTTATTTTACTTTTTGTATAATCTGTAGTTGATGCTTGTCAACTTGCTGTTATCTTAAGACTACCCGATATTAGAATATTTACAATCTTATATACTAAAATATTTGTCTTAAAATTCTAAAGTGCTATAGCAGCATTTTGAGTATCTTTTCCGGGTGGTCAGTGTGTCAAGTGTACTCAAATATTGTCACATGTTTTCTGGGTGGTCAAATGTCAAACAACCTTTAAAACACTTTCGTTTGTACTTCATAACACTGCCATGAAGTGCATTATCAATGAATTGCTTTTACTACGAAAAACGTTTTAAATTTGAAACCCTTATTTATTTGTTTGTGTCTGTTTATGTTTTTGTTTAGTCATATTTGTTTTTAATTGCTTTGGAAATATTGTTAAACATATGTAGTACAATGTTATTTGTATGTGGTTTTAAATTACCCAAGTAAAGTTACTTTATGCTCAGTATTCATGCACTATGTGAATACCTTACAGTATGCATCTACTACACCATCGCCCTTAAGAGGAATCATACAATTTCTTTAAATATAAAGTACGAAATTGGAGGATTACTCTAAATATCAGTGTCTGCATACTGTATGCTTGTTTACAGTTTTTTTTTTCATCATACATTTAAATTTATTATTTTTGTTGGTAATTTCATAACTTAAATAATAATTTCGTTAAAAAAAAATTTTATGGAGAACAATTATTTTGGTTATTATGTATTGTATTTTTTTCAATAGGTTCTTATGAAAAGCTTTAATATTGTTTTTGATTTTTATTAAAACGTTTAGATCATCTATATCTATTATTTTGTATGGACCATGGTAAGGTGGTTCATTTTTTCTTCTACTTTCTACCTTAACTAGTACTAAATCGCCTATTTTCAAATCTATGCTATTTGCCTTATTATGTGAATCTAATTTTCTCTTATTTTTAACTATTTCTATAATTTTTCTAGCGTTTTCCAATGAAATCTTTAATCTAATTTTCAATTCATTCGCGTAATTTTGAAGATTGTAGACCATATCGCAATTCATAATTTGGTCACCTGGTAAACTAGGTAGTTTTCCAAATATCAATTAGAATGGGGAGTATTCCGTATCTACATGAGTGATATTATACGCAAAAGTATAATATGGTATTCAAGAATGCCATTCACCATTATTTACGAATGATAAAAAGTACTAATTTAAAACTCGGTGGTTTCTCTCGAAAGTACCCAGAGTTTCGTGATGATAAGGTGTAGAAAACTTTTGTTCTGTCTTTAATAGACTACAAATTTCTTTCATTAGCTCATTAGTAAATTCAGTGCCCCTGTCAGACTTCAATGTCTTAAATATCCCGTATTTTAATATGACGGTTTCCACCAAAGTCCTCGGGATAGACTTGGCTTCTTTCGTCTCCATTGGTGCGGCTATAACGTATTTAGTTAGTTCGCATTGTATTGTCAATATGTAACGATAATTTTCCGAAGGACGTAGTGGTCCAACCGTATCGATTACAACCGTTTCAAAACTTTGTGTCGGTGTATCTGTCACGCAAAGTGGTTCCCTAGTCTGTCTTATTTGCTTATTTCTTTGGCAAAGATCACACGTTGATACATGTTTCTTTATCATTTTTTTTAACAAAAAAAAAAAAAAAAATTATGAATTATTGATTTTTTTAAATTAAAATTACTCATTACAAAAGTAATAAGTAAATACTCCTGCAGACAAGCTATCTAGCTTCGCGGGACTAGATAAAAATGTTTTTCCAAATGTATTTCTGTTTTATTTTTAGCATTGTTTTTCTTACTCCGAAATGACCTCCACATGGTGTATTATGATATAACTCTATCAGTTCGTTTTGTTTCTTTATGTCTCTTATTCTCTGAGGATCTTTATATAAAAGTATTGTGACGCCTTTGCTTTTCCTTTCCTTTCGTTTATTTTATTTTTCATTACCTCGTGGGGTATGATATTGAACACTTTATCACTTCTGTTAAGTGCATAATTTTTGTAGTTCAATCGCTCCAATGTAGATAGTAGTTTCTTCAGGACATTATCGAAATAATGCGAATTATCGCTACATCTCACTTAAATTTCATTGAGACCTTTATTGTCTTCAATTCGTATATTCCTGCCATGGTCTTTCTCTAAAATGAATTTTATTCTCTTTGCGCGCTTGATGTCGTTGAAAGACGTGCATTCCCACATATTGAGTTGATCAGGATCATTATGAGAATTGCAGTTCTCTTCGGTTGCATCACTCTGTTTACTATTCACTATTTCTTTATTCTGTTCTTTTTTATTTCTTTCCTCATGTTCTTGCGTCTTTTTCCTCAACCCTCTCGTTATCACCAGTGTTTTATTTATTTTTTCATCTATACTATGAGGTATCATTTCCTTTAATATTTCTGAATCCAATTGTATTCTGGATAGTCCATCTGCATTCGTGTTACTAGTCCCTTTCTTATAGACAATTTCAAAATCGTAATCCGATAGTTCAAGTCGTATCCGTGTTAACTTTGAACTAGGATTTTTGTGTGAAAATAGTGATACTAGCGGTCGATGGTCAGTAACGACCGTAAATCTTCTACCGAACAGATATGGTCTGAAAAATTGTATGCCCCAATGAATGGCTAACAATTCTTTTTCTATAACTGGTTTATTTTTCTCATACTTATTCAAAGATTTACTCGCATATGACATTGGCAAATCTTCGCCTATTGGACCTTGAGATAAAATTGCTCCAAGGGCAAAATCCGATGCGTCGGTAGTTAGTGCAAATGGTCTTTCGAAATTAGGATATTGCAGTATAGGTGGACTGATTAAATTTGTTTTCAGTGTTTCAAACGCTATTTGGCGTTCTTCTGCCCATTCAAATTTCACATCTTTCTTCAAAAGATTGTTTAGACAGTTAGCAATTTTCGCGAAATCCTTTATAAATCTCCTGTAATAGTTACAGAATGCTACGAATCGTCTTACCTCATCCATATTCTTCGGAACGGGATATTTGGTAATGGCTTCGAATTTGCTCGGATCGGGTTTTATGCCATTTGAGGTTATTAAATGACCTAAATAAACGACCTCTGGTTTCAGGAAACAACATTTTTTCGCATTCAATTTTAAATTGTATCTCGAGAGTCTATCAAATACATCAATCAAATTCCGATTATGATGTTTTAAACTACATCCAAAAACTATTATATCATCTACATATAAAAATGCTTCTGATTCTAATCCAGATAAGGCTATTGTCAACATACACTGAAAATTGTTAGAAGAAATTTTTAGACCAAATGGTAATCGAGTGTACTGATAATGGCCATCTGGGGTTGAAAAAGCTGTACAAGGTCTTGCATTGGGTTTAAGTTCGATCTGATGGAAAGAACTCGTCATGTCCAATGTCGAAAAATATTTTGCTCTACCTAATTTATCCAAAATGTCGTCTAGTCTGGTTAAAGGAAATTTATCATTGACAATTTTGTCATTCAATTTCCTGAAATCAAACACTAGTCGCCATTTTTTTAAATCTGATTGTCCCTTTTTAGGAACTAAAAGTAGCGGAGCATTGTATGAACTTGTAGAATGTTCTATTATACCTTCATTTAGTAGACCTTTAACTTGGTTATTTATTTCTTCTGTTTGTGCCTGTGGTAAACGATAATTTTTTATATAAACTGGATTTTTGTCATTTAACTGGATAGTTTGTGAATAAAAATTATTCGTTGTTAGATGCTCTCCATCTAAATGAAAAATTGACTGATATTCCTTGAGTATGTCAAGTAATTCGTATTTTGCGTCCTCGTCGTTGCCATCTATATTTAGTTCATTCATTAACTTTTGAAACCGTCTTGAGCCAAAAAAAATCTAGACAAAACGAATGATGCAGAAGTTCTTATTTTTGTTGTACTGTGTTATGGAATATATATTTCATTTATTCTTTTTCACTCCTCTCAGTGCGCATCCCAAAGAAGCTTTATCATTGCAATTGAAAACGCAAAAAATGTACAATCAACAAGTATTTACACTGAATACATTCAAATATAATAAAAAATAAAGATAATTTAAATAATTTAGCATTATGTCCAATTGAAAGAGAAACTAAATAATGCTGTGTTGGAAAAAATAAACTTTTTAATATCAATTACAAAACTTAGAAAACAAATATCTCATTTTTATTTATATATTATTTGATAAGTTTTAAGCCGGAATTACAATAATGCAAGTTTTTGCAAAATTTTATTCAGGAGACAGCATAATTTCAATATTTGAATTTCTAGTACAACAAGATACAATATATTATAAATTACAGTATTAGAATCAGAAAAGTTAAACAGAACATTTCATATTAATAACTCAATTCTACTTAAAATTAAATTACAAATTGTAGATTCTAACAGAAAATGTCCCGGAGTAAGTGCGCCTATGTCATTCGCGTCGTTCGACATCGGTGAAATCGGCCTGGAGTTCAGTATTGCTTCGATTTCTACAACTGTAGTTTCAAGCTCATCGTGCGTTAGAGATGCATTTCCCAATGTTCTTACCAATAGGTACTTTGCTGATTTAAAGGCTGCCTCCCAAAGACCACCAAAGTGCCGTGCTCTTGGTGGAATGAAATTGAATTGGATACCCTTTTGGCTGCATGCATTCAGAATAGTCGCCTGTGCATCTGATGAGGGTATTACTGCGGAAAGTTCGCATTTGCATTTGTTTTATGACTAACTTTAGAGCGTTGTTTAACTCAGTTGTTGTTAATGATTTTAGACTCTGTCTCGAGGTCTTTTTGCATTTGGCTTGGTTGATAAAACGTAGAACGTATCCAACGATGTTCTGGAGACGCCAAAACGAGTTCCTGTGATTTATTTTGTATATGAGTTCTGGTTCCGTGTTTATCAGATCATTTAAAGAGTGTCCTGATGAGGTTTTGGCTGATGCATCGAAGACTACTCTGAGCTTTGTAGTTGAACTTTCAGGAATCAATACGCAATGATGTGGGATGAAGTAGCTTGGGGAGACTTTGGCTCTTGGTTCCCACTTTGTCATGTGTCCCATAGATTCATATTCGTCCATAAATTCAACGTATTTGGCCTTCAATTCCGGGTTCCTTTGCAGACGTCGTTCGGGAGCAAAAAATCGGTTAAGGGCAATTCCATGTGAAACGCCTAGAATATCCGGGTTTTGATGAAATGGTATTCGGACGACGAAGTGGTTTTGATTATTTCTTGTTGTGTTTTGTGCAAAGTGCTCTTCACATTGTTTGTCGGCTATTGATAGTGGTTTTATAGTTGATTTGATTTCATCTAGTTCCCAAAGTCGAGCGATGGAAGCTTCAAGCCCTTCATCTTCGGTGCATATTCCACAAAATGCTTCTGTTGAGGGTTCCTTATCAAGTTTTCCTGCTACAATCCAGCCCAAATCCAGCTGTAAAGTCGGAAGGTGTGGAGATAGTTTTATTTGCCCAATTGCGAGCATCTGGAGATAGTGTTCTGCACCGAGCATTTATGTCGATTTTATCGGGTTTATTAACGCTGGATCAGCTAATGTCAGGTTTTTCGGTAGTGGCCAATCATCAATGTTGATAAATTGTGATGGTTGCGGTGCGACGATTCGCGGCAAGACGAGTGCCTCCAGGCGAGTTGAAAACCCATTAATTCGGGAATGCAAGGTGAAGTATGGCAGGATCGCCATGAAGTATGTAAGTCGTGGAGTAGTTAGTGAATTAAAACAACTTCCATATTTTTTTTGTTATAATTTTATTTTACTTTTTGTATAATCTGTAGTTGATGCTTGTCAACTTGCTGTTATCTTAAGACTACCCGATATTAGAATATTTACAATCTTATATACTAAAATATTTGTCTTAAAATTCTAAAGTGCTATAGCAGCATTTTGAGTATCTTTTCCGGGTGGTCAGTGTGTCAAGTGTACTCAAATATTGTCACATGTTTTCTGGGTGGTCAAATGTCAAACAACCTTTAAAACACTTTCGTTTGTACTTCATAACACTGCCATGAAGTGCATTATCAATGAATTGCTTTTACTACGAAAAACGTTTTAAATTTGAAACCCTTATTTATTTGTTTGTGTCTGTTTATGTTTTTGTTTAGTCATATTTGTTTTTAATTGCTTTGGAAATATTGTTAAACATATGTAGTACAATGTTATTTGTATGTGGTTTTAAATTACCCAAGTAAAGTTACTTTATGCTCAGTATTCATGCACTATGTGAATACCTTACAGTATGCATCTACTACACCATCGCCCTTAAGAGGAATCATACAATTTCTTTAAATATAAAGTACGAAATTGGAGGATTACTCTAAATATCAGTGTCTGCATACTGTATGCTTGTTTACAGTTTTTTTTTTCATCATACATTTAAATTTATTATTTTTGTTGGTAATTTCATAACTTAAATAATAATTTCGTTAAAAAAAAATTTTATGGAGAACAATTATTTTGGTTATTATGTATTGTATTTTTTTCAATAGGTTCTTATGAAAAGCTTTAATATTGTTTTTGATTTTTATTAAAACGTTTAGATCATCTATATCTATTATTTTGTATGGACCATGGTAAGGTGGTTCATTTTTTCTTCTACTTTCTACCTTAACTAGTACTAAATCGCCTATTTTCAAATCTATGCTATTTGCCTTATTATGTGAATCTAATTTTCTCTTATTTTTAACTATTTCTATAATTTTTCTAGCGTTTTCCAATGAAATCTTTAATCTAATTTTCAATTCATTCGCGTAATTTTGAAGATTGTAGACCATATCGCAATTCATAATTTGGTCACCTGGTAAACTAGGTAGTTTTCCAAATATCAATTAGAATGGGGAGTATTCCGTATCTACATGAGTGATATTATACGCAAAAGTATAATATGGTATTCAAGAATGCCATTCACCATTATTTACGAATGATAAAAAGTACTAATTTAAAACTCGGTGGTTTCTCTCGAAAGTACCCAGAGTTTCGTGATGATAAGGTGTAGAAAACTTTTGTTCTGTCTTTAATAGACTACAAATTTCTTTCATTAGCTCATTAGTAAATTCAGTGCCCCTGTCAGACTTCAATGTCTTAAATATCCCGTATTTTAATATGACGGTTTCCACCAAAGTCCTCGGGATAGACTTGGCTTCTTTCGTCTCCATTGGTGCGGCTATAACGTATTTAGTTAGTTCGCATTGTATTGTCAATATGTAACGATAATTTTCCGAAGGACGTAGTGGTCCAACCGTATCGATTACAACCGTTTCAAAACTTTGTGTCGGTGTATCTGTCACGCAAAGTGGTTCCCTAGTCTGTCTTATTTGCTTATTTCTTTGGCAAAGATCACACGTTGATACATGTTTCTTTATCATTTTTTTTAACAAAAAAAAAAAAAAAAATTATGAATTATTGATTTTTTTAAATTAAAATTACTCATTACAAAAGTAATAAGTAAATACTCCTGCAGACAAGCTATCTAGCTTCGCGGGACTAGATAAAAATGTTTTTCCAAATGTATTTCTGTTTTATTTTTAGCATTGTTTTTCTTACTCCGAAATGACCTCCACATGGTGTATTATGATATAACTCTATCAGTTCGTTTTGTTTCTTTATGTCTCTTATTCTCTGAGGATCTTTATATAAAAGTATTGTGACGCCTTTGCTTTTCCTTTCCTTTCGTTTATTTTATTTTTCATTACCTCGTGGGGTATGATATTGAACACTTTATCACTTCTGTTAAGTGCATAATTTTTGTAGTTCAATCGCTCCAATGTAGATAGTAGTTTCTTCAGGACATTATCGAAATAATGCGAATTATCGCTACATCTCACTTAAATTTCATTGAGACCTTTATTGTCTTCAATTCGTATATTCCTGCCATGGTCTTTCTCTAAAATGAATTTTATTCTCTTTGCGCGCTTGATGTCGTTGAAAGACGTGCATTCCCACATATTGAGTTGATCAGGATCATTATGAGAATTGCAGTTCTCTTCGGTTGCATCACTCTGTTTACTATTCACTATTTCTTTATTCTGTTCTTTTTTATTTCTTTCCTCATGTTCTTGCGTCTTTTTCCTCAACCCTCTCGTTATCACCAGTGTTTTATTTATTTTTTCATCTATACTATGAGGTATCATTTCCTTTAATATTTCTGAATCCAATTGGATTCTGGATAGTCCATCTGCATTCGTGTTACTAGTCCCTTTCTTATAGACAATTTCAAAATCGTAATCCGATAGTTCAAGTCGTATCCGTGTTAACTTTGAACTAGGATTTTTGTGTGAAAATAGTGATACTAGCGGTCGATGGTCAGTAACGACCGTAAATCTTCTACCGAACAGATATGGTCTGAAAAATTGTATGCCCCAATGAATGGCTAACAATTCTTTTTCTATAACTGGTTTATTTTTCTCATACTTATTCAAAGATTTACTCGCATATGACATTGGCAAATCTTCGCCTATTGGACCTTGAGATAAAATTGCTCCAAGGGCAAAATCCGATGCGTCGGTAGTTAGTGCAAATGGTCTTTCGAAATTAGGATATTGCAGTATAGGTGGACTGATTAAATTTGTTTTCAGTGTTTCAAACGCTATTTGGCGTTCTTCTGCCCATTCAAATTTCACATCTTTCTTCAAAAGATTGTTTAGACAGTTAGCAATTTTCGCGAAATCCTTTATAAATCTCCTGTAATAGTTACAGAATGCTACGAATCGTCTTACCTCATCCATATTCTTCGGAACGGGATATTTGGTAATGGCTTCGAATTTGCTCGGATCGGGTTTTATGCCATTTGAGGTTATTAAATGACCTAAATAAACGACCTCTGGTTTCAGGAAACAACATTTTTTCGCATTCAATTTTAAATTGTATCTCGAGAGTCTATCAAATACATCAATCAAATTCCGATTATGATGTTTTAAACTACATCCAAAAACTATTATATCATCTACATATAAAAATGCTTCTAATTCTAATCCAGATAAGGCTATTGTCAACATACACTGAAAATTGTTAGAAGAAATTTTTAGACCAAATGGTAATCGAGTGTACTGATAATGGCCATCTGGGGTTGAAAAAGCTGTACAAGGTCTTGCATTGGGTTTAAGTTCGATCTGATGGAAAGAACTCGTCATGTCCAATGTCGAAAAATATTTTGCTCTACCTAATTTATCCAAAATGTCGTCTAGTCTGGTTAAAGGAAATTTATCATTGACAATTTTGTCATTCAATTTCCTGAAATCAAACACTAGTCGCCATTTTTTTAAATCTGATTGTCCCTTTTTAGGAACTAAAAGTAGCGGAGCATTGTATGAACTTGTAGAATGTTCTATTATACCTTCATTTAGTAGACCTTTAACTTGGTTATTTATTTCTTCTGTTTGTGCCTGTGGTAAACGATAATTTTTTATATAAACTGGATTTTTGTCATTTAACTGGATAGTTTGTGAATAAAAATTATTCGTTGTTAGATGCTCTCCATCTAAATGAAAAATTGACTGATATTCCTTGAGTATGTCAAGTAATTCGTATTTTGCGTCCTCGTCGTTGCCATCTATATTTAGTTCATTCATTAACTTTTGAAACCGTCTTGAGCCAAAAAAAATCTAGACAAAACGAATGATGCAGAAGTTCTTATTTTTGTTGTACTGTGTTATGGAATATATATTTCATTTATTCTTTTTCACTCCTCTCAGTGCGCATCCCAAAGAAGCTTTATCATTGCAATTGAAAACGCAAAAAATGTACAATCAACAAGTATTTACACTGAATACATTCAAATATAATAAAAAATAAAGATAATTTAAATAATTTAGCATTATGTCCAATTGAAAGAGAAACTAAATAATGCTGTGTTGGAAAAAATAAACTTTTTAATATCAATTACAAAACTTAGAAAACAAATATCTCATTTTTATTTATATATTATTTGATAAGTTTTAAGCCGGAATTACAATAATGCAAGTTTTTGCAAAATTTTATTCAGGAGACAGCATAATTTCAATATTTGAATTTCTAGTACAACAAGATACAATATATTATAAATTACAGTATTAGAATCAGAAAAGTTAAACAGAACATTTCATATTAATAACTCAATTCTACTTAAAATTAAATTACAAATTGTAGATTCTAACAGAAAATGTCCCGGAGTAAGTGCGCCTATGTCATTCGCGTCGTTCGACATCGGTGAAATCGGCCTGGAGTTCAGTATTGCTTCGATTTCTACAACTGTAGTTTCAAGCTCATCGTGCGTTAGAGATGCATTTCCCAATGTTCTTACCAATAGGTACTTTGCTGATTTAAAGGCTGCCTCCCAAAGACCACCAAAGTGCCGTGCTCTTGGTGGAATGAAATTGAATTGGATACCCTTTTGGCTGCATGCATTCAGAATAGTCGCCTGTGCATCTGATGAGGGTATTACTGCGGAAAGTTCGCATTTGCATTTGTTTTATGACTAACTTTAGAGCGTTGTTTAACTCAGTTGTTGTTAATGATTTTAGACTCTGTCTCGAGGTCTTTTTGCATTTGGCTTGGTTGATAAAACGTAGAACGTATCCAACGATGTTCTGGAGACGCCAAAACGAGTTCCTGTGATTTATTTTGTATATGAGTTCTGGTTCCGTGTTTATCAGATCATTTAAAGAGTGTCCTGATGAGGTTTTGGCTGATGCATCGAAGACTACTCTGAGCTTTGTAGTTGAACTTTCAGGAATCAATACGCAATGATGTGGGATGAAGTAGCTTGGGGAGACTTTGGCTCTTGGTTCCCACTTTGTCATGTGTCCCATAGATTCATATTCGTCCATAAATTCAACGTATTTGGCCTTCAATTCCGGGTTCCTTTGCAGACGTCGTTCGGGAGCAAAAAATCGGTTAAGGGCAATTCCATGTGAAACGCCTAGAATATCCGGGTTTTGATGAAATGGTATTCGGACGACGAAGTGGTTTTGATTATTTCTTGTTGTGTTTTGTGCAAAGTGCTCTTCACATTGTTTGTCGGCTATTGATAGTGGTTTTATAGTTGATTTGATTTCATCTAGTTCCCAAAGTCGAGCGATGGAAGCTTCAAGCCCTTCATCTTCGGTGCATATTCCACAAAATGCTTCTGTTGAGGGTTCCTTATCAAGTTTTCCTGCTACAATCCAGCCCAAATCCAGCTGTAAAGTCGGAAGGTGTGGAGATAGTTTTATTTGCCCAATTGCGAGCATCTGGAGATAGTGTTCTGCACCGAGCATTTATGTCGATTTTATCGGGTTTATTAATGCTGGATCAGCTAATGTCAGGTTTTTCGGTAGTGGCCAATCATCAATGTTGATAAATTGTGATGGTTGCGATGCGACGATTCGCGGCAAGACGAGTGCCTCCAGGCGAGTTGAAAACCCATTAATTCGGGAATGCAAGGTGAAGTATGGCAGGATCGCCATGAAGTATGTAAGTCGTGGAGTAGTTAGTGAATTAAAACAACTTCCATATTTTTTTTGTTATAATTTTATTTTACTTTTTGTATAATCTGTAGTTGATGCTTGTCAACTTGCTGTTATCTTAAGACTACCCGATATTAGAATATTTACAATCTTATATACTAAAATATTTGTCTTAAAATTCTAAAGTGCTATAGCAGCATTTTGAGTATCTTTTCCGGGTGGTCAGTGTGTCAAGTGTACTCAAATATTGTCACATGTTTTCTGGGTGGTCAAATGTCAAACAACCTTTAAAACACTTTCGTTTGTACTTCATAACACTGCCATGAAGTGCATTATCAATGAATTGCTTTTACTACGAAAAACGTTTTAAATTTGAAACCCTTTTTTATTTGTTTGTGTCTGTTTATGTTTTTGTTTAGTCATATTGTTTTTAATTGCTTTGGAAATATTGTTAAACATATGTAGTACAATGTTATTTGTATGTGGTTTTAAATTACCCAAGTAAAGTTACTTTATGCTCAGTATTCATGCACTATGTGAATACCTTACAGTATGCATCTACTACACCATCGCCCTTAAGAGGAATCATACAATTTCTTTAAATATAAAGTACGAAATTGGAGGATTACTCTAAATATCAGTGTCTGCATACTGTATGCTTGTTTACAGTTTTTTTTTTTCATCATACATTTAAATTTATTATTTTTGTTGGTAATTTCATAACTTAAATAATAATTTCGTTAAAAAAAAATTTTATGGAGAACAATTATTTTGGTTATTATGTATTGTATTTTTTTCAATAGGTTCTTATGAAAAGCTTTAATATTGTTTTTGATTTTTATTAAAACGTTTAGATCATCTATATCTATTATTTTGTATGGACCATGGTAAGGTGGTTCATTTTTTCTTCTACTTTCTACCTTAACTAGTACTAAATCGCCTATTTTCAAATCTATGCTATTTGCCTTATTATGTGAATCTAATTTTCTCTTATTTTTAACTATTTCTATAATTTTTCTAGCGTTTTCCAATGAAATCTTTAATCTAATTTTCAATTCATTCGCGTAATTTTGAAGATTGTAGACCATATCGCAATTCATAATTTGGTCACCTGGTAAACTAGGTAGTTTTCCAAATATCAATTAGAATGGGGAGTATTCCGTATCTACATGAGTGATATTATACGCAAAAGTATAATATGGTATTCAAGAATGCCATTCACCATTATTTACGAATGATAAAAAGTACTAATTTAAAACTCGGTGGTTTCTCTCGAAAGTACCCAGAGTTTCGTGATGATAAGGTGTAGAAAACTTTTGTTCTGTCTTTAATAGACTACAAATTTCTTTCATTAGCTCATTAGTAAATTCAGTGCCCCTGTCAGACTTCAATGTCTTAAATATCCCGTATTTTAATATGACGGTTTCCACCAAAGTCCTCGGGATAGACTTGGCTTCTTTCGTCTCCATTGGTGCGGCTATAACGTATTTAGTTAGTTCGCATTGTATTGTCAATATGTAACGATAATTTTCCGAAGGACGTAGTGGTCCAACCGTATCGATTACAACCGTTTCAAAACTTTGTGTCGGTGTATCTGTCACGCAAAGTGGTTCCCTAGTCTGTCTTATTTGCTTATTTCTTTGGCAAAGATCACACGTTGATACATGTTTCTTTATCATTTTTTTTAACAAAAAAAAAAAAAAAATTATGAATTATTGATTTTTTTAAATTAAAATTACTCATTACAAAAGTAATAAGTAAATACTCCTGCAGACAAGCTATCTAGCTTCGCGGGACTAGATAAAAATGTTTTTCCAAATGTATTTCTGTTTTATTTTTAGCATTGTTTTTCTTACTCCGAAATGACCTCCACATGGTGTATTATGATATAACTCTATCAGTTCGTTTTGTTTCTTTATGTCTCTTATTCTCTGAGGATCTTTATATAAAAGTATTGTGACGCCTTTGCTTTTCCTTTCCTTTCGTTTATTTTATTTTTCATTACCTCGTGGGGTATGATATTGAACACTTTATCACTTCTGTTAAGTGCATAATTTTTGTAGTTCAATCGCTCCAATGTAGATAGTAGTTTCTTCAGGACATTATCGAAATAATGCGAATTATCGCTACATCTCACTTAAATTTCATTGAGACCTTTATTGTCTTCAATTCGTATATTCCTGCCATGGTCTTTCTCTAAAATGAATTTTATTCTCTTTGCGCGCTTGATGTCGTTGAAAGACGTGCATTCCCACATATTGAGTTGATCAGGATCATTATGAGAATTGCAGTTCTCTTCGGTTGCATCACTCTGTTTACTATTCACTATTTCTTTATTCTGTTCTTTTTTATTTCTTTCCTCATGTTCTTGCGTCTTTTTCCTCAACCCTCTCGTTATCACCAGTGTTTTATTTATTTTTTCATCTATACTATGAGGTATCATTTCCTTTAATATTTCTGAATCCAATTGGATTCTGGATAGTCCATCTGCATTCGTGTTACTAGTCCCTTTCTTATAGACAATTTCAAAATCGTAATCCGATAGTTCAAGTCGTATCCGTGTTAACTTTGAACTAGGATTTTTGTGTGAAAATAGTGATACTAGCGGTCGATGGTCAGTAACGACCGTAAATCTTCTACCGAACAGATATGGTCTGAAAAATTGTATGCCCCAATGAATGGCTAACAATTCTTTTTCTATAACTGGTTTATTTTTCTCATACTTATTCAAAGATTTACTCGCATATGACATTGGCAAATCTTCGCCTATTGGACCTTGAGATAAAATTGCTCCAAGGGC
Source organism: Delia radicum (assembly GCA_021234595.1). NCBI lineage: Eukaryota > Metazoa > Arthropoda > Insecta > Diptera > Anthomyiidae > Delia > Delia radicum. The sequence goes on from CM037851.1 coordinate 124,441,568, forward strand.
AAAATCCGATGCGTCGGTAGTTAGTGCAAATGGTCTTTCGAAATTAGGATATTGCAGTATAGGTGGACTGATTAAATTTGTTTTCAGTGTTTCAAACGCTATTTGGCGTTCTTCTGCCCATTCAAATTTCACATCTTTCTTCAAAAGATTGTTTAGACAGTTAGCAATTTTCGCGAAATCCTTTATAAATCTCCTGTAATAGTTACAGAATGCTACGAATCGTCTTACCTCATCCATATTCTTCGGAACGGGATATTTGGTAATGGCTTCGAATTTGCTCGGATCGGGTTTTATGCCATTTGAGGTTATTAAATGACCTAAATAAACGACCTCTGGTTTCAGGAAACAACATTTTTTCGCATTCAATTTTAAATTGTATCTCGAGAGTCTATCAAATACATCAATCAAATTCCGATTATGATGTTTTAAACTACATCCAAAAACTATTATATCATCTACATATAAAAATGCTTCTGATTCTAATCCAGATAAGGCTATTGTCAACATACACTGAAAATTGTTAGAAGAAATTTTTAGACCAAATGGTAATCGAGTGTACTGATAATGGCCATCTGGGGTTGAAAAAGCTGTACAAGGTCTTGCATTGGGTTTAAGTTCGATCTGATGGAAAGAACTCGTCATGTCCAATGTCGAAAAATATTTTGCTCTACCTAATTTATCCAAAATGTCGTCTAGTCTGGTTAAAGGAAATTTATCATTGACAATTTTGTCATTCAATTTCCTGAAATCAAACACTAGTCGCCATTTTTTTAAATCTGATTGTCCCTTTTTAGGAACTAAAAGTAGCGGAGCATTGTATGAACTTGTAGAATGTTCTATTATACCTTCATTTAGTAGACCTTTAACTTGGTTATTTATTTCTTCTGTTTGTGCCTGTGGTAAACGATAATTTTTTATATAAACTGGATTTTTGTCATTTAACTGGATAGTTTGTGAATAAAAATTATTCGTTGTTAGATGCTCTCCATCTAAATGAAAAATTGACTGATATTCCTTGAGTATGTCAAGTAATTCGTATTTTGCGTCCTCGTCGTTGCCATCTATATTTAGTTCATTCATTAACTTTTGAAACCGTCTTGAGCCAAAAAAATCTAGACAAAACGAATGATGCAGAAGTTCTTATTTTTGTTGTACTGTGTTATGGAATATATATTTCATTTATTCTTTTTCACTCCTCTCAGTGCGCATCCCAAAGAAGCTTTATCATTGCAATTGAAAACGCAAAAAATGTACAATCAACAAGTATTTACACTGAATACATTCAAATATAATAAAAAATAAAGATAATTTAAATAATTTAGCATTATGTCCAATTGAAAGAGAAACTAAATAATGCTGTGTTGGAAAAAATAAACTTTTTAATATCAATTACAAAACTTAGAAAACAAATATCTCATTTTTATTTATATATTATTTGATAAGTTTTAAGCCGGAATTACAATAATGCAAGTTTTTGCAAAATTTTATTCAGGAGACAGCATAATTTCAATATTTGAATTTCTAGTACAACAAGATACAATATATTATAAATTACAGTATTAGAATCAGAAAAGTTAAACAGAACATTTCATATTAATAACTCAATTCTACTTAAAATTAAATTACAAATTGTAGATTCTAACAGAAAATGTCCCGGAGTAAGTGCGCCTATGTCATTCGCGTCGTTCGACATCGGTGAAATCGGCCTGGAGTTCAGTATTGCTTCGATTTCTACAACTGTAGTTTCAAGCTCATCGTGCGTTAGAGATGCATTTCCCAATGTTCTTACCAATAGGTACTTTGCTGATTTAAAGGCTGCCTCCCAAAGACCACCAAAGTGCCGTGCTCTTGGTGGAATGAAATTGAATTGGATACCCTTTTGGCTGCATGCATTCAGAATAGTCGCCTGTGCATCTGATGAGGGTATTACTGCGGAAAGTTCGCATTTGCATTTGTTTTATGACTAACTTTAGAGCGTTGTTTAACTCAGTTGTTGTTAATGATTTTAGACTCTGTCTCGAGGTCTTTTTGCATTTGGCTTGGTTGATAAAACGTAGAACGTATCCAACGATGTTCTGGAGACGCCAAAACGAGTTCCTGTGATTTATTTTGTATATGAGTTCTGGTTCCGTGTTTATCAGATCATTTAAAGAGTGTCCTGATGAGGTTTTGGCTGATGCATCAAAGACTACTCTGAGCTTTGTAGTTGAACTTTCAGGAATCAATACGCAATGATGTGGGATGAAGTAGCTTGGGGAGACTTTGGCTCTTGGTTCCCACTTTGTCATGTGTCCCATAGATTCATATTCGTCCATAAATTCAACGTATTTGGCCTTCAATTCCGGGTTCCTTTGCAGACGTCGTTCGGGAGCAAAAAATCGGTTAAGGGCAATTCCATGTGAAACGCCTAGAATATCCGGGTTTTGATGAAATGGTATTCGGACGACGAAGTGGTTTTGATTATTTCTTGTTGTGTTTTGTGCAAAGTGCTCTTCACATTGTTTGTCGGCTATTGATAGTGGTTTTATAGTTGATTTGATTTCATCTAGTTCCCAAAGTCGAGCGATGGAAGCTTCAAGCCCTTCATCTTCGGTGCATATTCCACAAAATGCTTCTGTTGAGGGTTCCTTATCAAGTTTTCCTGCTACAATCCAGCCCAAATCCAGCTGTAAAGTCGGAAGGTGTGGAGATAGTTTTATTTGCCCAATTGCGAGCATCTGGAGATAGTGTTCTGCACCGAGCATTTATGTCGATTTTATCGGGTTTATTAACGCTGGATCAGCTAATGTCAGGTTTTTCGGTAGTGGCCAATCATCAATGTTGATAAATTGTGATGGTTGCGGTGCGACGATTCGCGGCAAGACGAGTGCCTCCAGGCGAGTTGAAAACCCATTAATTCGGGAATGCAAGGTGAAGTATGGCAGGATCGCCATGAAGTATGTAAGTCGTGGAGTAGTTAGTGAATTAAAACAACTTCCATATTTTTTTTGTTATAATTTTATTTTACTTTTTGTATAATCTGTAGTTGATGCTTGTCAACTTGCTGTTATCTTAAGACTACCCGATATTAGAATATTTACAATCTTATATACTAAAATATTTGTCTTAAAATTCTAAAGTGCTATAGCAGCATTTTGAGTATCTTTTCCGGGTGGTCAGTGTGTCAAGTGTACTCAAATATTGTCACATGTTTTCTGGGTGGTCAAATGTCAAACAACCTTTAAAACACTTTCGTTTGTACTTCATAACACTGCCATGAAGTGCATTATCAATGAATTGCTTTTACTACGAAAAACGTTTTAAATTTGAAACCCTTATTTATTTGTTTGTGTCTGTTTATGTTTTTGTTTAGTCATATTTGTTTTTAATTGCTTTGGAAATATTGTTAAACATATGTAGTACAATGTTATTTGTATGTGGTTTTAAATTACCCAAGTAAAGTTACTTTATGCTCAGTATTCATGCACTATGTGAATACCTTACAGTATGCATCTACTACACCATCGCCCTTAAGAGGAATCATACAATTTCTTTAAATATAAAGTACGAAATTGGAGGATTACTCTAAATATCAGTGTCTGCATACTGTATGCTTGTTTACAGTTTTTTTTTTCATCATACATTTAAATTTATTATTTTTGTTGGTAATTTCATAACTTAAATAATAATTTCGTTAAAAAAAAATTTTATGGAGAACAATTATTTTGGTTATTATGTATTGTATTTTTTTCAATAGGTTCTTATGAAAAGCTTTAATATTGTTTTTGATTTTTATTAAAACGTTTAGATCATCTATATCTATTATTTTGTATGGACCATGGTAAGGTGGTTCATTTTTTCTTCTACTTTCTACCTTAACTAGTACTAAATCGCCTATTTTCAAATCTATGCTATTTGCCTTATTATGTGAATCTAATTTTCTCTTATTTTTAACTATTTCTATAATTTTTCTAGCGTTTTCCAATGAAATCTTTAATCTAATTTTCAATTCATTCGCGTAATTTTGAAGATTGTAGACCATATCGCAATTCATAATTTGGTCACCTGGTAAACTAGGTAGTTTTCCAAATATCAATTAGAATGGGGAGTATTCCGTATCTACATGAGTGATATTATACGCAAAAGTATAATATGGTATTCAAGAATGCCATTCACCATTATATACGAATGATAAGAAGTACTAATTTAAAACTCGGTGGTTTCTCTCGAAAGTACCCAGAGTTTTGTGATGATAAGGTGTAGAAAACTTTTGTTCTGTCTTTAATAGACTACAAATTTCTTTCATTAGCTCATTAGTAAATTCAGTGCCCCTGTCAGACTTCAATGTCTTAAATATCCCGTATTTTAATATGACGGTTTCCACCAAAGTCCTCGCGATAGACTTGGCTTCTTTCGTCTCCATTGGTGCGGCTATAACGTATTTAGTTAGTTCGCATTGTATTGTCAATATGTAACGATAATTTTCCGAAGGACGTAGTGGTCCAACCGTATCGATTACAACCGTTTCAAAACTTTGTGTCGGTGTATCTGTCACGCAAAGTGGTTCCCTAGTCTGTCTTATTTGCTTATTTCTTTGGCAAAGATCACACGTTGATACATGTTTCTTTATCATTTTTTTTAACAAAAAAAAAAAAAAAATTATGAATTATTGATTTTTTGAAATTAAAATTACTCATTACAAAAGTAATAAGTAAATACTCCTGCAGACAAGCTATCTAGCTTCGCGGGACTAGATAAAAATGTTTTTCCAACTGTATTTCTGTTTTATTTTTAGCATTGTTTTTCTTACTCCGAAATGACCTCCACATGGTGTATTATGATATAACTCTATCAGTTCGTTTTGTTTCTTTATGTCTCTTATTCTCTGAGGATCTTTATATAAAAGTATTGTGACGCCTTTGCTTTTCCTTTCCTTTCGTTTATTTTATTTTTCATTACCTCGTGGGGTATGATATTGAACACTTTATCACTTCTGTTAAGTGCATAATTTTTGTAGTTCAATCGCTCCAATGTAGATAGTAGTTTCTTCAGGACATTATCGAAATAATGCGAATTATCGCTACATCTCACTTAAATTTCATTGAGACCTTTATTGTCTTCAATTCGTATATTCCTGCCATGGTCTTTCTCTAAAATGAATTTTATTCTCTTTGCGCGCTTGATGTCGTTGAAAGACGTGCATTCCCACATATTGAGTTGATCAGGATCATTATGAGAATTGCAGTTCTCTTCGGTTGCATCACTCTGTTTACTATTCACTATTTCTTTATTCTGTTCTTTTTTATTTCTTTCCTCATGTTCTTGCGTCTTTTTCCTCAACCCTCTCGTTATCACCAGTGTTTTATTTATTTTTTCATCTATACTATGAGGTATCATTTCCTTTAATACTTCTGAATCCAATTGGATTCTGGATAGTCCATCTGCATTCGTGTTACTAGTCCCTTTCTTATAGACAATTTCAAAATCGTAATCCGATAGTTCAAGTCGTATCCGTGTTAACTTTGAACTAGGATTTTTGTGTGAAAATAGTGATACTAGCGGTCGATGGTCAGTATCGACCGTAAATCTTCTACCGAACAGATATGGTCTGAAAAATTGTATGCCCCAATGAATGGCTAACAATTCTTTTTCTATAACTGGTTTATTTTTCTCATACTTATTCAAAGATTTACTCGCATATGACATTGGCAAATCTTCGCCTATTGGACCTTGAGATAAAATTGCTATAAGGGCAAAATCCGATGCGTCGGTAGTTAGTGCAAATGGTCTTTCGAAATTAGGATATTGCAGTATAGGTGGACTGATTAAATTTGTTTTCAGTGTTTCAAACGCTATTTGGCGTTCTTCTGCCCATTCAAATTTCACATCTTTCTTCAAAAGATTGTTTAGACAGTTAGCAATTTTCGCGAAATCCTTTATAAATCTCCTGTAATAGTTACAGAATGCTACGAATCGTCTTACCTCATCCATATTCTTCTGAACGGGATATTTGGTAATGGCTTCGAATTTGCTCGGATCGGGTTTTATGCCATTTGAGGTTATTAAATGACCTAAATAAACGACCTCTGGTTTCAGGAAACAACATTTTTTCGCATTCAATTTTAAATTGTATCTCGAGAGTCTATCAAATACATCAATCAAATTCCGATTATGATGTTTTAAACTACATCCAAAAACTATTATATCATCTACATATAAAAATGCTTCTGATTCTAATCCAGATAAGGCTATTGTCAACATACACTGAAAATTGTTAGAAGAAATTTTTAGACCAAATGGTAATCGAGTGTACTGATAATGGCCATCTGGGGTTGAAAAAGCTGTACAAGGTCTTGCATTGGGTTTAAGTTCGATCTGATGGAAAGAACTCGTCATGTCCAATGTCGAAAAATATTTTGCTCTACCTAATTTATCCAAAATGTCGTCTAGTCTGGTTAAAGGAAATTTATCATTGACAATTTTGTCATTCAATTTCCTGAAATCAAACACTAGTCGCCATTTTTTTAAATCTGATTGTCCCTTTTTAGGAACTAAAAGTAGCGGAGCATTGTATGAACTTGTAGAATGTTCTATTATACCTTCATTTAGTAGACCTTTAACTTGGTTATTTATTTCTTCTGTTTGTGCCTGTGGTAAACGATAATTTTTTATATAAACTGGATTTTTGTCATTTAACTGGATAGTTTGTGAATAAAAATTATTCGTTGTTAGATGCTCTCCATCTAAATGAAAAATTGACTGATATTCCTTGAGTATGTCAAGTAATTCGTATTTTGCGTCCTCGTCGTTGCCATCTATATTTAGTTCATTCATTAACTTTTGAAACCGTCTTGAGCCAAAAAAATCGTATGGCCATTAAATTATTACTGTAGCCAACTAGACAAAACGAATGATGCAGAAGTTCTTATTTTTGTTGTACTGTGTTATGGAATATATATATCATTTATTCTTTTTCACTCCTCTCAGTGCGCATCCCAAAGAAGCTTTATCATTGCAATTGAAAACGCAAAAAATGTACAATCAACAAGTATTTACACTGAATACATTCAAATATAATAAAAAATAAAGATAATTTAAATAATTTAGCATTATGTCCAATTGAAAGAGAAACTAAATAATGCTGTGTTGGAAAAAATAAACTTTTTAATATCAATTACAAAACTTAGAAAACAAATATCTCATTTTTATTTATATATTATTTGATAAGTTTTAAGCCGGAATTACACTAATGCAAGTTTTTGCAAAATTTTATTCAGGAGACAGCATAATTTCAATATTTGAATTTCTAGTACAACAAGATACAATATATTATAAATTACAGTATTAGAATCAGAAAAGTTAAACAGAACATTTCATATTAATAACTCAATTCTACTTAAAATTAAATTACAAATTGTAGATTCTAACAGAAAATGTCCCGGAGTAAGTGCGCCTATGTCATTCGCGTCGTTCGACATCGGTGAAATCGGCCTGGAGTTCAGTATTGCTTCGATTTCTACAACTGTAGTTTCAAGCTCTTCGTGCGTTAGAGATGCATTTCCCAATGTTCTTACCAATAGGTACTTTGCTGATTTAAAGGCTGCCTCCCAAAGACCACCAAAGTGCCGTGCTCTTGGTGGAATTAAATTGAATTGGATACCCTTTTGGCTGCATGCATTCAGAATAGTCGCCTGTGCATCTGATGAGGGTATTACTGCGGAAAGTTCGCATTTGCATTTGTTTTATGACTAACTTTAGAGCGTTGTTTAACTCAGTTGTTGTTAATGATTTTAGACTCTGTCTCGAGGTCTTTTTGCATTTGGCTTGGTTGATAAAACGTAGAACGTATCCAACGATGTTCTGGAGACGCCAAAACGAGTTCCTGTGATTTATTTTGTATATGAGTTCTGGTTCCGTGTTTATCAGATCATTTAAAGAGTGTCCTGATGAGGTTTTGGCTGATGCATCAAAGACTACTCTGAGCTTTGTAGTTGAACTTTCAGGAATCAATACGCAATGATGTGGGATGAAGTAGCTTGGGGAGACTTTGGCTCTTGGTTCCCACTTTGTCATGTGTCCCATAGATTCATATTCGTCCATAAATTCAACGTATTTGGCCTTCAATTCCGGGTTCCTTTGCAGACGTCGTTCGGGAGCAAAAAATCGGTTAAGGGCAATTCCATGTGAAACGCCTACAATATCCGGGTTTTGATGAAATGGTATTCGGACGACGAAGTGGTTTTGATTATTTCTTGTTGTGTTTTGTGCAAAGTGCTCTTCACATTGTTTGTCGGCTATTGATAGTGGTTTTATAGTTGATTTGATTTCATCTAGTTCCCAAAGTCGAGCGATGGAAGCTTCAAGCCCTTCATCTTCGGTGCATATTCCACAAAATGCTTCTGTTGAGGGTTCCTTATCAAGTTTTCCTGCTACAATCCAGCCCAAATCCAGCTGTAAAGTCGGAAGGTGTGGAGATAGTTTTATTTGCCCAATTGCGAGCATCTGGAGATAGTGTTCTGCACCGAGCATTTATGTCGATTTTATCGGGTTTATTAACGCTGGATCAGCTAATGTCAGGTTTTTCGGTAGTGGCCAATCATCAATGTTGATCAATTGTGATGGTTGCGGTGCGACGATTCGCGGCAAGACGAGTGCCTCCAGGCGAGTTGAAAACCCATTAATTCGGGAATGCAAGGTGAAGTATGGCAGGATCGCCATGAAGTATGTAAGTCGTGGAGTAGTTAGTGAATTAAAACAACTTCCTTATTTTTTTTTGTTATAATTTTATTTTACTTTTTGTATAATCTGTAGTTGATGCTTGTCAACTTGCTGTTATCTTAAGACTACCCGATATTAGAATATTTACAATCTTATATACTAAAATATTTGTCTTAAAATTCTAAAGTGCTATAGCAGCATTTTGAGTATCTTTTCCGGGTGGTCAGTGTGTCAAGTGTACTCAAATATTGTCACATGTTTTCTGGGTGGTCAAATGTCAAACAACCTTTAAAACACTTTCGTTTGTACTTCATAACACTGCCATGAAGTGCATTATCAATGAATTGCTTTTACTACGAAAAACGTTTTAAATTTGAAACCCTTATTTATTTGTTTGTGTCTGTTTATGTTTTTGTTTAGTCATATTTGTTTTTAATTGCTTTGGAAATATTGTTAAACATATGTAGTACAATGTTATTTGTATGTGGTTTTAAATTACCCAAGTAAAGTTACTTTATGCTCAGTATTCATGCACTATGTGAATACCTTACAGTATGCATCTACTACACCATCGCCCTTAAGAGGAATCATACAATTTCTTTAAATATAAAGTACGAAATTGGAGGATTACTCTAAATATCAGTGTCTGCATACTGTATGCTTGTTTACAGTTTTTTTTTTTCATCATACATTTAAATTTATTATTTTTGTTGGTAATTTCATAACTTAAATAATAATTTCGTTAAAAAAAAATTTTATGGAGAACAATTATTTTGGTTATTATGTATTGTATTTTTTTCAATAGGTTCTTATGAAAAGCTTTAATATTGTTTTTGATTTTTATTAAAACGTTTAGATCATCTATATCTATTATTTTGTATGGACCATGGTAAGGTGGTTCATTTTTTCTTCTACTTTCTACCTTAACTAGTACTAAATCGCCTATTTTCAAATCTATGCTATTTGCCTTATTATGTGAATCTAATTTTCTCTTATTTTTAACTATTTCTATAATTTTTCTAGCGTTTTCCAATGAAATCTTTAATCTAATTTTCAATTCATTCGCGTAATTTTGAAGATTGTAGACCATATCGCAATTCATAATTTGGTCACCTGGTAAACTAGGTAGTTTTCCAAATATCAATTAGAATGGGGAGTATTCCGTATCTACATGAGTGATATTATACGCAAAAGTATAATATGGTATTCAAGAATGCCATTCACCATTATATACGAATGATAAAAAGTACTAATTTAAAACTCGGTGGTTTCTCTCGAAAGTACCCAGAGTTTCGTGATGATAAGGTGTAGAAAACTTTTGTTCTGTCTTTAATAGACTACAAATTTCTTTCATTAGCTCATTAGTAAATTCAGTGCCCCTGTCAGACTTCAATGTCTTAAATATCCCGTATTTTAATATGACGGTTTCCACCAAAGTCCTCGCGATAGACTTGGCTTCTTTCGTCTCCATTGGTGCGGCTATAACGTATTTAGTTAGTTCGCATTGTATTGTCAATATGTAACGATAATTTTCCGAAGGACGTAGTGGTCCAACCGTATCGATTACAACCGTTTCAAAACTTTGTGTCGGTGTATCTGTCACGCAAAGTGGTTCCCTAGTCTGTCTTATTTGCTTATTTCTTTGGCAAAGATCACACGTTGATACATGTTTCTTTATCATTTTTTTTAACAAAAAAAAAAAAAAAATTATGAATTATTGATTTTTTGAAATTAAAATTACTCATTACAAAAGTAATAAGTAAATACTCCTGCAGACAAGCTATCTAGCTTCGCGGGACTAGATAAAAATGTTTTTCCAACTGTATTTCTGTTTTATTTTTAGCATTGTTTTTCTTACTCCGAAATGACCTCCACATGGTGTATTATGATATAACTCTATCAGTTCGTTTTGTTTCTTTATGTCTCTTATTCTCTGAGGATCTTTATATAAAAGTATTGTGACGCCTTTGCTTTTCCTTTCCTTTCGTTTATTTTATTTTTCATTACCTCGTGGGGTATGATATTGAACACTTTATCACTTCTGTTAAGTGCATAATTTTTGTAGTTCAATCGCTCCAATGTAGATAGTAGTTTCTTCAGGACATTATCGAAATAATGCGAATTATCGCTACATCTCACTTAAATTTCATTGAGACCTTTATTGTCTTCAATTCGTATATTCCTGCCATGGTCTTTCTCTAAAATGAATTTTATTCTCTTTGCGCGCTTGATGTCGTTGAAAGACGTGCATTCCCACATATTGAGTTGATCAGGATCATTATGAGAATTGCAGTTCTCTTCGGTTGCATCACTCTGTTTACTATTCACTATTTCTTTATTCTGTTCTTTTTTATTTCTTTCCTCATGTTCTTGCGTCTTTTTCCTCAACCCTCTCGTTATCACCAGTGTTTTATTTATTTTTTCATCTATACTATGAGGTATCATTTCCTTTAATACTTCTGAATCCAATTGGATTCTGGATAGTCCATCTGCATTCGTGTTACTAGTCCCTTTCTTATAGACAATTTCAAAATCGTAATCCGATAGTTCAAGTCGTATCCGTGTTAACTTTGAACTAGGATTTTTGTGTGAAAATAGTGATACTAGCGGTCGATGGTCAGTAACGACCGTAAATCTTCTACCGAACAGATATGGTCTGAAAAATTGTATGCCCCAATGAATGGCTAACAATTCTTTTTCTATAACTGGTTTATTTTTCTCATACTTATTCAAAGATTTACTCGCATATGACATTGGCAAATCTTCGCCTATTGGACCTTGAGATAAAATTGCTCCAAGGGCAAAATCCGATGCGTCGGTAGTTAGTGCAAATGGTCTTTCGAAATTAGGATATTGCAGTATAGGTGGACTGATTAAATTTGTTTTCAGTGTTTCAAACGCTATTTGGCGTTCTTCTGCCCATTCAAATTTCACATCTTTCTTCAAAAGATTGTTTAGACAGTTAGCAATTTTCGCGAAATCCTTTATAAATCTCCTGTAATAGTTACAGAATGCTACGAATCGTCTTACCTCATCCATATTCTTCGGAACGGGATATTTGGTAATGGCTTCGAATTTGAGGTTATTAAATGACCTAAATAAACGACCTCTGGTTTCAGGAAACAACATTTTTTCGCATTCAATTTTAAATTGTATCTCGAGAGTCTATCAAATACATCAATCAAATTCCGATTATGATGTTTTAAACTACATCCAAAAACTATTATATCATCTACATATAAAAATGCTTCTGATTCTAATCCAGATAAGGCTATTGTCAACATACACTGAAATTGTTAGAAGAAATTTTTAGACCAAATGGTAATCGAGTGTACTGATAATGGCCATCTGGGGTTGAAAAAGCTGTACAAGGTCTTGCATTGGGTTTAAGTTCGATCTGATGGAAAGAACTCGTCATGTCCAATGTCGAAAAATATTTTGCTCTACCTAATTTATCCAAAATGTCGTCTAGTCTGGTTAAAGGAAATTTATCATTGACAATTTTGTCATTCAATTTCCTGAAATCAAACACTAGTCGCCATTTTTTTAAATCTGATTGTCCCTTTTTAGGAACTAAAAGTAGCGGAGCATTGTATGAACTTGTAGAATGTTCTATTATACCTTCATTTAGTAGACCTTTAACTTGGTTATTTATTTCTTCTGTTTGTGCCTGTGGTAAACTATAATTTTTTATATAAACTGGATTTTTGTCATTTAACTGGATAGTTTGTGAATAAAAATTATTCGTTGTTAGATGCTCTCCATCTAAATGAAAAATTGACTGATATTCCTTGAGTATGTCAAGTAATTCGTATTTTGCGTCCTCGTCGTTGCCATCTATATTTAGTTCATTCATTAACTTTTGAAACCGTTCTTCTGAAAAAATTCTCTTCCGAGTATCTGTCTATAGATATCGTAGTTTTCCAATGGTAGTGTATCGATTCTGAGATTTTTAATTATGGTAGTCTTATCCAATACATTAAGTAACCTTATATGTTGATTACCGGTTTAGGGAATAATTGATCTCGCCAAGAATATGCCGTGTGCAATTTCACGACTACAAACTACTCCGTCCGCTTCCAAATCTAGTTGGAAAGGGAGAATAATTTCGCTTCTTGGTGGAATTTTTACACAATTCACGTTGCATGTTCTATCATGTATTGGAAACATTACCGATTCATTACTTTTGTTTACAGTTAATATATATTTCTCATAATCAATATTGCAACTATATTTGCAAAGAAAATCCCTTCCAAGTATTCCATCTGTAGCAATTGGGAAATCGTAGTTCACAAGTTGTATTTTGTGACTTACTACAGTTTCTCCAATTGGTATTTTCACAACTGTGGATCCCAACGATTTTATCTTATCACTTGAGATTCCTGTCAGTAGACAATAATCATCCGGATTTTCTACGTAGTTCCGCACCGTGTTCTCCTTGCATAGTGACACGTCAGCCCCAGTATCTATTAAAAATGTTAGTACGTTGTCTGTGTGGTGAATGTTTAGTTTTATATAATTCTTTAAGTCGGATGAAATATTGTAAATTCTGTGTTGCGTTACTAATTCTGTGCCGGAGAGTCCTGATATATTAAGACTTCCGGATCTCGGGAGTTTCCCTGATCCTGAAAACAGTGGATGTTTTGGTTATTGCCCCTCCTATTACCATAGTTCCTACTACTGTTGTAGCAATTCTTGTTACCATTTCCGTTTCCCCTATTATTGTTGTTATTTCTAGCGTTATTTTTGTTATGACCGTTAACACTTCTTTCCGACCGGCACACTTTCGCAAAATGGTTTAATTTACCACATTTGCTACATCTTTTACCTTCTGCATAGCATCCATTATTGCCATGTTCCCGGTCACACTTTGAGCATAGACCTCTGTTATTGTTTTTTCTATAATCTGCCTTGGCATGTGCCGTCTGATATAATACACTTCTTTGTGTCGCACGTGCTGAAGCTTTTTCAGCAATAGTCACCGCTTCTGAGAACGTTTTGACTTGACTAGCATCTATTGTCGATACCAGTTGGGGATCTGTAAGCCCACTGATGAATGCATTGAATGCAATCCGTCTGTTGGCACTAACTATGGAAGCACGATGCTCCTCACCTTCTTCCGAGATTTGAATCTCATTTAACTCTGTTGTCAGATTCTCAATCTTGTTCGCAAATCCTATCACGTTATCCCCCTTCTGCACTATGCGCGTTAGTTCGCTGAGCACGCTATTTGAGGACTTTTCGGATTTATATGCCCGTTTCAGCACCTCAATTAATTCCCCAATGTTCATTGGAATAGAATCCTGTCTGATCCTACTCTGAACCTTTAAATCCAACCGGGATTTGGAAACAAATTTGAAAAAAAATCTTGCCTTGCTTCTGGAACGGTTTCTGAAATTAAAGCAAAATTAGTTACGAAATTTTGTAACTCGTCTTTTTTTCCCGTGAAAATTGGGACCAACTTGACTATGGTTGAAAATTCATTCATGTCCAAGGATGTTGACATTGTGGTCGGGATTGACTGATTAGACGAATTTACAGAATTTAAGGGGTCTACTGAACTCGCCCTAGACGAATTTTCGTGAGTGGTAAGCTGAGCTTCCCTTTTTAACTTATCTAATTTTTCAATATGTTTTGATTTTTGCTCTTCCGTAAATTGTTTACCTGACAAGATCTTACTAGCTTCTTCAGTTATAGCTGCTATTTCCTTTCGTTTACTAATTATTGTTTCCGTCGAGTATGGTCTACCCAAGCTCTTCTTCGCGTTAGCTATAACCGACTCTAACTTTAGATATACTTGATCCATACGTTTCACTTTATAAAATCGTAAAAACAAAAGTTTTTTTTTTTATATATATTTTATTTTTCAGACAATTCATTTAAATAATCCTTGATTGACCTTAATTTCTCCATTACGTCTATATTCTTTACTACAGAGTTGACTTTGTCTACTACTTTAATTTCATCTATTTTTCTAAGATATAATCTTTTGCATACTCCACTTGCTCTAAAGCCGTATTTGTGAAATAATTTTTCACTTGTATCATTACCAACGCTATGCTTATAGTTATAATTATTGTTAATACTAGTAGCAGTGCTATTGCCTTCAGCATTATACTAAATATATATTTTTTTAATATTTCGTACCTTATTACTGATTTGTTATTATTTACTTGCTTATTTGATTCACTTCTGAGGTGTTGCCTCGGTGTAATTAATTGCTGTCATTGCTGCTGTCGCTGAGGATGTTGGTAAGCCAAATTTTGATGCCTGGATACTACTCTTCCGTTTCCACAGACATCCGGTATACATAAATTGTATCTAAGTGTGCTAGGTTCAGGGAGTCTGGTGTATCGTCCTCCGCTATAAATGTATCCTTTGTGTGTAATACTATAATTTCTGCTGGTTCACAAAGTGCAGTGGCTACTCTTTGATGCAGCTTTCTTAGTGGTGTCCTACTACTTTGTAATACGCTGCATGTGATATCAGGATGCAAACAAAGTTTGAGTAGGATTTTCTCGGCCATCTATTAGCTTTCACTGTCTCCTCCTCTTCTTCCTCTTGGTTGACTTTTTCCTTTTTTTGTCACAGGATTGGTTGCAGGATCGCCATGAAGTATGGCAGGATCGCCATGAAGTATGTAAGTCGTGGAGTAGTTAGTGAATTAAAACAACTTCCTTATTTTGTTTTGTTATAATTTTATTTTACTTTTTGTATAATCTGTAGTTGATGCTTGTCAACTTGCTGTTATCTTAAGACTACCCGATATTGGAATATTTACAATCTTATGTACTAAAATATTTGTCTTAAAATTCTAAAGTGCTATAGCAGCATTTTGAGTATCTTTTCCGGGTGGTCAGTGTGTCAAGTGTACTCAAATATTGTCACATGTTTTCTGGGTGGTCAAATGTCAAACAACCTTTAAAACACTTTCGTTTGTACTTCATAACACTGCCATGAAGTGCATTATCAATGAATTGCTTTTACTACGAAAAACGTTTTAAATTTGAAACCCTTATTTATTTTTTGTGTCTGTTTATGTTTCTGTTTAGTCATATTTGTTTTTAATTGCTTTGGAAATATTGTTAAACATATGTAGTACAATGTTATTTGTATGTGGTTTTAAATTACCCAAGTAAAGTTACTTTATGCTCAGTATTCATGCACTATGTGAATACCTTACAGTATGCATCTACTACAAAGGAAACATTGACTCGGTGTCGTGTTTTGGTGTTGGAATTACCGATTCCCTTAATGTTCGTTGATGATGGCTGTTTTTCAATGTTAAGTCGTTTTGACAAACGCTCTGTGATAAAATTTACTTGTGATCCGGCGTCAAGTAATGCGCGACATTCTGCTGTGCTGAGAAGAACGTATAAGTTGGACACGTGACCGCTTGCTGCTGTTTATTATGATGCTTCTGGAACGCTGTCTGGCGCCTTGCTGAAGTTCCCATTTGGAGTGGTCGTTGCTGATGATGTCATCTGGGATGTTTTTTGGCTAGTTGATCCTTGTTTTGTTGATTGAATATAGTTTTCCACGTGAAGTAGCGAGTTGTGCCTTTTCTTGCATATCGTGCATGGTCCTGATTTGCAATATTTTACTGTATGCCCTGATTTTAAGCAGTTTATGCACTGTTTCTGGTCCCGAACGAAGCTCAGGCGGCCTTGTGTCGGAAGTTGTTGAAACTTTTTACATCGATACAGTGGGTGTTGGTCGGCTTTGCAGAGTGGGGATGTGATTTCTCTTTTATTGGCTGATGTTGCAGAAGCGCACACTTTAGAGGATTTCTCCTTCTGGTTTGTGGCTTCCAAGGATTGAAAGCGTGTTTCAAGGAATTTTAGGAAGTCCTTGAAATTTTGTAGTTCTTTTGGATTTTGAATGGTCCTCTCATACAGAACAAGAGTACCCCGATCCAATTTCCTTACCAAGGTGTGAAACAATATGGGGTCCCACGAGGTCGTGTCGATTTCGATGTTGTTTAGTTCATGCAGACATTCTTGTGTTGTATCGTGCCTTTATGGCGGCAGCTGATGGTCCCGCATTAGGTAGATACAGCAACTGTTGCATTATGGTTGAGACAATGATGCGCTGATTATCATAGCGCTGTCTGCGGTAGCTGAAAGATGGCTGATTAATTTTTCAGCTTTTCCTCCCAAAATTGATTTGAGATACCACATCTTCTGTGCCTTTGGGACTTGTTGATTGTCCACCAATTGAGTGAACAGGTCGGAGAAGGCTCTCCATTTTACATAATCTCCACTGAATTTTGGGATTGTAACCTTTGGTAGTGGAAGAACGTTGTTTTGCTGGGAATCGCCACCTTGTTCTGGGCTTCGTGAAGATAGCTTAAAATTTTCAATAATTAATTTTTCCAGATTGAGGTAGGTTTCCATATTGTACCCTTCTTTTAGCGGGTCAGTGCTGGATTCCCATATTGAGAAATGCAATTCTTGAATTTGTGCCCATAGTTTTTCCTTCAGCTGTATGTTGGTTGCTGCTGGGTCTATGGTAAATAATCGTTTGAGGGAGTTCATCATGACATTTTGTCTTCTAATCAAGGGATTTGGTGAGATAGTGTTTGCGGATGCATTACCGTCAACATGAGTTGTTCTAGGTGGCGGTTTAGGATCGCTGATAGTCGGTTGTTGACCAATGTCCTTCGAAGCTCCCATCATAGCTGCTTCGTAATAATTCTCGGTGAAATATTTGTGGTCTAGTGGTGGCTTCTCGAGACATCGTATTTTAGTGTCGTTGATTTCAAACTCAGCCCATGCCGCTTCTAGTCGTTTGATTCGATCTTCATAATACTGGCAGGTTTTCCTTGAAGCCGAGTCATTTTTGAAGTTTCGTCTGATGGTTTGTATTACTTCACCTGTAGTGAGTTGGGCTGCAGCTAGTTGTTCCATTGGGGTGTTTGTAGCAATCGTGTAGAACTTCAAGTTTTATAACTTCCTTTGTTGCGTGTTCAAATCACGTCGGGGTCACCAATGTTTTTATCCTAATTAAGGATAGGGTTGAACTAATTTGTTCAACCTGGCAAAATGTTTAATAGTTAGGAAATTTGTCTAGGCAGTAACACCGAGACTATTCTAGAAGATAACACAAGCACTTGAACTTGGAGAAAGTAAACAACTTGTTGTGTTGATTGATTAATACTCGTTTATTATTCAAGCTTATATACTAATTAAATCATAAATAAAATATGCAACTTAGCATAAGCAAGAAAGTAAGCAAAGTTAACAAACCTCAGACATGCAGTCAGCAATTAATTGTTTAATTCAATATGTTTGTTGGTTTGTTTGTATAAATAAAAGAATAGCTGACTGCATTTCAAGTTTATTAACCTAGCTTCCAAAAAAATGTAGTAATGGAAACCAACAGTTTAGGGTTATTTTCATAGTTTCAGATGTATGTAAGTGTTTTTGTTAATTTATCAAATGTACTGACGTACAAATATACGAAATTCATTGTGAGGAATTGAACAAATATAGTTGTTGTCAAGTTAAAAGATCAATATTTTTAACTAAACTCTTTGTTTCAGTTGGACTACTAGCCGCTTAAATAAAATTTCTACTACTTTTTTCTGTGGGTGTAACTTGCTCAATTTTACTCTCTCTCTCTCTTCATCAGCGAATTAAAAAATTTACCAATTAAACCAGAGATAGGCAGAGAGATTTTGTGGTTGTGTAAGTAAGCTGTAGCTCTCTATTACTCAATGCGCTTACAGAAACCTATAGTTAAAATATGAAAACGTACATAAATAAAAAAAAAAGAAAAAAACCACACTTTAAAGGGCGTTCCTCAAAAAAAATATTGCCACCTCGGGAATTAAAAAAAGACATTTGTTTTCTATCTTTGGTTTTTTTGGGCCGGGGACCATGGGCCCTCCCTGGCCCTAAAATTGGTATGCGCAGCAACATACAAGTGTGGGTACTCAACTGAATGGAGGTTTCCTCAGGATTTCATAAATGATATTATTTTAATGATCCGTCATCCGTAGCGCCCTCTAGAGTATATTTTGGGAACAAAGCCCTGGTGGCCCTGGCCACATAAACTGAGGAAAGAAAAAACCTATTTTTGAACCTACTTTTTTTTTGAGGAAAGCCCTGTAAAGTGCAGTTTAGTAAAAAAATTATTTCATATAATTTAATGTTTTTTTTTTTCAATACAAAAATAATGAACACACCAACTAAATTACGAAAAAAAATTAAATAAATTAAAAAATGGTTTAAATTATTAAAAAAAAAAATGTTCATATTCGTAGATTTGTTAGATTTAAAAAAAGTTGTATGTGGTTAAAAATTATTAATCGATCAATGAAAAAATAAAAAAAATTACTTCAATTTGTTATACAAATATATAATATTATGAATAGCATAATATTACTAATGACGCAGGAAAATCAGCAGTTTTTGAACTTAAAAAAACATCCTAATTCATTAACAGGCATTCTTTACAGAAAAGCTTTAGAAATCTTGGTGGTGGTATTGTTTTTTATAGCAAACTCCTTCAAATGAAACAAACCAATTTAAAAAAAATTTTATTCCATATTACCTTTTTGACAATTATAACGAGTTTTTTACAAGTTATAAAGTAAAAACAAAACCATATTTGAACCAGTTGTTAAAACTCGAAATTTTTTAAGAAAAATTATAATATTAGTAATGCATTTCAATCAAAAAAATTAGAAAACCTACAAATTTAATAACAGTATCATATACATAATTATCCCTTTGTTATATAGCAGCGTGACAACGTACGATGACATACTAGACATTCTGGATTACCGAAAAAATTTTCGCTAAACAAGAGTTCACATTCAAAATGTTCATTCTTTCTCACAGTGCATATCAAACAAAAAGCGTCGAACCAAAAAACGAAAAGCGTACAGTCAACCTGTTCGTTCGAATGCTTCTGCGAGACTGATTGTTTTTTTTAATGTGTGAGGGCATGTAGGTGTGAGAGCAAAAACGCCGCGTAGTGGTTTTGCCTACCTCTGAATTGAACCATAAAAATATCTTTAATTTTTAAGAGTATTTTATTTTCTTTTGAAACCTAAACAACTGCAAAAACTCAAATCTAAAAATCCAAATATTAATTACAAAAAAAATCCAATATACCACACAAATTTAGAAATGCGCGTGAAAAATCTCTTTGCAATTAAGAGTTTAATTTAATGAAAACAAAACAATACAAAAAAACAACAACTCAGTTTTAAAATTTTAATAATAAACCAAACCAATAATTTGCTAACATATTAAAAAAATTAAAAATATCAACAAATACCTATAACCAGGGACATAACTGTTATAACCATTATCGAAAATATCCTGAAATAATAATTTTTCAAGAATTTTAAAAAATTGTTTTCTGGATAACAGTTACAAATAACCAATTATTTTTTGGTCTTCGATAACCATAATATTTTTTTTTGTTTTGTTTTGGTCTTTCATTACCATTACCAAAGATTTTTATTTTTTTTAGTCTTTCATAATCACTACAAAATACTTTTATTATTTTTGGTCTTCTATCGTTATAAAAGATTTTTATTTTCTCGGTCTTCTGTAACCATTATGAAAGCATTTTTTTTTTCTTTCTTCCATAATCATTATTAGTAACCAAAAAGTTTCTTGGCCGCATGGAAAACAAATACATAGACATCAAAAAAAAAAAATCATAAAGCTTACAGAAGACCGAAAAAATAAAAATCTTTTATAACGATAATAGAAGACCAAAAATAATAAAAGTATTTTGTAGTGGTTATGAAAGACCAAAACAAATAAAAATCTTTTGTATTGGCTATCAAAGACCCAAACAATATTAATATTTCATAATGGTTAGCACAGGCCAAAAAAAATAATAATCTTTTATAACGTTTATGGCAGGACTACACTTTTTTGGTTGATTTATAATTGTTATTAAAGAACAGATTTTGTATTAGTTATTTTTTCTATAACCTATTGAATATTTAAAAAAAATAACAGTTATTTCGGGTCCCTGGCTATAACTAAAAATATGGAAACACGAAGTAAATCCACTGCTAAGAGAGCAAGATATTCTCTACAAGATTTAAGACAAGACTCTTCTGTTGAACAATTTGAAAATTATCCTAAAGTACCTCGTTTTCCAAATAATGATAAAACGTTCTTTTGTGATTTAATAAGAGAAAGTGAATACATAGCATCTGAAGTTATTAAAAGTTCAATAAAAGATAGCGAAGAAAAACACTTTGATACAGTATTGCCAGGTATGTTGAGCATAAAATCGTCCAATTTTCTAATAAAAATCGTCAAAATAGTCATTATATTTTCAAAAATCGTCAAAACAAAAAATATTTGTTACAAGTGGGATAAAGTTTTAATAAAAAAGAAAGAATAATAATGTAATTCACATTTCAAGTGCTCATGTACTATCGGTGTGATATAATATGATTTTTTACACTTTTTCTGAATTTAAACTTCGAAAATCATATTTTATAACAATAGCACTTTACCACTTTAACTGTTAATTTCTTCTACATAATTCTGTAAACACCACTTCAGTAGGACAATTTTTAAGTCTTAAATTCTTTTACATAGTTTAGAAATTCTTTAACAATGTTATTTTCTTTAATTATTAAATTTGGACTTCCACTAACGAATTAAAGTTTCAAATTGCTGTAGTGTGTTTGACAAGTCTACGTTACCATACCGTCTGTATGTAACTAGAAACCCACACTTTGTTGAAAGTTGTTTGTCCACAATATACCGAACCTACTAGCGTGGGATTATGCAATCTATGCAAAATCTCAGGCTATTATAATTTATGTTTAAGTAGCTTTAATTATTTTTGCTCATAAGAGCTAAAGCGAACAGGTAGTGTTTTAATCACTTTACATGGCGATCCTGCCAAACAAAAAAAAAACTTGTGCAAAATATTACATTTTATATTTTTTGCCACACTAATTTAAAAAAAAAATTTTGTTTACGGACCTCTTAAATGCAATGCCATCTCAAAGTGAACATTAATAAAAATATAAGAAATAAAAACGTGCTGTGATTAATAAATTAATATTGACACAAACTAAAACAAAAAAAAATTTTTTTGTAAAAGAAAGAAAGCATTATTGCGATATTGTGGCAGAAATTTGTTCACTGTTATTGAATATTTTAATGAATAAATATTGAGAAGAAACAAAACGGACGGCTTTGCCGGGATACCACGCCGGGTATTCCAAGGATGGTGTGTCCTAGACACCATTGGACCAATCAGCATCATCAACAAAAAACCTCCGCAATCATGAAAATTTACAAGGATATCATTACTGGCGATGAAATGTTCGCTGATACCTACAAAATGAAATTAATCGATGATGTAACTTACGAGGTTTACGGCAAGGTTGTAAGCCGTTCCGAAGGTGACATTAGAATTGAAGGCTTCAATCGTTCGGCCGAAGAAGCTGATGAATGCACCGAGTCAACCGTTGAGACGGGCGTTGATGTTGTCATGAATCACCGTTTGCAAGAATGCTTTGCCGTCGGCAACAAAAAGGGGTTCACTTTGTACTTGAAGGACTACATGAAGAAGGTATTGAAAAAATTGCAAACCTCTGCTCCCGATCAAATCGACGTATTCAAGACCAACATGAAGAAGGTAATTAAAGATATTTTGGGTCGCTTCAAGGACTTGCAATTCTTCACTGGTGAATCTATGGACTGCGATGGTATGGTTGCCATGTCTGAAATTGATGGACAAAGTCAACCTGTCTTAATGTTCTTCAATCATGGTTTGGAAGAAGAAAAATGCTAACTCAACCTACAACAACTTAAAACTACAACAAACACAACAACAGTAAGATGAACTTTATTCAACACGACAACAACCATTATATTACAACATCAATAACAGATTTAAACAAGGTTTAAGCTATAGCATCGTCTGTTTCGTACAGTACAGTTCAGTTGCTAAATATTAAATTGTTATATATTATATTGATAACTAATTAATAATTAATTACAAAGAGATCTTTAAACAAACAAATATAAACTATATATTAGAGTTAATTTTGAAAACAGATTTTTGGATATTATCACTTTTTAGAAGGTATTTTTTTTTTAATTCCAACTCCTTCCGTGCCTATAGGCGACTCAAATCCAATAAATCATTATATAAACCAATAAATTATTTTGTATTCACTAAAAAATTTAATTTTTAAACTTTAATAACTTTTGAACGGGTAACTACAAAATTAAAATTTTTGGACCATTTTTCTCAGATGTAAGTATTTTTTCATTGTATATTAACAAAAAAAAATATTTTAATTTTTTTTTTAAAAATTATTTTTTTGGACCACTCTAATTATGCATTCTGGTGCATTCCAAAAACTAAAAAAAGCTTATGGGCCTAAGTTTTCCCGTAGAATCGAATACTGAAGTCAGATTTGACATATATTTAGCCGTTTTTGTTGTATGGGAAAAGGGACCAAAAATCCGCGATTTGAGTCGCCTATAGGCACGGGAAGGAGTTGGAATTAAAAAAAAAAAACAAAAACGCCATTATTTTATTGATACAAAAGCCTTCAAAAAAGTGATAATATCCAGAAATCAAAATCAAAAAAAATTTTAAAACGAACTCTACTATATATATGAAACTCTTCAAAGAAAATCAATTTTATATACATATTTATATGCTATATAAAAAGAAGAAGAAGATGAAAGTCGAAAAACAAGCAAAATTAAAAAAAAAAAAAAATCAAATTCTTTAAACATTTTTGTATATATACATTGCAAAAATTTAATAATAATTTAAACATAATATTAATTAAATATTATAATTAACAATACGAAAGAAACAATACAAAATTAGTTAATTAAAAGAAAAAAAGAGAAAGAAGGATTAGATGAAAGATGGAGTTCAGGGTTTTAGGAATCAAAAATTAAGGTTCTGAAATTTTGTTTTTGAAATTATGAATTAATACTAAAAATCAAATAACTGTTTGTTTTATTTTTATTGACTATGGTGACACCTACGGGGCACTCCCATAGTGCAATACAAATCTACCGGTCATCAAATGATATATGACCTATATTTGCCGTTGCAGCTGAGATCTGTCTACCTGAAGGTGACAGATAACGAATGCCACGACAAATATATATACATTTTTTTTTCTACAATTTCTAAGATAATACTAACAATTTGAAATGAATAACAGCCCAATTAAACTTAGTTTAAGTCAATGATTGTAAACTTGACCTTTGAATATGTAATGGGTTGCATTACTGACAGAGACGGATAAGACCAGTGTTTTACACTGTCAACATTCTTCTTGATTTTGAAAATAACTGGCCGCACTTTCATGTGCATTAAGGTGCCAAAAATCTAATATTTATGAAAATTTAATCACTTTACATTTAATCTATTATTATTTGGAATTATTTTTTCCAATACCAGGAATACGAGAACATGATTAAATGGCAGCACTAATCTGTGCACAAAATATGCCACACAACTTAAACATTAATTTATTTTTAGACCAAACATAATGAAGTATACTAAAACTCTTATGGAAATTTTAAAAAATATTTTTGAATACCCAATTATTAATACTACTTTTATTAATATTTTTTTTTCTTACGTAAATTTCGTAAACTTAATTTAGAAATTCGGGAAAATTTCCAACAACACAAAAAAAAAGTTTCTCAAAATATTAAAGAAAATTTAATGAATTATAATATTTTATGTTTAATATCCAAAATTAAACGACTGGTGGTTATAATTGTGTCTTTAAAATTCTGATCTTTATTTTTTTAAAACAGTGACTTAAATATAACTTATGAGAAATTCAAAAGTAGTCTAGAATTTCTCTATGAGTGATTTTCTAAAATGCACTCGATAACTTAAAAATACTCAATACATTCTAATTAATCATAAACTCTCTCTCTTTCATTATTTTCTTTATGAATACAATGCAAGTGACTCATGTAGATTTTAGACTATTTACAAATTCAAACTCAAGACAAAATTGAAAGTGTCATTGTACATTGAACGTCAATGTACTTTTTGTCAAAATCAAAACAAAAGTGTGGAACGCGCTGAGCAAACATTTATAAGATTTGAGTACTTGTAGGTATGTATGTTGTCAATCAGAATGCATTGAGTTGCATGCAATGACAAATTACATGCTACATTATGCATTATAGTTTGTTTTATGAAGAAACTATAGCATTTACCATGCCCTGTGGTGTTGTAGTGGAAATAAAATTTAAGTAGTTTACATTGTTATTTAATGACCTTCTTTCTTTTTTTAAAACAAATATGATTTTCATAATTTATTGTACAAATATCATGTTGCTTCTTAAGTGGTTTGTTTTGGTCGGTTTTTTCTTTTTATATTTTTATATATTTTTCTTGTTTTACGCGTGTGTTGTTCTTACATTACATTATACATTTTTTTTTTTTTAAATCAAATTACGTTCAAGTGTTCTAGTGACACACATTTTCTTTTTATTGCTTATGCAACATTTTTTTTTTTGTTTTTATATTTTAATGTATTTCGTTAATAAATTTTTATGAATAATTTTTTCTTTGTTTTTAATGCTTATAGTTACGTTAAAATCATCAATATGAATAATTTTATATGGACCACGGTAAGGTGATTCGTTCTTTTTTCTATTGCCTACTTTAACTGAAACTAAATCTCCTATATTTAATTCTATAGTATTTTCCTTATCAAAAGACTTTAATCTTCAATTTTTCTTAACTTCTATCATTTCTCTTGCTTTTTCTAATGAGTGTTTCAACCTAGCTTTTAATTCATTCGCATAATTTTCAAAATTATATAGGTATAGGGTCCGCCAAATAACTTTTTTTTTTTTTTGAAAATGCTGTAAAAAAAAACTACTGAATATTTTCTCAAATTTCTTTTTTATTTGAAAGTACAATCCTTCCGGTTAATAATGGAAAATAATTTCATTCAAATGGCTGCCTCGGCTGGCCATGCAGTATGAGCTTCATCTAAAAAGATGATTTTTTTGGCAAAATCGGCATCGGGAAAAAAATGTTACATGGCGGACCCTATACTTTATCACCATCAAAAATTTGATGCCCTGGTAGACTAGGTATTTTCCAAAAAAGCAGCTCAAAAGGAGAATAATCAGTATCAACATGTGGTGTAATATTATAAGCAAACGAATAGTATGGTATCCATTAATTCCATTTATCATCATTCACAAAAGACCAAAAATACTCGTTTAAAACTCGATGATTTCTTTCAACGGTACCTAGTGTTTCATGATGATATGGAGACGAAAATTTCTGTTATATCTTTAATAGATTACATATTTCCTTCATCAATTCATTTGTAAATTCAGTACCTCTATCTGATTTTAATATTTTAAATATACCGTATTTTAATATTAGGTTTTCAATCAGAGCTTTTGCAATGGATTTCGCTTCATTTGTCTCCATTGGTACTGCTATTATGTATTTAGTTAATTCACATTGCATTGTAAGTATGCATCGATAATTGTCAGAAGGACGTAGTGGACCTACTGTATCAATAACTACAGTGCTGAAAATGTTTGTTGGTGTGTTTTACACAATGATTCTTTAGTGTGTCTAATTTGTTTGTTTCTTTGACAAAGATCACACTTTGAGACATATTTTTTAACCATTTTAAACATATTTTTCCATATATATTTTGGTTTTAATTTTAATAGAGGTTTTCTTACTCCAAAATGACCTCCGCATGGTGTATTACAATTTGTTTAATTCATATTTCTCTTCAATATATATTATTTTTCGAGGATTGACGTCATTATTTTCAATTTTATTAATTATTTCTTTCATTTTCCCATGGGTTATTATTTTAAATATTTCGTCACCTTATTCTAGTGCGACTCGTCAATTCCGTGAGGTATCATTGTTTTTAGCACCTCAGAGTCCAATACTTTACTCTGGAAAGTGCGTCAGCATTTGTGTTGTTAAGCCCTTTTTTTAATACTATCTGAAAATCGTAGTCAGATAATTCCAATCGAATTCTAGTTAATTTGGAACTAGGATTCTTATCTGGGTTGCCATATTTGAAAAGTGAAAAAAAGTACATTGATGAAAAAAAAAACAGTACTTTTCAAAAAAAAAAAAACAATACATTTTTGTATTTATTGTTAACATAACTTTTACTTCAATACATCACATATTTACTTAAAATAAGTTAATACACCGAACCAAATAGCGTAGGTAAAATCAACAAAAAAAATTTTGTAGATCTTTAACGAAATTTTGTCAATTTTTTTTAAGATTTAACAAATTTTATTCAAATCAACAAAATTTCGTCAAGTTTACATCCCTAAAGAAGTAAAATTGACTAAATTTCATCAAATTGACTAAATTTCGTCAAATTGGCTAAAATTATTAGTTTGGACGCCATTACTTTTTGCATTGGGCAGTGTCATGAAAAAAAATTGTGTTTACAAACATCCATTGCTTGAAAAGTAAACAAACCAAACTTATATATGTACAAAGAAACGAAGTGGAATTAATACAGGGAGATTCAAAAAATTTATATAAAAAACTATTGTACACACGAAAAAAAACATGGTTAAAATAATATATATTCTTTGTACACGCAAAAAAACTTGTTTATATAAAAATATGTTAAATATACAAAAAAAAAACAGTACAAAAACAGTACAAATCCAAAAAAACAGTACTTTTGCGTACTGTTTTAGGTGTTGTGAATAAAACAGTACATTTTTCAAAAAACAGTACATGTACTGTTTAAACAGTACGAATGGCAACCCTAATGGTCAGACACTACAACAAATTTTCTACCATAGAGATATGGGCGGAAAAATTGTATTCCCCAGTGTATACCAAGTAATTCTTTTTCTATTACTGGTTTGTTTTTCTCGTGTTTGTTCAATGAACGACTTGCAAAGGATATTGGTCTGTCATCTCCAATTTCTGCTTGCGAAAGTATAGCGCCTAAAGCAAAATCAGATGCATCTGTTTTTCGAAATCAGGATATTGTAAAATTGGTGTACTTATCAATTTCCTTTTTCGAATTTTACACCTTTCTTTAACAAAGCGTTTTAGCAGCTTGCTACGTCGGCAAAATTCTTAACAAACCGCCTATAATAATTACAAAATGCCACAAATCTTCTAACATCATCAGCATTTTTCGGAATAGGATATTTGGTTATCGCATCAAATTTCGAAGGATCAGGTTTAATTCCATTAGGAGTTATCAAATGACCAAGATATATTACTTCTGGTTTCAAAAAACAACATTTACTCGGATTAAGTTTTAAATTGTATTTCTCTAATCTATTAAGAACTTTTACCAGTTTGGCATTATGATGTTTTAGACTACATCCAAAAACTATAATTTCATCAACATATAGAAAAGCTTCGGACTCTAGGTCTGATAATGCTATGGTTAGAATACGCTGAAAACTATTTGATGATATTTTCAAACCAAATGGCAGCCTTGTATATTGGTAATTACCATTAGGTGTTGAAAATGCTGTATAAGGTCAAGACTGACGATCAAGTTCAATTTGGTGGAAAGAAGTTGTCATGTCCAAGGTCGAAAAATATTTAGCTCTACCCAGTTTGTGCAAAATATCGTCCAAACGTGTTAATGGGAAGTTATCATTGACAATTTTTATCATTCAATTTCCTAAAATCAACAACTAATCTCCATTTTTCCCAATCTGTTTGTCCCTTCTTTGGAACTAGCAATAAAGGAGCGTTGTACGGACTAATTGATGGTTCAATTATGTTACTTTCCAAAAGCCCTTGCACTTGAGAATTTATTTCTTCAGTATGAGTATGTGGTAAATGATAATTCTTTATATATACACGATTCTTATCATGCAAATTTATATTTTGCTTATTGAAATTTTTTGTTGTTAAGTCTTCTTCGTCAATATGAAATGTTTATTGATATTTTCTCAATGTTGCTATAAGTTCTCGCTTATTTTCATCATCTAAGTCATCCAAATTCAGACTTTCCAACAATTTCTGAAATCTTTCATCTGTATATCTATCTGATTTTAATATTTTAAATATACCGTATTTTAATATTAGGTTTTAAATCAGAGCTTTTGCAATGGATTTGGCTTCTTTTGTCTTAATTGGTACTGCTATTATGTATTTACTTAATTCACATTGCATTGTAAGTAAAACTGTTTGTTGGTGTGTCTGTTTTACACAATGGTTCTTTAGTGTGTCTAATTTGTTTGTTTCTTTGACAAAGATCACATTTAGAGACATATTTTTTACCATTTTAAACATATTTTTCCATATATATTTTGTTTGTGTGGATAATAGTAGGACTCAATTCAAACACATAAATTTGAACTGTACTATTTCTCCAGGTGTAGGTATATTACATTCAAGCACTTGTTACTTGAACGTAATGATGCATCAATAAATAAAAAGCGAGTTTTTACTATTGACAATAATTAACAGTTTTATTGGGGTATTTATACTAAAATTAATAACACAATAATGATTAGTCAACAATAATTAAAAATAAGTGTGTTGTAATATAATACGCTTAATACAAAATTTACGTTAAATTGACCAATCAGACTAGAATGACTCAAAGGTACTGGCTGCCACTACAATGTGAAATATGATCTTCTTGTTGATATTTTCTACCTTTTAGCCAATAAAATAAAGGTAAACAACATGAATTAAGTAGAAGTAAAATATTAAACGGATTCAGTAATGTGTATGTTAACACCGATAGTTATTAAGTGGGTTCACATGTGTTTAAACATTCTCCCCCGCGTTGAACGACTGTTCAACAAAGAAAATTGAAGTGGCATTTTGGTCATCTTAGTTTGATCAGTAAAAACAAACAAAAAAAATTAAATTCAAGATCAGGAAAAGTTTGTTATTTAAATGAATGTTTGAAAAAATATAAGTTTGTTATTTAAATGAATGTTTGAAAAAATATAAGTTAGTAAAATTGAATTGATCGGTTCCCGCCTCCAGCTGCTAGACATCAAGGGTGAATTTGGACTGCTGGCGAGGCATTGGTATAGGTGTCATCTTGTGTTCCTTGATGTATGGTTGAAGTTCAATGTTTACTTCAGTGGATTCAACTGATGTAGTTAGATGTGAGTTTTGTGCACTTTTATTTAATTTGTATTTTGACAGCAGAATGATTAAAGCAATGATGCTTAGTAAAAGTGCTAGGTAGCCAATTGTATAGCTGTGCGTCTGGTGGGTCTTCAATTTATTAGGTAACTCAGCGATATGATGTTGTTCTAGCGACCTTTGTAGAGTTGTTAAGTCCTTAATATTTTTGGCATATACACTCTCCAAGGTTGTTGAGTTTGATTCATTGTGGTTTATGGGGATAGTGGTGTTCTTTGGTAATAATAAGTCTGAAATTTTGCCAAGACTTGTGTATGAAGACCTCACCGTGCCTGATATAACCTTTCGTCCGTTCATATTGACGAACTCTTGTTTGAGCATGCATTCTGGATCAAGCGTTAGCAAACCGGAGCCCTTTAGCGATATAGGAATGATTTCCCTGTTGCAGACAGCTGTGGCCCTTGAGGATGGTGATGTAGCATATATCCATTGATTTCCTTTGCTGAGGGGTATCCATCTGATATTAGTTTTTTCCAGGATACAAGTTGGTGTCGTTTTGTTGTTGAATAAATTAATTTCACATGCACAAACTTCCGAGCCATAATTGTAACGCATTTGAATGTTGGAGCAAATGAACATGCCTTGTTCTATTGTGTCGCAGGCGTTTAACTCTGAACTTGTAAATGGAATATATTGCTTATGGGATGTAGATATGCCCAAAACCGTAGTACATGGCTTAATGGCGACCATTGTACTGTTCATTATATTGGGTACAGGAATCAGGTGAAACATCTTGAATTTTTCACGTTCAACCAATGGTAGAGTTACTTTAAAAACAGCGTGTTGTTGTGTTAACCTGCCCTTTACTTTCATAAGTTTGAATAGTTGTAGCAATTCAGTTTTTTCTGTTACTGGAAGATTCATTGACGGTGGTGAATGGAGCGTGATCTGATTAATTTCACTCTGTAACTGTTCTGGAGTGAGAAGCCATGGACTGATTTTTCCATGATGTGTATCCATGAGAGTATCAAGGATTGATGATTGTATGTTTTTTATGTTGTTTGCAATAAGGGTTAATTCAAGAACTGCTGAATTAAATAGTTGATTTAGTTGTACTTGTAATAGAACATTGTTGATGTTGTTTATATCGTCTGAATAGGTTTTAATTTCCTGCTCCAATTGTTCAAATCTTGCCTTAGTTGCTATTTGATTCTGCCGAATGATGTTAATTGTAGAATCAATAATTGATGTTTGATTCTTCAACAATTTTAGCAAATACGATTCATTTTCGTTGACTTGTTTTATCGTTTCTGACATCTGTTCGGCATATTCGGAGTCCAGAACGCCAAATAACGAATGGGCGAGATTACCAACAATATCCAACGCTCCTCTTTTAACTCGTAGTAGTCGGTTATCAAGTTGTAACTCACTCTCCATGTGGTGAAAATGTTCAATAATACCGAAACATGATGAGTTGGTTCTGATAATCTTACACAATGTTTGTAATGATCTTGTCCCATTGATAAGAGTTGATGTTTCGGACCAGTAAGAAGCTAAATCATAGTATACAATGAGGTTCCATTCGGTAGTTGAAATAGCTGCTGTTCCGATTTGCTCAAAATGAATTCCGACTTTTGACCCAAACTTCTTATTCTCGACCGGAGTACCAAGTGCGAGTGGTAATAATAATAGTATCGTGAGTAATGCAAGGGTTAGATAGTTTGTTGGCAGTTTGATTCTCTTTGTTTTCGGTTCCTCGGTTGGGTCAGGAGTGCAATTGTCGATAGTCTCAGTGCTGTCTTTAGTGGGAATAAGTGCTTCTGGATCCTTTTGTATAGGTAATATAGCCAGTCGATGGATTGGGCGCTTGAAGACTCCTGACGCAGTTTTCACGTCAGCAACTCTTGCTGCCCCGTCATCACCTGGGTAAACTTCAATTATTCTCCCCAAAGGCCATTTCATAATAGGTATATTGTCCTCTTTCATAATAACCATGTTGCCACTTTTGAGATTATCAAATTGCTTTTGCCATTTACAATGTTGTTGTAGTTCATTCAAATATTCTGTCGACCATCTTTTCCAAAATTCTTGCTTAAGCTGGGTTACGTGCTTCCAATGAGATAATCCTGATGCATTTATTGGCTCTGCCCTGGTATCTACTTGTGATGTAAGTGCTTCGCCAATAAGAAAGTGGCCAGGAGTTAGGGCCTCAAGGTTATCTGGATCATTTGTCATGGGTGTTAGTGGACGCGAATTTAATATCGCCTCAATTTCCACTATAACTGTCTCCAATTCCTCGTGTGTTAAAGATGAATTCGCGACACTTTTAAGTAGAAGAGTTTTTGCAGATTTTACAGCTGCTTCCCATAAACCTCCAAAATGTGGCGCTCTCGGCGGAATAAAATGAAAATGTATTCCCTTTGAACTGGAAGTGGAGATAATTGATTCTTGGGCCTTGCTTGAATAAATGCTATCTGCAAGTTCTGATAGCTGATTTTTCGCTCCGATAAAATTGGTGGCGTTATCAGAGTAAATATTTTGACATCGTCCTCGACGGCCAATAAAGCGTTTTAAGGCGCCAATAAAAACATCCGTTGACAAGTCAGACACTAATTCAAGGTGAACGGCTTTTGTGGAGAAACAACAGAATACGGCTATATATGCATTTGTTGGTCGTTTGCCTCTGACCTTGTAGTGAATCCAAAAGGGACCACAATAGTCGACACCAGCGTTGATAAAGGGTCGTGCTGGAGTAACTCTAGTCTGTGGAAGATTGCCCATAATTTGTTGACATAGTTGTGGTCGTGCCTTGGCACATCTGATGCATTTTTGAACAGTTGAACGTGCCATAATTTTGCCTCTTATTGGCCAAAATCGTTGTCGTATTGTGTTTAATAGTGCCTGTTGTCCGCAATGTTTATTTTCCTCGTGAACCATTGTGAATAGAAGTTTTATTAGGGGATCATTATATGGAATCAGCATTGGGTGTTTTGCGTCATGTGATAATAATGAAGCCTCTAGTCGTCCTCCAACTCGTAGGATGTTTAATTCATCTAAGAATGGGGACAAACTTATGATAGAACTCTTTTCGTCAAGTTCCTTATTTTTCCGAAGTTGCTTGACTTCCTGGGAAAAGTCGGACATCTGAATGGTTTTGATGATTAAGAACAGTGCATCGTCCAGCTCTGCCGGAGTTAATGATTTATGTGTTGGGCGATCTTCCTTTTTCTTCCTGGAGTTTCTGATGAATCTGAGAATGTATCCCAGTACCCGCTGCAGAGTTCTGAAGGAATTTCTATGTGGAATCTTGTATATGAAGTCATCGTTGGAGACGTTTATTGCTGAAATGTTAGTTGTCTTCTTTTTCTCGATGTCATCGGAAATTTGAAGTTGTTGTGAGAATTTTGGTGGCCACATTTCTTCTCGTCCGTGGAGGAAAAGTGGTCCATAGAACCATAAATTGCATCCAGAAAGCTTTTGTGCTGGTAAACCCCTGGACAGTATATCAGCTGGGTTGTCCTTTGACCTGACGTGACGCCACTGATCAGGCAACGATAGTGATTGTATTTTAGATACTCGATTAGCAACAAAAGTGTGATACAAGGAAGATTGAGCGTTTATCCATGATAGCACTATTTCGGAGTCAGTCCATAGAAATACAGGTTGATTTTTTATCTGGAGATCTGTTTTGATTCTGTGCATCAGTTGAGCAGCCATGACTGCAGCGCATAGCTCTAGTCGAGGTATTGTTTGTTGTTTTAGTGGAGCAACCCGCGTCTTAGCACACAGTAACTGCACAATGACCCTTCGATCTTTAAGCGTGGTCCGGATATAGGCCACTGCACCAAACGCCTTTTCAGAGGCATCCGAAAATATGTGCAGCTCCGTTTTTGCTGGGAGTTCCCCTTTGAATATATGTCGAGGCACCTTGAAGTTGTTCAAACTGTCTAGGTCATTTCTGAATTTGAATATTATGAAGGTCCTTAGGCAATGGATCATCCCAGTCTAACTTTAATTGCCATAACTGCTGAATAAACATCTTTGCCTGGACCACTACAGGTGCTAGTAGTCCAAGAGGATCGAATAATCTTGCCAGATCTGAAGTTGCTGTACGTTTTGAAACAGTTTGTAGATGATTAATTTTTACCTTGACACAAAACTGGTCTGTTTTAGGCAGCCATAACAATCCCAACGTTTTTATGGTGTTAGTGTTGTTACTGTTGAAATCTAAATCTACCTCCTGATCACCGGGTGGAATATTCTTCAACAATTGTGGATGATTAGCACACCACTTTTTTAGATTGAACCCATGCTTTTTCAGAATCGCTATAAGTTCCCTTTGTGTCTCAAGCGCGATGTTGAGACTATCGGAACCACCAAGGCCGTCATTAACGTAAAAGTTATTTTTCAGCATGTGAGAACCGAACGGATAATTTATAGCGTTTTCATCAGCGATTTTTCTTAAACATCTTGTGGCGAGATAAGGTGCTGCTCGAGTCCCATAAGTTACCGTGTTAAGTTTGTAATAGCTGATTGGCAACCCTGGGTCTTCTCTCCAAATTATTATTTGATATTGTTGGTTATCGGGATCAAGTCGTATTTGTCGATACATTTTTTCAATGTCAGTGGTGAATACAAATTTCGGTACTCGAAAACGTAGTAGGATTGAAAACAATTCACTCTGGACAGTTGGGCCCGTGTACATGAGATCATTCAACGAGAGGCCTGATGAAGTTTTTGCTGATGCGTCAAACACTACTCTTAATTTTGTTGTAGTGCTATCAGGTTTTAATACACTATGGTGCGGAATGAAGTATTTAGGGTCTAGCACTGTATCGATGTTGACCTTTTGCATATGTCCTAGTTTTTCATACTCCTGCATGAATTTTATATATTGTGTTCGAATGTCTTCATTTTTTAAGAGTCGACGCTCTAATCCTATAAATCTGTTGAAGGCCATGGTATGAGATTCTCCTAGTGCTGTTGGATTTTCTCGGAAGGGAAGACTGACTATGAAGCGGCCGTCCATATTGGTGTGAACATGTTGTGTGAAATGTGATTCACACTGTTTTTCTGCTGGTGAAAGAGCATTTTCGCTGCTCTCGATCTCGTCCAGTTTCCAGAGATGTTCTATGGCTTCTTCTAGCGAAGTGTTGTCCCCAAAAATTGCACATGTGAGTGCACATAAGGGGTTAGGAGTGGGATTTTTTCCTATTGCACCCCCTACAATCCAGCCCAGTGCTGTATTTTGTAAGGTCGGGAGATCATCAGCGAGATGTATCGTCCCATTTCTAGTCAATTTATAATAGAATTCTGCTCCCAAGAGCAAGTCTATCTTTTCTTGTTGCTCAAAATGAGGATCTGCCAGATGAATGTGGTTGGGAATGTCCCAAGCTGAGATGTCAATATGTTGATTTGGTTGTGCAGGAATTATACTCGGGAGTACGTATGCTTCTACGTTTGTTGAGAAGCTTAGATCCCTGGACTTCATTTGAATATTTGTGCGATATTTTGAATTTCGTTTGGTTTCGCCAACGCCGTCTAGGCATAGAGAAGCTCCTGATGGCGCAATGGACAATTTTTGGCACAGTCGTTTCGATACAATATTCACCTGTGATCCTGAATCCAATACTGCTCTAAATTGATCTGATGCACCATTTGAGGCTGTAATTATTACTTTTGCTGTTGCTAGTAAAACATAGCCCTGGGGGCCCGCAGCGACGTTGGTTGTTGCTGAGGTAACTGCTACGACATTTGAGGAAGAAGCCTTTTGTGAATTGGAATTTGAGGGTTTTTTCTCTTTTTGGTTGTTGTCTCTTTTCTCCAAGTGAAGCAAAGTGTTGTGCCTTTTCCCACATTTTCTGCAGTTACTTGATTTGCAGTATTTTGCTGCGTGGTTATTCGAGAAACAGATGACGCAAAGTCTTTGTTGTTGTACCCAGTTAAGTCGTTCTGCTACTGATAATTCGAGAAATTTTTGGCAGCTATAATTTTTATGGCCGCTTTTATTGCAAAATTTGCAAGTTGATGAATTGTGTTCGTTGGACGAAATAATTGTCGAAACCGCTTTATGTGGTTGTTTTTCCTTTGGAACAATTGCCTCCATAGATTGGAATTGAATTTCTAAGAATGATAAAAATTCAGCTATAACTGGCACATCCCTTGGTTTAGATAGTGACTGCATGTACCTAATATGAGTATTCTTATCAAGTTTTTTGATCAATAATTGGACAAGGATTGCATCCCAAGAAGATGTTTCGATCCCCAAATTATTTAATGCCAACAAGCACTCCTTTGTGGTATCATGCATAGCCTTGATTGATTGTACAGATGACATCACGGGCTGTTGGTTGAGGATTTTGTCTACTAGATTGGCCACTAAAATTCTCCTGTTGTTGTATCGATCCTGTAGAGTTTCCCATGCTGTGGTGTAGTTGGTCTCGGATAGAGAGAATTGGCTGATTAGATGTTCAGCTTCTCCTGACACATTACTTTTTAAATACCACATTTTCTGAATGGCGGGAATCGGCTGTTTATCCACCATTTCAGAGAATAAGTCAAAAAATTGTCTCCACTTCAAATAATCGCCATCAAATTTTGGTATGGTAATTTTTGGCAAATGTAATGGAGACGTTGACTGATTTGGAGGAGGAGTTGTCTGAATTGTAGCAACGTTTTGTACCCTGTCAGCCATTATGGACAGGTTGATTAACTGTTCTTGAACCTTGTCGTTCAATTCATAGTAATGGTCGATGTCAAGACCAGAATTTAATGCATCGTCGAAATTCTCGCATATCTTGTCGTATAAGTCCTGGATCTGGTTCCAATACTTGTTGATCAGTGCCAAGTTGAATTCATAGAATTGGCGTGGTTGTAATTCATTGGTAGTGGTTACTACACTTAATACTTTGCTTAATATTGTCATTGCATTTTGTGCTTTCTGGATCAAACTGCGGTTTTTCTGGGACTCCTGCAGATCCACTGATGCGGTACTAGTATTTTTAGTTTCTAGTAACTTTTGTTGGGCCAATGCCCTTAGACGATTAGCCTCTTTTGTGAATATAGATACATATGAGGTTGCTAACTCTTGTATTTTGGAGTAATAATCTTGTGTAAAATAATCATGCTCCGTTTTTAGCGTTTTGACCTCGTCAAGCATGCGTAATTCTGTATCCCTGGCCTCAAACTCATCCCAGGCTTCTGATAATCGTTTCCTCCGTTCCTCAAAGTATTCTGCGTTTGATTTTCTATCCGCAGAATCCTTTTTGAAATTTCGGACTATTGCTTGAATTGTTTCGCCTGTTTTTTGTAGGGTGTCCAATAACGCGTTTGCTGTCGCCATTGTATATGATCAGGAATTGTTGTCTGAGGTGTTGATTAAATCCAGGAACTGTTGGCAACAATGTTGTGATGCCCGTTGTATATGTCCACCGAAATTTTGATTAGTGGGACTGATGATTTGGTCACCAATGTTATGGTGCCTGTTGTAAATGTCCACCGAAATTTGAATCAGTAGGACTGATGATTTGGTCACCAATGCTATGGTGCCTGTTGTAAATGTCCACCGAAATTCGAATCAGTGGGACTGATGATTTGGTCACCAATGTTATGGTGCCAGTTGTAAATGTCCACTGAAATTTTAATCGGTAGGACTGATGCTTTGGTCACCAATGTTATGGTGCCTGTTGTAAGCGCTCCAATCGAGTTGCTGGAACTGATGATGCTCGCCGCACCAATGGTATGATGCTTTTTGTAGCCTCCGCTGAAGA
The DNA here is from genome assembly GCA_021234595.1 of Delia radicum. Taxonomy (NCBI): domain Eukaryota; kingdom Metazoa; phylum Arthropoda; class Insecta; order Diptera; family Anthomyiidae; genus Delia; species Delia radicum. The sequence goes on from CM037851.1 coordinate 124,479,127, forward strand.
CAAGGACTCGCTGAGTCGATTTTGTGTTGTAAATCACCGCTGAAGACCAATGTTGCTGGGTAGGCTGCGTGTAGATTTTTAGATTGTTCAAAGCCCCTTACCACTGGTGGGGGGAAGCTTAAAACAGTGTCTAAAACCGTAGTAATTGTCACCAAAAAATTCCAAGCTCCTTACCACTGGTGGGGGGAAGCTTAAAATTCAATAGTGTTCGGGGTCACCAAATGTTTGTGTGGATAATAGTAGGATTCAATTCAAACACATAAATTTGAACTGTACTATTTCTCCAGGTGTAGGTATATTACATTCAAGCACTTGTTACTTGAACGTAATGATGCATCAATAAATAAAAAGCGAGTTTTTACTATTGACAATAATTAACAGTTTTATTGGGGTATTTATACTAAAATTAATAACACAATAATGATTAGTCAACAAATAATTAAAAATAAGTGTGTTGTAATATAATACGCTTAATACAAAATTTACGTTAAATTGACCAATCAGACTAGAATGACTCAAAGGTACTGGCTGCCACTACAATGTGAAATATGATCTTCTTGTTGATATTTTCTACCTTTTAGCCAATAAAATAAAGGTAAACAACATGAATTAAGTAGAAGTAAAATATTAAACGGATTCAGTAATGTGTATGTTAACACCGATAGTTATTAAGTGGGTTCACATGTGTTTAAACATATTTTGTTTTTAATTTCAATAGAGTTTTTCTTACTCCAAAATGACCTCCGCATGGTGTATTATGATACAATTTTATTAATACATTTTTTCTTCAGTATTTATTATTTTTCGAGGATTGCTACATAAAAGAATTCTGACGTCATTATTTTCAATTTTATGAATTATTTATTTCATTTTCACATGGGTTATTATTTTAAATATTTCGTCACCTTTTTCTAGTGCGAATTTATTATTATCTTCAATTTTAAATTCTTTAGTCGACTTTTTATTATCAATTTTAATTTTCTCGCGAGTTTTATATCATTAATGGATGTACATTCCCACATCTTGAGTTGATCAGGCTCAATAGGGGAGAATTCATCTTTTTCCTCATTTGTATCTTTATTGTGTATCATTTTCTTTTTCATTCCCCGTGTTACCACCAACGATTTTTTAATTGATTCGTCAATTAAGTGAGGTATCACAGTTTTTAGTACATCAGAGTCCAACTTGACTCTGGAAAGTGCGTCGGCATTTGTGTTATTAATCCCTTTTTTATATATTATCTGAAAATCGTAGTCAGATAATTCCAAACGAATTCTAGTTAACTTAGTATTAGGGTTCTTATGAGAGAACAGAGATACTAGTGGACGATGGTCCGTTACTACAATAAATTTTCTACCATAAAGGTATGGACGAAAGAATTGTATTCCCCAGTATATACCAAGTAATTCTTTTTCTATTACTGGTTTGTTCTTTTCGTGCTTGTTCAATAAGCGACTTGCAAAGGATATTGGTCTGTCTTTTCCAATTTCTCCTTGCGGAAGTATAGCGCCTAAAGCAAAATCAGATGCATCTGTTGTCAAAATAAACGTTTTTTCCGAAATCAGGATATTGTAAAATTGGTGGACTTATCAATTTTCCTTTTAATGTTTCAAATGCTGTTTGGCATTGTTCTGTCTATTCAAATTTTGTACCCTTCTTTAACAAAGCGTTCAAACAACTTGCAACGTCAGCAAAATTCTTAATAAAACGTCTATAATAGTTACAAAATGCTACAAATCTTCTAACATCATCTGCATTTTTTGGAATAGGGTATTTAGTGATTGCATCAAATTTTGAATGATCAGGTTTTATTCCATTAGGAGTTATCAAATGACCAAGATATACTACCTCTGGTTTCAAAAAACAACATTTACTCGGATTAAGTTTCAAGTTGTATTTCCCCATTCTATCGAGAACTTTCACCAGATTGGCATTATGATGTTTTAGACTACATCCAAATATTATTATATCATCAACATATAGAAAAGCTTCGGACTCTAAGCCTGATAATGCTATGGTTAGCATACGCTGAAAACTATTTGATGATATTTTTAAACCAAATGGCAGCCTTGTATATTGGTAATGACCATTAGGTGTTGAAAATGCTGTATAAGGTCGAGACTGACGATCAAGTTCAATTTGGTGGAAAGAACTTGTCATGTCCAAGGTCGAAAAATATTTAGCTCTACCCAGTTTGTCCAAAATATCGTCCAAACGTGTTAATGGGAACTTATCATTGACAATTTCATCATTCAATTTCCTAAAATCGACAACCACTCTCCATTTTTTCAAATCTGTTTGTCCCTTTTTCGGAACTAAAGGAGCGTTGTATGGGCTAATCGAAGGTTCTATAATGTTACTTTCTAAAAGATTTTGCACTTGGGATTTTATTTCCTCCGTATGCGTTTGTGGTAGACGATAGTTTTTTATATATACAGGATTTTTGTCATGCAAATTTATTTTCTGTCTATAGAAATTATTTGTTGTTAAATCTTCTTTATCAACATGAAATGTTGATTGATATTTTCTTAATATTGCAGCAAGCTCTCGCTTATTTGCATCATTTAAATCATCTAAATTCAGATTTTCCAACAATTTCTTAAATCTTTCATCTGTATATTTTTTTCTATCCACATCCACTATTGAACAAATTTGATAGTTCTTTAATGGGACGGTTTCCACTTTCATATTATCTATTATCATCGCTTCGTCTGTAACATTCAACAATTTTACATGTTGATTTCCATTTTTAGGAATTATTGCATTTGCCAAAAAACCCCTTTAAATATTTCTCGATTTAATACTACTGCATCTTCTTCTAATTTTATATTGAAAGGTAAAATTATTTCACTTCTTTGTGGTATTATCACTTGATTTATATTAAAAGCACTATCATGTATTGGAATTGTAATATTTTCACCGTTTATGTTAAATCAATATTATAATCAATATTTATCATAATCAATATTACATTTATGGCTCTATGAAACAAGACCCCAATGAAATAGGTCCCCAAACCAAAAAATAAATAACTCCCAATTTTTTGGGGCTTTATTTCATTATGAAGCAATGCCCCCAAAAAAAATGAAAAAAAGCCCCAACAAAATGAAACAAAACCCCAAAATAAAATGAAATAACGCCGCAATTTTTGGGGCTTTATTTCATAATGAAATAAAGCCTCATTTCGGAAATGAAATAAGGCCCCAATTGAAAAAAAAAACTAAATTATATATTACATTAAAATATTTTTTATTCCTAATCAATACATAGTTTTTGTGTATATACCTGCAAAGAGTCCTCAGCTGTTTGACGGCAAGAACATAAGAAAAATTAGTAAATGAAACCTGTAAATATGGACATTAAAAATATTTCACTAAAAACCAATTCTAAACAATATTCACTGGAAGATTATTTTTGTACCCCAAAAAAAATATAGCAAACGAATTGATAGTTTGTTTTTTGTGTCGCACGCAGAAAAAAACTTTATTTCGCGTAGCCGCCTGCCGCGTTCTACGAAGGAAAAAAACCCTAAGAGCAGCCAAAGGCCGCCACACAGAAAAACTTGTTTTTACAAATCCAATGTCGAATCCGTTGAAATCTTATTTTTAAGACAATAAGTAATATAATTTGACCAGTCATAGCTTTGTCATTTAAACAGCTAATTGATTGTTTTTTATCTTCTGTTTATTTAACGTTTATGCACTAATATATACGTAAAATTTTTAATAAAATAGACTTTTAAAAAAATAATCATTAAAAAACAATAAATCTTGGTGTGGGTTGGTATTTTGGGACATGAAAAGTTATGACAGGTCAAATAAATGTTACTTGATGTCTTAAAAATATAAGATTTCAACGTATTTGACATCTGATTTGAAAAACAAGTTCTTCTGGATGGCGGTCTTCGGCCGCTCTTAGGGGTTTTTTCATCCGTAGAACGCGGCAGGCGGTTCGCGAAATAAAGTTTTTTCTGCGTGCTTTGAATGAGATTGGTTGCTTACATTCCTTAAAAATTTTGATTTTTAAGAAAATGAAATAACACCCCAAAAATATTATTTGGGGACTTATTTCATTTCTCATATTGGGGCCTTATTTCATTATGAAATAAAGTCCCAAAAAAAAAATTAAATAAAGTCCCAAAAACTGAAATAAGACGATGAGTTTTCTCGACACAATTATAATCTAAATCTTTTAATAAGCACGTTTTATGATATTTTATTTAAATGTTTTTTAATATCTGTACCTAAAATGCTTCCTCCGAAGACTACTGGTCCCCCATGGAGCATAAAACACCTTACACGTCTTAAAATCGAAGAAACAAAATGTTCAGAAAATACAGTGAGAAAGGAACGTCTGTTAATTATAGGAACTATTCAGTTGCCAGATCGGACTTTAACATAGCAAATAATTCTGCTTATAAAAACTACTTAAATAAAATAAAAAACAATCTGAAACATGATAATAAATCCTTTTATAAATTTGTTAACTCTAAAAGACGAACAGTTGATTTTCCTCCAACAATGAAGTACAACGATTTAGAGTCATCAGACGATCTTTCGATAAGTAACATGTTCGCTGACTTCTTTGCATTTGTATTCATCTACAGTGTTTAATAAAACTACAAATTACCCTTACACAATTCCGGAATATTCTTATATAAACATACCGCCAATTAACGAACAAACTGTTTTAAAAAATTTACTAAATTTAAAAAGTTCATATTTGGGAGGTCCGGATGGTGTTCCTAACTGTATCCTAAAGCGATGTTCCAATTTACTTTATGTACCTTTGACTCATCTTTACAATAAATCACTTCAGCTCGGGTACTTTCCAGGAGTGTGGAAAGATTCCATCATTTTACCTTTATACAAGTCTGGTAGCAAAAATACTGTGTCTAATTATAGAGGCATTGCTAAGCTTAGTGTTATCCCAAAATTGTTCGAAAAACTGGTTACTGATATGTTATCTCACCAAGTACCTTGCATTCTTTCACCAATTCAACATGGCTTCCGCAGATCTCGCTCCACGATCACCAACTTGTTAGAACTTACTACCTTCGTAAACGATGGCTTTGTTAAGAGAAAACAAACGGATGCTATATACTCTGATTTGAGTAAAGCATTTGATAAGGTTAACCATGATCTTCTTCTTTACAAATTAGATCGCATGGGCTTCAGTGTTTCGCTTCTAAAATGGATAAATTCTTACTTAAAAAATAGAAAACAACATGTTGTTTTCCGTAACACTAAGTCAAGTTTTATAAATGGGTTATCAGGCGTACCTCAAGGTAGTCACCTTGGTCCTCTGTTGTTCACACTATTCATCAATGATCTTCCATCCGCTATTCAACATGCCAACGCCTTAATGTATGCTGACGATGTTAAATTATTCATTTCTTTCGACAATCCTGATGATCAAGCTTTACTTCAATATGATATTGTTAACTTTACTACATGGTGTGGTGAAAACTTAATGGAACTTAATACAAAAAAATTTAAATACATGATTTTTTCAAGGTTAACCCCTTTTAAAGGGTTATACTTGATGAACAATGAGCTGCTGGATCTGGTTGATACATTTAACGATCTTGGAATATTACTTGATACGCAACTTGATTTCAAAAACATATTACTACAACTGTAAATAAATCAACCGGAGTTCTTGGTTTTATAAAACGCTGGGTTAAGGAGTTTTCAGATCCTTATACAACAAAACAACTTTTCACAACGTTAGTGAGGCCAATTCTGGAATACGGATCTGTTGTTTGGGATCCATTCTATGAAACACATTCGAAATCCATCGAGTCGGTACAAGAACAATTTTTGCTAGTTTCTCTCCGAAATCTCTGCTCTAATCCACTCGTGAATCTTCCTTGTTATGAAAACCGTTTACTTCTTATTAGACTGCCTACACTAAAAAGTCGAAGACTAATACTAAATGTGACATTTCTATTAAAACTAATAAATGGAAAAATAAATTCTGAATACCTACTAAGTAAACTCGATCTTAATACGCCTTTTTACGTAACAAGAAATTTCGAATTCCTTCACCTAAAAACTGTACGAACAAACTATGCTAATGCAGATACTTTCCGCCGTATTTGTTCTGATTTTAACCAATAATATTATGTCATTGATTTTAACACAAGTCTTGACAATGTGAAGCGGGAATTAATTATTTATCTTAATCAAATTTAAAATTTTTTGTAAAACCTGTAATATTTTTAATAATTTAAATTTATAGTCTGTAAGGATTTTATATCTGTAGACTGAATAAATAAATAAATAAAAAAAAGACCCATTTTGTTCAACTATTGTATCATTAATAAGTATTTTAATAGTAGTTGAACCAAAAGATTTAATTATCTCCCTTGAAACTCCTGTTAAATTGCAATAATCATCTGGATTTTCCTCATAACGATATAAAAATTTTTCTTTACATAAAGAGATGTCTGCTCCTGTGTCTGTTAAGAATGTTAGTCGATTATCCGCATCTAGAACGTTTAATCTCACATAATTTTTGAAGATGATATGCTATATACTGTTTTAGTATTTATTGGGCTACTTCCGAAGATACTGGTCTCGCGATCTCCGAAGTTTGTCCGTTAACATTTTGTACCTGGTTAACATTTTGATTTCTGTTATTATAATAACAGAATTATTTTTTCTATTATTTCCTCTATTTCTATTATTATTTCCTCCATAGTTATTATTATTGTTGTTATTATTACCGTTGTTGTTGTTGCCGTGATTATTACTGTTATTGTTATTATTGTTGTTATTGCCATTATTATTATGGAATCTGTTACCATTTCGGTTACCTCTATTGTTATTATTGTTACTATAATTGTTATTATAATTGTTACTATATCGGTTACCATTGTTATTATAATAGTTACTTCCTCGGTTACCATTATTATTCCAATTATTATTATTATAACCACCTCTGTTATTTCTAAAGTTTCTTTTATTACTCCTGTATTGGTTGGGTTGTGAGTTTTGGTAGAATACATTTTTTGGTTGTTTTGTTGTTACCTGACTAGCATCAATGGTAGATACTAATTGAGGATCTTGTAAGCCATTAACAAAGGTATTGAATGCTATCTTACTTTTGGTGTTAACCACCGAAACTCTATTAGCCTCATCTTCTTCGGCTATCTGAATTTCGTTCAATTCAGCAATTAGTGGCAAAGCCTGAAAGATTACTATTTCTTTGTACTAAACCTGTAAGCTCATTTAAAATAGAATTTGAACTTTTAAGAGGTTTATATGCCTTCTTTAAAGCTGTTATTAATTCGGCGATAGATGTAGGCATAACATCTTGCCTTATCCTATTTTGGACTTTTAAATCCAACCGTGATTTAAACACGAAATTAAAGAAAAAATTCTTCTTTAACTGGGCTATGGTCTGTTGAACCATCTCTAGGTTTGTCGTGAAATTATGTAACTCATCCTTTTTACCAGAAAAAATTTGTACCAATTTGGTTACCGCAGATAATTCATTGGTATCTATATTCAAAACTATAACGCCTTGGCGTTTTACCAAAATACTCTTCTAATACGTCTAAACACTCTGTTCTTAACTTCTTGAACTTATCTAGACTTTTTACTCTAACGTCGCCTTCAATATTTTCTTCTATCAATATATCTTCTAATTCTAATTGCAAGGTTTCTATCTCATCCCTTTTTACATCTATTGTTTTCTGGGAATAGGGGCGATTTAAAGATTTTTTTTGCATTTTTCAAAAGAATCTCCAAAGACAGAATCACGTTCTCCATGTGAATAAAAAATTTTATAAAAAAAAAAATTTAAACAAAGGTATCCAACTATTGTATGTGAATAAAGCGCATCATAAAACGTGATAATTACTTGTGAAAAAGAGATAGGATTAAGAAGATAAAGCATTCTAGTTGAGAAATGAATTGTGCATTGGTATTAGTTAATTCTGTCTCTTCTGATCGAAACAATACTTGTGTGTACGTACTGTCACCAAACTCCACTTTAGCCACAGTCATCGCTGTGTCGACCGTGGCTCAACTCGTTAAGAGGTGAGATTACGATGCATAGCTTGATGCTAAGGCAGTGAGTTCAAATAGACTAACTAAAGTAATATTCTAGAGTAATTAATATAAAATTAATTATGATTGTCATTATCTGATGGTTGCAAAACACTTTCTAACAAGAAAAATTTTTTATTTATGAACTAACATTCTTTAATGAATTAAAAAAAAAAAAAATTTTTTTTTTTTGAACAATTTTACATTTTTCTCTTACAATACAATATTTTTATTAACTTATTTTTATTTTTTTTTAATAACTTATATTTATTTACTTATTTTTCTTGTTTTTTTTTTTCTATTGTAATACCCTATCTCTGGTTTGCAGTCTTCGTACTTGCTTCCTTACGTATTTCTTCAGATAACGGATGACAACTGTCAGTGTGATCATTACACACATCAGCAAGATTACCTCAACGCTAAGTGCTGTTGGGGCGTTGGCTGTGGAAGCAATTACCTCGCTAATCTTGGTTTGGGTGCTTCCCATTTCTTTTTGTTCTGATTCTTTTCTTCTTTGATGGATTTCTTTAAATTTTCGATTTTGTTAATATATTAAGAAGAAAATTTTCACCTAAATTTGTAGGAAAGAAACCAACTTAGCATAAGCTCTGTATGTTGGCTCTTTTTTTTTTGGTTAGTATACCACGTAGCAATGCTTTGTGACCACCTATGCTTTGTTGTTCGTAGTTAGCATTTGCATGCTTTGTTACTACTATATTTTTTTTTTTTATATTTTCGGGGTCCAAAGCAATGTATATAATTGTGTCTTCAAAATTCTGATTTAAAAGAGTGACTTAAATATAACTTATGAGAAATTCAAAAGTAGTCTAGAATTTCTTTATGAGTGGTTTTCGAAAATGCACTCGATATCTTAAAAATACTCAATACATTCTAACTAAGCATAAACTCTCTCTCTTTCATTATTTCCTTTATGAATACAATGCAAGTGAGTCATGTAGATTTTAAACTATTTACAAATTCGAACTCAAGACAAAATTGAAAGTGTTAATGTACATTGAACGTCAATGTACTTTTTGTCAAAGTCAAAACAGAAGTGCGCTGAGCAAACATTTATATGATTTGAGTACTTGTATGTATGTATGTTGTCAATCAGATTGCACTGAGTTGCATGCAATGACAAATTACATGCTACATGATGCATACACTACAGAATCATTTTTGTATTTATGAAAATGATGCCATGACCAATGGATAAAAATTCGTTATAGTTTTCCTTGCACACAACAAGAAAAACCCTTGTAATAGGCGAATTGACATTGGGAATTTTCTAAAATGATAGTGAATTGAAATGGTAGAGTCTTTGGAATTATTTTTTTTGTAGACTTTACTAAGTCAAATCATCATTATTAAGGGAATATAATTTTTATTAATACATACATTCCCAACAATGAAACTTTGAATATTTTTTTTTTGTGAGCTATAATTGTTGCAGTTATTGTTTTTTTTTTTAATTGTTGTAAATATTATAGTTTCTTTGAAATTGCTGAGATTTCACAAAATTCTCTTGGAAATCTGTTTTTCCTCGGATTTGAGCCTTTATTTATGAATTCTTTCCTACAGCCCTCTTATTGTCCTCTGGAGAATGACCAAACACATACCATTTTGTGTAGTTTTGATTTTGCGTCGCATGGGCATTTCTACGAAAATGGTAAACTTCATAGAAAATATGTACGCAAATACGAAGTCAACGGTTTGGTCAGGCGAATCTTTATCAGAAGAATTTACCACGTATACAGGCGTCAAACAAGGCTGCTTAATGTCACCCCTATTGTTCGCTCTTTATTTAAACGACCTCCACGATGTACTAATGGGTGGTTTGCTAATAGATAGCATGAACATAAGGCTGTTGCTTTACGCTGATGACATTGTTTTGTTAGCAGACGATATCAGCACCCTACAAGGAATGATAAACAGACTTGAACAATATTGTGAAATGTGGAGTATGGAAGTTAACTTGGAGAAATCTGCAATAATGGTGTTCAGAAATGGCGGTGTATTATCGAGAAAGGAGAAATGGTTTTATAAGGAAAATCCAATAGAAATAGTATCTGAATATTGCTATTTAGGAGTCCTACTCACGCCAAGATTAAGTTTTAAAAAGCACTTAGAAATAAGAAATAAATCGGCAAAGAATAGTATAATGTCAACGTGGAATGTATTCTTCTGCAAAAATCATATAGCTTTGTCTATGAAATGGAAAATGTTTCAAGCCATTTGCAGAGCAGTTCAAAGTTATGCGGCTCAAATATGGGGCTACTCTCTTTTTGACGAAGTTGATAAACTACAACTGTTCTTTGTTAAGAAAATATTTAAATTACCAGACTTTACCCCCACATACGCAGTAATGCTCGAAACAGGGATATTAAATGGACATTTGTACACCCTTGAGCTCCATCTTCGATATGTATACAGAACGCTGTTTGATTACCCAGCAAATAGACTACCCAACCAATTATCATTAAAAGTGCTTGAAAGTAATGTTTTCTGGGCAGAAAGCCTAAATAACCTAGGAACAAACTATGGTTTGGAATGGAATATTTCAAACTTAAACGCAATAAGTTGGTCAAACAATTTTGCAAACCTTTTGATTCAAATAACAGACGGAAACCGTCAGAAAATGTGGATGAGGTGCTTGCAAAGCGATGCCAGATTGTACAAATATTTAGATCATAATATGGGACATTCTTACTTTAATAACACATACGATCGTAGTAAAATAATGTGGATTTTCAAGGCAAGATGTGGTCTTATAGCTCTAAATACCAGCTTCAACAATATCCAAAGTATATGTACATTATGTAATATGAACGAGCCTGAAGATATCCAACACTTCCTAGGAAAATGCCCTATTCTAAAAGAATATCGAATAAGATTTTTTGGAAACGTAATTTTATCAGAAAACGAAATAATTAATATATTAAATGGTGTAAATGATGAAACTTGGGATAAATTAGTTAATTATATTAAAAACGCCCTATTATATCGCAAGACTATAATAAATGAATTTGCCTAATTTCTTCCTTTTGTTATTAAATTTAAATACTTTAACAAATGATTTTTATAAAAATTGTAAAATTTCAATCAATTCAAACCTCCGACAGACGACTTTTGTCATTGTCGTAAGTTCAATTTCATTAATTTTAAGAAAATGTTGTAAACAAACTTAAATGTATATTTTTGAAATAAAGAACATTTATCTATCTATCTTTATCTATCTAGTTTTGATTTAGAAATGCTACAAAGGCAGCTACTACTGAAATGCTATATGTATAATGAAGCTTAAGCCTAAATAATCGTATAACCAATGTATTTGTGTAAGAAAAGAATATGATTGAAATGTATAATGAATTTGAAAAATAACTAGAAACATCTCATGCTGAAATCATCGGATATTGGGTATAGTTCATGATCGCAATCATAGCTATAATTCTTTTCCTCCTGTATATCTTGATCTTCATTCAAAATACCAGTATTTCCAGACACAAATTCATTTTTTATTGTAATTTGAGTTTCCGTTTTGAATTCACTTACGACCGAGTTCTTGACCTCAAAAATGTTCTGTGCTACATCGGAACATGCAACACCCCTGTTTTGTCAACAAGCGAACAAATAAATTCTTTTTGTTTATCTGTTTTACTGACCTATAAAATTGAAATGGGATTTCCTTATGGACACTATCCGTGAAGCGGAAATTAAAAAAATTATTAACTAAACCATTATTGTTGAGTGATAAAACCATGAGAAGCCTGTAGAGGATTCTCTTACCTGGAACTTTCAGGTTTAATCTTTTTTATATTGTTCTGACTACTCTATATAGCTTTTAGAAGCTGGAACAAACTCACACATTTCAGTTATGAGTCAATATATTGTAGTATTAATAAAGAATCGAACAAAGTTTCTGATTGAGCTCTAGTGAGCAACTGTTTTCTTTATTAAATCAAAAATGCTTAAAACTACTTAAACATAAATTATAGTAGTGTGGGATTTTGCATAGATATGCAAAATCCCACGCTAGTAGGTTTGGTGAGTTGTGGACAAACAACATTCCACAAAGTGTGGGTCGCTAGTTACATACAGACGGTATGGTAACGTAGACTTGTCAAACACACTACACCTCCCCTTTTCAGAAAAAAGATTGATCAATTAGAGTAGCTTATTGATCGATCTTTTTATATAACTTATTTATTAGAAATATAACATTGCATTAACAACAGGAAATTTTAAACCAACGATCTTAAACGAGAAACTATTTCTAATAACATTGGTTTCAATTTATTATAAAACTTTTCAATGAAATAAAAAATGATCAAACTAAAAGATAATTAGAGAAAGGATTTAAGAAACGATTTAAATTATTTTAATTCATCTTTATAAAAAAAATTTTTTCTAAAAACAAAAGTGTATCATTTAAGTATATGAAAGCGGAAAAAACCAACATTTTTATCTCTGTACTATGTGTAACTTATGTTATAATTTTTCTCTATAATCAAATGATTTGTCAATTCACCATGTAGTGGCTTAAGATCAAACACATCACATGCTTTTCAATTACATGTACCCGCCGGTATGGCCATTACCGCAAGGTCATTAATGTCAAAGAATGCGGTGTTTTCAAACAATGGGACTTGGTAATAATTGTATTTCCCAGTGTCCAAGTTCATAAGTAATAATTCAGGTAATAATATTGGTTGTCATTAAAGTACATGCGAGAATTATCAGCGGTATTTATTATAGATTGTGGGTATTTTAATACCATAAATAATTGCGCTGTGTCTAAATATATTAAGAAATTATCATTAATTAAGATATTTTGCTGTTTACACTTAGTGTAAAAGCTAGTTAACCGAAAAATACAAAAAAAAATTTATAGATTTTACGAGAAAATCCTATTGGCAGTGCAGCTTGTTGATCACTGCAAGGTTAACTTTTTACCCTTTTCCTCTTACTGAATCGTTCTATTATTATTTAATTAATATACTACATTATTTTCTTTTCAAGACCGAATTCATTGAATATTATTTGAAATTCATTCATTATTTAAAATTACTAACAATCTAATAGCTGTTTTATTTTTATTGACTATGGTGACTCTTACGGGACACTCCCCTAGTGCAATAAAAATCTACCGGTCATCAAATGATGTATGACCTATATTTGCCGTTGCAATTGGGATCTGTCTACCTGAAGGTGACGGATAACGGATGCCACGACAAATATATAATTTTTTTTATAATTTCTGAAAAGAACTAACAAATCGAAATCCCTGTTAATAATAATATATGTAATGGGTTGCACTATTGACAGAGATTGATAAGACCAGTGTTTTACACTGTAAATTCTATTCTTGATTTTAAAAAACTGGCCGCACTTTCATGTGCATTAAAGTGCCAAAAATCTTACATTTATGAAAATTTAATAACTTTACATTAAAGTTAACCTTATTTAGAATAATTTTTCCAACACCAGGAATGCGAGAACATGATTAAATGGCAGCACTAATCTGTGCACAAAATATGCCACACAATTTAATCATTAATTAATTTTTTATACCAAACATAATGAAGTATAATAAACTTTTTATGGAATTTTTAAAAAATATTTTTGAATATCCAATCATTAATATTATCAATTTTTTTTCTCCTCTCTTATAGTATTAATAATTTTTTATTCAATCTTTCTTTCTCTTTTTTTTTTTAATTAACCAATTTTGTATTGTTTTTTTCGTGTAGTTAATTATAATATTTAATTAATATTATGTTTAAATTATCCTCCGTTTTTGCAATGTATATATATAAAAAATATGTTTAAAGAGACAAAAATTTTAAATTTTTTTTTTTTTTTTTTTTTTTTTTTTATAGTCTATAAATAAAATTGATTTTTTTTTTGAATAGTTTCATATATATATGGATTCATATTTGTTTGTTTAAAGATCTCTTTGTAATTAATTATTAATTATAAAAATTGAATTGTATAAACAGACCACGGTAGTTTATTAATTAGTTACTAATATGATTTATAAAAATTTAATATTTAAAACTGAATTTTACGAATATTAATTAGTTATTAATATAATATATAAAATAAAAAATGGCGAATAAATTTAGCTTTTTTTTTTTGTGTTTGTTGTGTAATATAAATTGTTTAAGTTTAATTTAAAACAACAACAAAAATAGAGTTAGAAGGAAAAAAAAAATTTAATATTTAAAACCTGAACTGTACTGTACGAAACAGACGACGCTATAGCTTAAACTACGTTTACCTTGTTTAAATCTATTATTGATGTTGTAATATAATGGTTGTTATCTTGTTGAATAAATTTCATCTTACTGCTGTTGTATTGCTGTAGTTTTAAGTTGTTGTAGGTTGAATTAGCATTTTTCTTCTTCCAAACCATGCTTGAAGAACATTAAGATGAGTTGATTTTGTCCACCAATTTCACGATATTCACACATGTCAATCATACCATTGCAGTCCATAGATTCACCAGTGAAGAGTTGTAAGTCCTTGAAGCGACCCAAAATATCTTTCATTACCTTGTTCATGTTGGTCTTGAATACGTCGATTTGATCGGGAGCAGAGATTTGCAATTTTTTCAATACCTTCTTCATATATTCCTTCAAGTACAAAGTGAACCTCTTTTTGTTGTCGCCGACGGCAAAGCATTCTCGCAAACTGTGATGCATGACAACATCAACGCCCTTCTCAACAGTTGACTCGGTGCCCTCATCAGCTTCTTCGGCCGAAAGATTGAAGCCTTCAATTCTACTGTCACCTCTGGAACGGCTTACAACTTTGCCGTAAACCTTGTAAGTTACATCATCGATCAATTTAATTTTGTAGGTATTAGCGAACATTTTATAGTCAGTAATGATATTATTTTAAATGTTCATGATTGCGGGGGGTTTTTTTTGTTTTATATGTAGAAAAAAAATACACAAATTCACACATTTTTGATTGTTTTTTTTTCAGGGTCAGGTCCTGTTGGACCCAACCCTTTTTGTGCTTTTATTTTTTTTTAACCGTAGGTACTACCGAGATGGCAGGATCGCCATGTAGTATTAATAAAGAATCGAACAAAGTTTCTGATTGAGCTCTAGTGAGCAACTGTTTTCTTTATTAAATCAAAAATGCTTAAAACTACTTAAACATAAATTATAGTAGTGTGGGATTTTGCATAGATATGCAAAATCCCACGTTAGTAGGTTTGGTGAGTTGTGGACAAACAACATTCCACAAAGTGTGGGTCTCTAGTTACATACAGACGGTATGGTAACGTAGACTTGTCAAACACACTACAATATTCATAATTTTGTATTCCATTCAATGGTATGGAAATTTAAGGAAACCAAATCAAATTTGGTTGGAATCTTTACATTGATGCAATCACTCTGAGCTATTAAGTCGTAAGTATTTGTCTTTCTTTATTTTATTTTTTTTTGAGATTAACCATTTCCTTACAACGCACTATGTGTGTAATACGTACAAATTGATCCAATTATGGATTATTTCGTAATGTGATAACGTTGAATTAATCCGCCTATTAAAAGTATTTGGTTGGACAAGAGTTTTTGTCCACGATTATTCAAAAAAGTTGAAAGAAAATCCCGAAAAACAAGGTTTTAATAATAAATTCAATTATTTATTTAATTCAATATTTCAATTTTTATAATACGATTTAATTATAATACGATTTGAAAGTCCACGATTTACGAAAGTTAAATTGACTTTTCTCTTTGACTTCTAAGAACGAACTCAACTAAATTTGTGTCTATGCAATGCTTGTTACATCGCATTATGACAGTTCTTGTTTTTTATAACATATTTGATACAAATAAATTCAATAAAGATGGCTAATTCAGCAAGATTAGCGCAAAATTCAAATTTACACTAATCGACAAAGAATTATAGAATTACAATAATTTCATTTATGATAATTAAAAATTATGAAAAATTGTAAAAATAATAAGAAGTTTTAGAAAATGATAAAAAGTAATAATTATTGAAGATTTCACTTAACAGTATTTATATACTTTACATGTCTTAAACGGAACTATGCGATATCGACTTAGTTTACGTCATGTCCGGAAACTTTACAATTGACTTAAAAGAAACCATGCAACTTGGACTCAGTTTCCGTCTATAAATTTCATGTTGACTTAAATGAAACTGCGCGATACTGACTCGGTTTCCGTCATAATTGAATGATTCACGTTACTGGTTCTTGCAACCCAGGAGCGGATCTCATTATCAGAATCAAAGTTGATTCTTTTACTTCATATATTTTATTATATTATATCATCACTACCCAGATCCGAACACTTTAGTAACTACTAACAATATATTTACCCTTACTGAATTTTGATAGAGGTGCTTATAGTTTCAAATGAGACTAATATAAATTTGAAGGAGACGTCCATCAAATTTCTGAATAATAAATGGCAGCGCGTTACGAATATAATTCTTGTTGGGGTGTGGGTAACTCCCTTTCCCAATTAATTTATGACTCGGTGAGTATTATAAAAAAGAACACAGGGGTTTCTTCTTTTTCACATAAAAAGCTTCTTGCTTTATTGCAGGTTATGATAATACTAACTTGTTTTTACAAAAAACAGATAAAATATGGAGTCCAACTCCGTTAATATATATAGAAAAAAAATAAATGATATTTAAATATATAATATTTAAATAAAAATATATAAAGAAAAAAAGGGGTTTGTTCATGGAGAACTGAGAATAGAGAAATAAGATAAATTGAGTACAAAATAATTGAGATAAATAGATAAACAAAATAGGGGAAAGATTGATGCATAAAATTCCTGTTGAACACGGTTCAACATACTCCCGCGCGAGGATGTTTTGTGGTTCAAAACTCCATGGATGACCCACCCAAAGATGGATCTTTGCGCCTTGGGTAGGGTTTCTGCTGGCTGGATCACCTCTGGTCTTATTATGGATGCCAGCGTCCGATGACCAATAACTCCATCAATGGTACGGCAAGTCGCGAAGGGATGTGCCTTGGACTTGATGGTTGAAAAATGCTCCACTAACAGTGGATCCGTAATAGGCGGTGGTACACGAATGGCTTCTTCGCGCAACGGTAGTCGCCAACGGGCGATCGGTCCATAATGGGTGCGTGGTGTGCAGGTTGCGGAGACGTCGAACACCCCGTACTCGATTCCCCCACGTTGTTCGTCAGGGGCGAACAGTGCGGCAGTGCCGGATAGCGTGGTTTTTTAGACACAAATTGCATCGGGGCATGATGATGGCTAGAGAGGAAGAAAAGAATGTATATGTACTGTGTTATTAGAAATTTTGTTTAGCGACTGTTTCTCTTTTTTATCAGGGCTTTTGATTTTAAATCGGGTGGATTAATTTGAGGATTTCTGTGAGGTTTGTTTAAGTGGGGTATTAGAGGTTGGTAAAAGACACAATTTGGCTATAGAGCGCATTATAATTCCATTTTGTGTTTTGATTTCGGCTACTCGCACGTTGCTGTCTTTTCCATATATCACTTTGGTAATGCGTCCCAGACGCCACTCGGTGGGTGGTAACAAATCATCTTTCACGATGACAAAGTCGTTTGGCTTTATGTTGTGTTGTTCAGTTTTCCATTTAACTCTTCGCTGAAGTTCGGTAATATATTCGTTTTTCCAACGACGGGCGAAGATGTGTTGAAGAGCTTTTAGTCGGTCAAATCGTTTTAGGTGACTCAATTTTTCTAGCGGAGGTTCTTCTGGAGCTTCAGGAGGAGCAATGAGTGGGGCGCCTCTCAAGAGATGACCTGGAGTCAAGGGAAGTAGTTCGGACGGGTTTTCGGTCAATGGAGACATTGGACGCGAATTTAATACTGCTTCAATTCTGATTAGCATTGTAGCAAATTCTTCAAAAGTAAAGTTGAGATTACCAGCTACCTTTTTAAGATGAGATTTCATGCTTTTTACGGCAGCCTCCCAGAGGCCGCCCATGTGGGGTGCATATGGTGGAATAAATGGCCAGCTAAATCCATGAGAACCATACTTTTCTACGAGGGCCTTTTCCGCCAATTTTAGGAATTCGTTATGACCTTTAAGTAGGGCTAAGCTGGCACCAAGAAAGTTTCGACCATTGTCTGAAAACATAGTTTTTGGCAGACCTCTACGTCCGGTGAATCTTGAAAAGCTGGCCAGAAAAGCATCGGTCGATAGGTCTGAACAGACTTCTAAGTGCACTGCTCTTGTAGAAAAAAATACAAATACTGCTACATATCCTTTGAGATGTTTGGCATTTCGTAAATTAGATGCCTTTAAGGTGAATGGACCAGCGAAGTCAACACCGGTATAGGTAAACGGTAACGAAAAGTTGACTCGTTCAGGGGGAAGTGCAGCCATTATTTGATGCTGCAGTTTGTGTTTGTATATGGTGCATGCCTTGCAGTTTCGAATACATTTTCGTACCAAATTTTTAAGTCTAGGTATATAGAACCCTTGTCTTATAGCCCGTAACATTATGTGATGTTCAGCATGAAGCAAAATTGTATGTGTATATTCGACAAAAAGATTAGCAAAGCGTGATTTTTCGGGAATTATTATAGGATGGCGCTCTGTATAACTTAATCCTGAGTTATTAAGTCTACCTCCAACACGTAATAAATCATCTTTGTCGAGAAATGGACTTAAAGTAAGAAGTCTGCTTTTTTTGTGGATATGCCTAAGGAAAATAAGGATATGCTTAAAGGAAAATAAGGCATTCATACTCTTTGGAAAAGTGAGCTTTCTGAGCGATTGAAATTAGTCGCCTTTTCGCGAATAGAATTTCCTCTGTAGTTATAAACTGTTCAGTTTTAAATGAGAGTTTTCGGCTTCGATTGATGAAACGAAAACAATAACTCACGACCCTTAGGGCTCGAGGGAGAGATGAAAAGTTTTCCAATATGTTGTCAGATTCACTAGCTTGATGAAAAATATCTGTGCTGCTGGTGTCGACTGGGGTAGTTTTTAGATGAAAGGCTGAGATCTTTTTGGTTTCTAAGTCTGTTGGATCAAAAACTCGTGGTTTTGGCCAAAGTTCAGTAGGTGGTTGAAGCCAGGTGGGCCCATGCCACCATAGGTTACTCTCGATAAGCTCTTGAGGTGTGGAACCGCGGGTACCTAAATCTGCTGGGTTGTCGTCGGTTTTCACATGTTTCCAGTGTTTATTGCTGGCAATACTAATAATTTTTGTTACCCTATTTGCAACAAAAGTTTTTAAAGTGTTAGGTGGTTTTTGTAGCCACCCGAGGACTATAGAGGAGTCCGTGCACAAGTATAGTTCGTAAGAGAACTTTGCGTTTTCCATTAAACCTTTAACTAGCCTTGAAAGTAATAAAGCGCCACATAATTCTAGTTTGGGGATTGTGGTCTTTTTTATAGGGGCGATTTTTGTTTTTGCCAGTAACAAATGGCTGCCGATTTCTCCGTCTGAAGTCGCAGATCGCATGTAGACTGCTCCGCAATACGCTTTTTCAGACGCATCACAAAATCCGTGTATCTGTATATGGTGGTTTAGCGAAAAATGTACCCATCTAGGGATTTTCAATGTAGAAATTAGGGGTAAATTTTTAAGAAATTCGTTCCATTTTATTAAAATAATGGGTGGGACACCTTCATCCCAATCTAATTTTCTTTCCCACAACTCTTGCATCAAAAGTTTGGCAATCACGACAATTGGACCTAACCAGCCCAGGGGGTCAAATAGCTTCGCAATACATGATAAAATCTGCCTTTTTGTAGAGGAGGGCACAATTTGGTTAGGTTCTACTACATAATAAAAAAAGGCTGATTTTGCATTCCAGCGAATACCCAAGGTTTTTATGGTGCTAGAATCGTCGAACTTCAAAAAATCTTCGTCAAGAAGATCCTCCCGGGCCAAGTGTTCCAGTAGATAACTGTCATTTGCTGTAATTTTCTTCATGTTAAAGCCTGCAGATTTTAACGCCTGAGTTATTTGATTTTGTTTCAGTTTTGCCTCTTCAAGAGTATGTCCTCCAGACAAAATATCATCTACATAAATTTCATTTCTTAAAATTACGGATGCCTTTGGAAATAAGTTCTTGCAGTCCTCACTTAACTGCTGTAGAGTTAGTATAGCTAAAAAAGGCGCACAGTTCACCCCAAATGTGACTGTTTTCATTTGATACGATTTTACGAAATTATCCGTCTCATTACGGAACAAAATTTGCTGGTACGGTCGATCAGCTTCATGTATTATTATTTGGCGGAACATTTTTTCAATGTCGCCCGTGAAGACGAATTTGTAATATCGCCAACTAAGTATAATTTGCATTAAATCGGTCTGAAGAGTTGGGCCTTGATGAAGAACATCATTCAAGGAGAATCCACTATTGGTTTTCTTTGATGCGTTAAAAACCACTCGTACTTTTGTGGTTTTACTTTCGGGTCGAACAACCGCATGGTGGGGTAAAAAAAATGAAAAATGTTTTTCACCTATTGTTTCCGAGTGTGAAACTGGTTCCATTTGGTCCAAGTCAATATATTCTTGGAGAACCTGACGATATTGTTTCTTCAAGTCTGGCGTTTTATCTAGCGTTTTTTCCATCCTATGGTACTGCGCTAGGGCCATGTTCCTTGAAGGACCTAAAAAAATATCACGGGGGAATTCCTCTTTAAAGGGAAGTCGCACAATATAGCGACCATCTGATTGTCTAATAGTGGATGTTTTATAAAAATTTTCACAATATATATCGGCTTCGGTGGCCGGAATATCTTTTTCGATTTCTTCAAGTTCCCAGAACTTTTTTATCTGTTCGTGAAGAAGAAAATCATCTGATGTCGAAACTGAAGTCGAAAATGAGTTGATTTGGCTTGCGGGTTCAGATCCCAATAAGTACCAACCAAAATGAGACTCTCTGGCTTCAAATGTGCCCATAACATTCAACCTTACGCCCGTAAGGTTAATAACTGGTAAATAATTACTTCCAATAATCATATCAATTCCGGCCGGTTTATAAAAATACGGATCAGCAAGGGTTAAATCTTTGATGTCTTCAAAACTTGTTAATTTAAAAGGTCGTGAAGGCAAAAAATTGGATAATTTCGGTACCACTACTGCATTGATTTTTACTTTGAAGTCTGAAATTCTAGATTTTACAGTAACATTGCACATTCCTTTTGATTTGCCTACTACTGCCCCACCTAATCCAGAAATTTTTGAATTTTTGTTATGGAAAGGTATTGAAAACTTTTGTTGCATACTAAGAGTAATGAAACTTTTTTCAGATCCGGTATCAATTAAGGCTCGAATCGTGAATAATTCGCCTGCACTTTCAATTTGTGCAATTACAGTTGGCAAAACCGTAGTCTCGTCAGCTTGAACAAAGTTAGCCTGAATCTCCTCCAAAGTATTTTCATCCGACGGACCATTATCACTAACTTGAGTGGTAAATGTTTTAACTGGCGGTTGTGGGTTTGAAGATGAAGGTTTTTCCTTATCTTGAAGATTCGTTTGCGATTGAGGTTTCGTGTTCTTGAAGTTCCCCGTATTATCGCGCTTTTCAAGGTGCAACATTGTATGATGCTTTTTGTTGCATACACTACAAGTGTGATTACTTTGACACTTTGATTTAAAATGGGTAGTCGACAAGCAGTTGACACAATATTTGTTATTAAAAACGAATCTGAGACGTTCATTTGGGGAAAGCGCTTTAAATTGACTGCAAATTTTCAACGGATGATTTTGGTTGCATTTTTTGCAGCTGTAATTTTGTTTATTTGTTTCAGCCTGCACGTTAAATGATTGGGATTTTGATGGCTGATTATCCCTGCCTAAGGGCTTTCTTACTTCGCTCATTGTCTCCAAAAATTCTATTCTAGATGAGAGAAACTCGCTAAGTTGACACCATGATGGCAACTCCCTATGGTTTTCTATTGTACATTCCCAGGCGCGTAGAGTTTCCTCAGGAAGTTTTGCTGTTACTAGATGTAGTAAGAAGGGATCATTATCCGCTACTTCAACCTTGAAGGTTTTTAAAATCGATAAACAGTCGGCCACTGTATTCTTAATATATCTAATAGATTTTAGAGTTTCCGTTTGGGATGCCTGTATTGCGAAAACCTTTTTCATTTGGTCGTTTACCAACAGTCTTTTGTTTTCGAACCTGTTTTTCAATGCCTCCCAGGCCAAGTTAAAATTGTCATCGACAGAATCGAAATCTTTTATTACATTAAAAGCTTCCCCTTTTACTTTGGTTTTTAAATAATTAAGTTTTTCTGCTGGCGCCAGGAATTTTTCCTTTCCCACTATCGCCTGAAACATGTCTCGAAAGGCTGGCCATTTTCCATACCCCCCTTCAAAGGATTGGATGTCACAAGCTGGGAGCTTGAAAGACGACCTGTGCACCACCTGCTCGGTTGGTTTCGTTTCAATTGCTTTCAAATGATCTAAAATCGTTGCCTTATATTTCTGGTTTAACTCACTAGCCTCTTCATAGTTTGAAACCAATTCATTTTTTAAGTCTTCGTCCTTTACTTTTTCTTCCCCTACTACATATTCTTCATAAGACCCCACTAGTTTGAGCCATCTTCTGTCTAGTTCATCGCGTTTTACACTTAGAGAAGCGAACGTATTGCTTGCCGAACTCGTTTTTTCAAAGTTCGCGCAGAACCCCGTTAGTTGTTGCAGGTCGAACTTACATCTTCTCTTTGATGCTATCATTGTTATTGCCTACCCGAGCCGAAAAACAACCCTATTGACCAGAATCAAATTTGAGGAATTTATTATTTTTTATATACAAAATGTGTATACAATGTGTGTATAATGAGTGTACAAATGTGTAAACTTACTCTTGCTCCGTAAAGAACAACCAGAATATTCGAATTTTTTCCTTAAAAATCGTTAATTAACGAACTTATTTCCAAAATAAGTTAAACCGCTCCACTCTAATTTTTCCAAAACTTCTTCACGAAGTGATATTTAAATCAATAAAATTTTACCACAAAATATTTAAAGAATTGTGTAAATTCGTAAAACCGCTCCACTCTATTTTTGCAAGAAATAATTTTCCGGGCCACTCTAATTTTTGAAAAATTTTGCAATAAATTTTAATTTGGCACATTAATATCAAAAAAAATTTTTTTTTTTTTAAATAGGTTTTCGTGCCACTCTTTTCTAGTATCCGGTTCGAAGGACCATATGTTGGGGTGTGGGTAACTCCCTTTCCCAATTAATTTATGACTCGGTGAGTATTATAAAAAAGAACACAGGGGTTTCTTCTTTTTCACATAAAAAGCTTCTTGCTTTATTGCAGGTTATGATAATACTAACTTGTTTTTACAAAAAACAGATAAAATATGGAGTCCAACTCCGTTAATATATATAGAAAAAAAATAAATGATATTTAAATATATAATATTTAAATAAAAATATATATAGAAAAAAAGGGGTTTGTTCATGGAGAACTGAGAATAGAGAAATAAGATAAATTGAGTACAAAATAATTGAGATAAATAGATAAACAAAATAGGGGAAAGATTGATGCATAAAACTCCTGTTGAACACGGTTCAACAATTCTTAATGAATTATATATATACGGTACATTAGCCAGCCCCTTTGTTAATAGGATATTGACCTAGACTCAATCATCTTATGTCTTGAAAAGAAGACGGCAAGGCGAGGTTAAATAGGCCACACATATATTTTGGATGGTAGAATAAAAAGTGCACTTTTTGATAAGCATTATAGAAATGCGCAATCGCGATTGTTATTAGTGCCGGGGTGTTCCAAATGAAGTGAGAATATTTAGAGTTCTGATCTTAAATTGATCGAGCAGCTTGAGTGCTCTGGTCTGATCACGGCTATGAATATTGTGTCAAAAGAAGTTGACAGGAAACCCAATACCGGAACTAGAATTCAGAAGAAGTTGTATACCAAGTCTGTTAAATAGACTTAGTATTTTGGAGTTAAGGCAAGCTATTGCTAAAGGCATTGGAAATAATTCCACACGCCTCAGGTCCTGAGACCGGCAATTAGAGTCCTCTTCTTAAAACTTAATAGAAAAAACGACGTGTCAAACGAATAGGAAAATTAAATTGTTAATGTATTCGAACATTATATTAGGCATTAGTAGCACCATGGATAATTTATAATACTTATAATAGTAGAACGATTCAGTAAGAGGAAAAGGGTAAAAAGTTAACCTTGCAGTGACTAACAAGCTGCACTGCCAATAGGATTTTCTCGTAAAATCTATAATTTTTTTTTGTATTTTTCGGTAAACTAGCTTTTAAACTAAGTGTAAAAAGCAAAACACTCTTTAATTAATGGTAATTTCTTAACATATTTAGGCACAGCGCAATTATTCATGGTATTAAAATACCCACAATCTATAATAAATACCGCTGATATAATTTGCTAAAAATTATTTATTATTTTATTTATTATTTATATTATTATTTATTTTTATTTATATATTGTTTATTACTGCATGTTTTTCCATTTTCAAATATAAATATAAATTGTGAATATCTGAAGTTTCACTTTGGAACACTTTGTTTATATTGTTATTTGGCCTATTTTTTAAGCACCGGATTTATTTTTGGATTTATAAATCAGAATATTCGAACTCGATGTTTGTTTCGCAAGAACTTGGATGTTTTTTTTTTTTAATTTAAAAAATATTTTATTTTTATCTCAATCTTACACTAATTAAACTTTATAAAAATATAAATATTAAAAAAAGCAGGGATGGCATTCAATAAAATTTCATAATAACGATTGGCTATCGCAGTAACACTAATAGCGGAATGGAAATTTAAAAAAAGCGATTAAGTTAAAGACATGTTTCTTCTTATGTAAACGGTTGTAACGACAAGTTTCCTCCGGTTGCTAGGGTGAAGCTCACAATGCCAGAGTTTGTCACAGAAATTTATATTTACAGCGACAGAGAGTAAAACTAAATTCTTCTTTTAACGTTATAATAGGATCTTAGTTTATTAGCAAAAAAATACACAATAGATATTTAATATTTCATAATTTCAGTTATTATATAAAACGAAACAAACACCATCAAATAAAGCTGAGGAATGCAAGAGAATGTCCTGAGAGTTGAACCTAAAATAGACTCGGAACCAGTATGTATTGAGTGATAGCGTAGCTGGGGTATTGCTGGTCAATTTCACTGATGTCAGGTTTCGGTGCGAAATTTGTGAGGCCTTCACCAGAAGAGGGAGCCCTGGCAGCAGCAATTCCCTGATTACACGTTTTCCTGGTTGAGGAAGACCTGGTGGCAGCACTTTCCTTATTACACGTTTTCCTCATTGATGGAGATCTGGCGGCAGCACTTCCCGGATTACACGTTTCCCGATTGAGGGAGACCTGGCGGCGGCATTTCCCTGATTACACGTTTTCTTGGTTGAGGAAGACCTGGCGGCGGCACTTTCCTGATTACAAGTTTTCCTGGTTGAGGAAGACCTGGCGGCAGCACTTTCCTTATTACACGTTTTCCTGGTTGAGGAAGACCTGGCGGCAGCACTTCCCTTATTACACGTTTTCCTGATTGAGGTAGCCCTGGCGGCAGCACTTCCCTGATTACAAGTTTTCCTGGTTGAGGAGACCTGGCGGCAGCACTTTCCTTATTACACGTTTTCCTGATTGAGGAACACCTGGCGGCAGCACTTCCCTGATTTCACGTTTTCCTGTTTGAGGAAGACCTGGCTGCAGCACTTCCCTGATTACACGTTTTCCTGTTTGAGGGAGACCTGGCGGCAGCACTTCCTTGATTACCCGAAATTAGTCTGCAATCAAACAAATTACGCTGCGCGTGATAATCTATGCCGACGTATGGAGACCGGCAGCAGCACTCCACAGGATTGCACGAAGCTTGCTCTAATACGAAAATCCGTTGTCCACGATAATTTACGCTGGTGGAGACCGGCGGCAGCACTCCACAAGAATACCCGAAGATTTCTCAATACGAAAATCGTCGTCCACGATAATTTACGCTGGTGGAGACCGGCGGCAGCAATCCACAAGAATACCCTAAGATTTCTCAATACGAAAATCGTCGTCCTCGATAATTACCGAAATTGATTCGATAGAAAATGTTCCGAAACACTATGTCCGATACAAAGCCAAAGAGACCTGGCTACAGCACTCTTTACAATATTTATCCGACTTCCGATGCAACGATGTGAACGCGTTCACGGCTCCCCACAAACTTCTTTCAATCACTATCTTGCTTATGCATTTATAGCAGGAGTGCCCAAAAGTTCCTTATGGAAGAGCAAACACCAATACATTTAAAGAAAAACTAATTTTTATTCAACATTTTTTGTTGTAAAAACCAATACATACAAAGAAAAAAGAAAAAAATATTTCAATGTTTACCAGCAAAGCATACGAAAGTGTTGTTGCTTTGCGCTTGCGTGTATAAAGTGAAGAACGACAAAAAAACTAATAAGACAAAGTTGTTTGTGTATTTCGTATTGCTAGTGCTGAGCGCTCTATATGTGTATTAAAACACACAGCCTATAGCTAAGTGTTTTTACAAAAACAAATGAGTACCAAGCGCTTAGGCCGTGGGCACCCCTGATTTATAGTGTCTCGTGAGTATAGTGAGCACCGTAGTTAATGAAACAGGTTTGTGCTCTTCACCACTGTGGTGGATTTCGACTGTTCTCTTAAAAGAATGGTGGTAAACTAACAATATCGTTTTATTAGTAAATAAATACCGTTTTATTAAATAACAAAACAAAATATATATGTATCAAAAAAAAATTCATTGTTTTTAAGATAAACAAAAACAAATAACGGGGAACAAATTGAACTCATGTTTATTATTGTAACAAAGAAAAAAATAGGAATTCATGTTTATTAATATAATACAAAAAATAGGAATTCAGGTTCATAACTATCTACAGATAAATTACCAGTACCTCTGTGGACGTGGATTATAAAAAAAAATTAACTTGCCCTCCATTGGGCGATTAAGCACTAGCCAGTGTAGACGAAAACGACCACAGGGACTTTCGTCATCACACTACCTCCCCTCATAAGGGCACGATGATGACCTCGTTTTTTCGACTCAGGTGTATTCTATATCGGCGACCGTTGATGGTCTCTAAAGTCTTGTAGCGTTTTCCGTGCGTATGGGCGGCCAGTGCTTTAGCTATATGCGGTTGCAGTTTTCTCTCGACGTCTGGGGTTAAAACTTCACGACATTGGTCCAGGTGTGGTTACAGTAGCTAGCGATGGCACGGCGTCCTGGTGTTTTCGTAATGGTTCGGTAGGGCACTGATGGGGCGATATTATAAATGGTTGATGCGCGGGAGATGGGCGGTACCTAAAACGTTGTTGTCACGTCCGCTCACGTGACAACAACGTTTTAGGTACCGACCAGCGAATTTAGGAGCCAGTTTGGCAGCGAAGTTTTCTGTGGCTTTCAACAGTGGGTGTTGGCGGATCAGAACCAGATCGCCGATATTCGGCTTCCAGAATCTTCTTCGAAGGTTATAATGTCGGCGCTGATCCTATAAGGGTTTCATACTTATCCGGTCAAAATGAAACGATCGGGTTGAATGTTGAATGCAGACTGCCTGTCATCTTTTATTGATCACCATTTAGTGAGTAATAATGAGATTAAGTATATTAACAATAGTAGTAATAAGTAGATAATTAGAGTAGATTAACTAGAGTAGTAGATTAGATGTTTTTAGTATGAATAACTTACAGGGATGGCACTACACCTCCCTTTTTATAATAAAAAAGGAAGAAGTAAACAAGGGGTACCGTCCTTGTTTAGTTCTTGCTTTTTTCCTCGTTAAAAATATAAAAGTATGTATTATTATAAATGTATTAATGTAGGTAACAATAATTTAATAAATATTAATTATTACAACATTTTTTTATATAGTTTAACATTAACATTATTCTTTTTAATTTACAGTGTAAATATTTAATGATTTAATCATATAACATTTAGCTTTTTAGCTATGTAGAATTTGTTTTTTTTTTAATGGGGTATCATTTAGCTTTTCGGTCGGATTATCGTTTAGATTTCCTCCCTTTTTTTTGAAATGAAATGAAAATAATAGAATTGGCTATTTTTACTTATGTTTTCCTAATTCTGTTCTTATGAACAGTCTTCTCCTTATTTGTTACTTTATCATATACCGTTACGTTACAACCATCAATGCTTTTAACAGTATATGGACCATCATAAATACTCTTGTATTTATCATATGGTTGTTTTTGAATCAATATCATATCATTAATTTTTAATGTCATGGGTTTTGCATATTTATCGTAAAAATCTTTATTTCGTAATTTGTGTTTAATAATTAAATCTCTTGCCAAATTATGGGTTTGCTGAAAACGGTATTTTACTTCCTTACTTTTATTTTCAACATTATAAATCGGATCAATTTTCCCTTTTAGAACCTCTTTAGGTAGCGTTGCATGTTTACCAAAAACCAATTCATATGGTGAAAATTTGTTATCAAAAACTGTATTAGAAGTTGTATTGTGAAAAAATGTAAAATATTTTAGATAAGTGTCCCATTCTGAAATATTTTCATTAATATACGCTCTCAAATATTCATTAAAAACCCTATGGTTACGCTCCACTGTGCCTACGGTTTCATGGTGATAAGCCGTTGAAAAATTTAATCTAACTTTTAATAATTTACATAATTCGTTTAATACCTCGTTCTTAAACTCAGTTCCTAAATCTGACTTAATGGAATTCATCGAACCGTATATTAAAATAAAATTTTCGAAAATTGCACGGGCAACTGTATTCGCGCTTTTATCCGGAATAGCAATCGTTACCAAATATCTTGTTAAATCGCATATTAAAGTTAATGCATATTTATTACCAAAATTGGACTCTGCTAAGGGACCAATAGTGTCTAAAACTACTATATCGAAAGGTTTAATCGGGGTTGGAGTTAAAACTAATTCCTCTTTATTACCAGGTTTCACTTTGTTTCTTTCACATTTATCACAACTTTTAACAAATTTCGCAATATCTTTTGTCATATTTCTCCAAAAATAGTTCGTTTTCAATTTCGCATACTATTTCTTACGTCCACAATGCCCTCCTAAGAGTGGATCATTGTGATAAACGTTCATTAGCTCCTCTTTTCTACTCCTATCAAGAACTGTCTCTATTGGATCAGTTAGTAAAATTTCTAAATTTGCCAATGTCCTAATGCCATGGTCTTTTAATTTCTGTATTGTGCAAATAGTAAAAAATATATCATCTTTCGGTCATTCTACTGTAAAAATTTTCTGATTGACGGCTTCCTCTTGTAGCTTCAAAAGCATTTCATCTAAATTTAATGTTTCGTTATCAATCGTAATATTTAAACATAAAATAATTTTAAATTTTCTGTAAAGTTTTATGCGTAAGTTTGTTAATTTTTCATTTGTATATAAAATCTCAGATCTGATCTTTGGTATATTTTTGTTAAATTCATGGGAGAATTTGTCATATATTGGAATTTTGACTATACTGTCGTCTTTCTTCGGTACAACTACGTTTTCCTGTTCCTCCTGAATTTGCTTGGACATACCGCGGGTTGTCACTGCAAAAATTGCTCCTGTCGCGCTTTTCAACTCGTCAATTGAAATGCGTGAGAGTGCATCAGCTGCTACGTTGTTTTTACCTTTAATGTATTCTATTGTAAAGTTGTATTCCGAGAGCTCCAATCTGATTCTCGTTAATTTAGAAGAAGGATCTTTAATATTAAATAAGTAAACCAAAGGCCTATGATCGGACCTAACTGTAAACTCAGTGCCATAAACGTATGGTCGAAATTGTGTAATCGCAAAATGTATCGCTAGCAGTTCTTGTTCTATAGTGGGTTTCGTTTGTTCCGCATTATTGAATGATTTAGATGCGAAATAAATTGGTAAATCATTTCCATCGAAATCTTGCCTTAAAACTGCGCCGCAGCCAACCTTAGATGCGTCTACGGTTATTAAAATTTTTTTGTTAAAGTCTGGATATTGCAGTAATTTCGGCGATAGTAAACTAGATCTTAAATCCTCAAAAGCTCTTTGACATTTGTCATCCCAATTAAAATGCACTTTTTTCCGAGTTATAAAATTTAAAGGTGCTGCCAATACAGCAAAATTCTTTATAAATCTTCTGTAATAATTAGCAAAGGCTACAAATCTTTTAACTGCATCTTTGTCTTTTGGAATGGGGTAATTTTTTATTGTTTCTATTTTTGAATCATCAGGTAAAAGACCTTTTGATGTACATCTGTGACCAAGAAAAGTAACTTCTGGTCTGAAGAAGTTACATCTGTAGGGATTTATTTTCAAATTAAATTTTCTGAAGATATCGAAAACGTTTGTTAAATTTTTCAAATGGTGTTGTTTACTACAACCTATAACAATAATGTCATCGACGTATAAAAAGGCTTGGTCTGGTGAAAGACCAGAAAATGCGATCGACATCATACGTGAAAATGAATTCGGAGCTATATTTAAACCAAATGGTAAAACTTTCCATCTAAATGAACCACGATCTGTGCTAAAAGATGTTATATCTCTTGAATCTTGATGAAGAGGTATTTGATGAAAACCAGAAAATAAATCTAGTATTGAAAAATATTTAGCCTTACCAAGGTTGTCCAAAATATCATCAATGCGAGGCAGAGGAAATTTATCTGCTATCAGTTTTTTATTTACCGCTCTAAAATCCACACACATTCTATAAGATTTTTGACCATCTATACTCTTCTTTGATACTAAAATTAACGGACTATTGTAGTTAGAATGACTAGGTTCTATTAAATCATTTTGTAATAAATTCCTAACTTGTTTATCAATTTCGTGTTTTTGTGAATGTGGCAGACGGTAGTTTTTGACGTAAACGGGTGAATTATCAACTAATCGTAGTTGTTGTTCATAAAAATTATTCACGGACATTTTGTCACTTTTTAAAGCAAAAATTTCTGCATATTGTTCACACAATGGTAGCAAATCATCCTTGACGCCGCTTGGCATTTGATTTTCCAATATATTTTTAAGATTTTCAATGCGTTTATCCTCCGAGCTAACTTTATCAAGTGAGAAAATGTTAAAATTGCTTAGTTTTTCTGATTTAATGTTAATATTTTTAATAAATTTATATTCATTTGTTGTGTTCATTATCCGCAAAATAGGTGTATCTGGTTCGACAATGCATTTGGCAATAAATATGCCATCACAAACTTCTTGCGAATCCACGAAAAGTGGTTCTGTAACTTTACCTAATTTAAAAATTCTAAAAACTTCACATCTCGGCGGGATAATACAATTGTCACTACTTGTACCATGTACGACTGGAATTCTTATTTTATTACCGTTATGCCAAAATGATATTGACATATTCTCATAATTAATTTTACACTTATTTGCCTTTAAAAAATCCTGCCCAAGAATTCCATCAGACGGAATATTAAAATCATCTTCAACAATATGAAAAGTTTGCGGTATTAAATAATTTTGTATGATAAGATTTGTATGAATCGTACCCAAAGTAGAAATTAAAGCAGTAGTTATGCCAGAAATATCTATTCTTTCATTTTCGTTGAGTCTTATATTTGATTTAATACAAGAAATTTTGAGAACCGAAATATCGGCTTGAGAATCTACTAAAAAATTACACGATTTATACGTTTCCGTACAATTTAGAAAAATTATACCAGCGTAATTTAGATTTAAGGTATAAATTGATTTTCTGGGTTTAAATTGGTTTTCAACTTCTAGTTTTGATTTATCTCCCCCAACATTACCTGCTGAGGGGCTTCCGCGTTTAAAGGCAAAGCCCTTGCATTTTGATTAATTGAATTGTTTTTATAATTGTTGGTCGAATTGCCTCTATAATTAGTGTTATTAAACCGATTGTTGCCATTATTATAGGTTTTTCGAGTATAAGTATTACGATTGTGATTAAATCCTCGTGAATTACTACTACCACGATTATAACTATTGCCACGACAGGAATTATTGCCACGATAAAAAGTATTGCCACGATTGCTGTTAAAATGATTTGAAAAATTGTTTGAATTGTTGCCACGAGATTGAAAGGCTAAAACTTGTCTTTCTTTTGATTCGTTTGTTTGTTCCACAACTAACTTAGCTACGACATCCTTCAGATCAATAAACGTTGTAGATGCAAGAATCGATTTTACTAAATCTGATCTGGCATTCAATCGACAAATGCTAACAGTCTGCTCGACTGCCATCTCATGTGCCTTAACCTTTGTCATGCCCTCTATAACGAGAGATCGTTCAAGAGCATCAGCAAGCTCTTCTGTTTGTTTCGCAAAATCAGCAAAATTATTATTCCTTACTTGTAGTGCTGCAATTTTCCCAGCAACTACTTTCGAATTATCTGGCCTTATTTTACTTTTCAATGCTATTTTTATTTCCTCTATTGTACTAACAGTATCGGGTAAAGCTTCTCGTGCTTTTCCCTCTAACTTTGACTTAATAAAAGATACGAAAGTACCCGTTAAATTAGGATCAGTTAAATCTTGGATCAAATTGATTTTGTCCAGAAAGGATTGTAATGAGAGTGGATCACCGCTATAATTTTCCCTTATTATGCCAGCACACATGCTAATAAAAGATCTCTTCTGTTCCAAAGTAGCCATTTCTGATTTTAAATGAATTTCTGAATCAATATCTATTGTATTATCTGATTCTTCTTCAACCGTATTTTCCTCTTCTAAAAACCCGTTATCCTCCGAATCAGAATCTATATCTGTTAAAACTTCTCTATTAACTAACTCAAACAAATCAATATCATGGGGCACCTTAATTTTACAATCTAATTTGCCAAAACATCTAACCAAAAGCTCCCTGCTATGTGCAATTCGATCTAATATTACTGTTTTTGTAGCAATCGATAGCTGTTCAAAATGTTCATCTGTATATGACAAAATACCGTTATAATTATCGATAAGCAATTCTATATATTCATTTCTTTTAGTTTCTTTCGTTGACAGAGGTCGATTTTGCAAAATGCGCTTTTTTATTTTATAAAATTTTTTGATTAAATCATTAAAACTTTGCAAATCAAACTTTGACATTAAAATTAGTAATGTTTTTTTTTGCTCTTTAGCTTAGTTGAAATTTAAAACTTTATTGTGACACACTGTCGTGGTTTAAACTTTAGTTAAATCAAGTTTAATTTTTAGTTTTTAGCTCGAAAATTCAAAATGTAAAAAAAAAAGAAATTAATTTAAATTTTACCGATCTAGTATTGTAATACAACACAAGTTCAAAATTTCAACTTTTACCTAATTTGTCTTCCTTTAAGACCAAAGAAAAAATTTAATTAATACTTTCATTTTATTATAAAAATACTATTGTATGATATAAAAAATAATTACAAATGTAAGTATTAATGTAAGTATAAATGTAAGTATATTTGTAAGTTCAAATGTAAGTATAAATGTAATAATAATGTTTAATGTTAGTTAATAATAATTACAGTGTAATTTTTATATTATTACTAATATTAATTAATATTACAGGAATTTTAAAAAAAAATATTATATATCGTCGTATAAATATTGGTGAGACCTATAGACCATTTTAAGCTAAATTGAGTTAGGAATTGATTATATATGATTAACGTGTCCTCTTTCAAAATCTTTTATCCGTTTTGCGATATCTCGTATCAATTACGAGATATCCAACCCCATTTGTGCTGCGTATACCTAATTATCCAGACTTCTCAACATTGGTTTGGCGTGTAAGCCACTTTTTGGCCAATGAAGCAAATTTTCTATAGAAAAATAAAAACATTATTCGTTATTCTTGGTTAGCCGCAAATTACATTAAGAAAACGTAGATCAAAACAAAATGCAATCAAAGTACGTAAAGCATACAATACAAAAAAAATTTAAGCGTTGGTTTGAACTATGAACTGCAAAATACACATGCGCAGCTGTATTTTGATATAGTTTGTGTTTGTGTTTGAAAGGACGTCTGCGTACTGTGGCGCGACCACTAAATATGGATTTTTCATCACCAGCTCCATCGGTATCGGACGAAATAATGAAGTAATTATTGTTTTAAATATTTTCTTTGAACTTATTTAATCGTTTCTTTTTTTATTTTAGCATGTTTTTGCCACAAAATATATGTACATCTAATTTTCTATGTATTGAATATGAAAACGTTGAATACATAAATAAAGAGTTTATTGTAGGAGAGGATGAAGTGGTGGCTCTTGAAGCAATGGATGCTCAAGAAAACATTAAAAAATTTTATGAGTTCGTTGACGGCTATAATGAAGCGGTGGTTTTTGAAGAGATGATGGAAGAAGATAATGTATGTTAAAGAATGGCCATGATTTTGAAGTAGGCCTCGAAGAAGAGTCTTATAATGATGCGGTTTGTGAAGAAGTAAACTTGGTGGACGAAAAGTTTAAAGAAGTACCATGTCCAGCATAGCCGGTTTGCCTTTCTTTAGGTATATTTTATATTTTTATTTTTTAACCAAAATATAATACTTAATTTATATTTTTAGGAAATGGAAATTTGCCTACCAAAAAACGAAAGAAAAATCCTGAAATGTGGAAATCCAACATAAGAAAGAGGCAACGAGAATCTGGACAACAGTATAAGTCAACAAATAATAAGGAGGTAGCAGCTAAAACCATGAAAATACCATGTAAAGATTGCCGCTTTAACTGTGCAAATATATTTACAGCTGAAGAAACTCTAAACATATTTAAGTCATTTTGGAGTCTGACGGATGACGAAAAAAAAAAGTTTATACTTCAAATTTGTGGTACGGGGAAAAAAAACTTGAAGAAATTATCAAACAATTTTCATTTAAGTATTCCTTTGAGAAAAATCAATCTATTTACCGTGTATGCCGAGCCTTTTTCCTTAACACCTTAAGCATCGACCAGAAAAGGATTTATTACTGCTTTAAAAATTTTAAAAATAAGTCCGGTTCTCAAATTTTGAGAAGAAAAGGAAAAAATGTAAAACGTGTTACTGCAGCAGATAAACAAATGGAAGTGCGAGAGCATATTTCCATTTTTCGAGCAATTGAATCTCATTACTGCCGGGCATCATCTCGTAAAACATATCTAGACTTCAGTTTAAAATTATGCAAAATGTATAGACTATTTATTTATTATTATTTTTGTTTTTGAATAAAATTTCCTATTAATAAATACTAAACAAAATGTTTTTATTCAATTTTAAACTATTAAAACGCTCTTTCACTTAGTACTCGTATGATTTTATCTTGTTTTGTGAGAGGTACTTCAATAAAGCAGTTATCAGCATTCGAATACCATTCCATTCTGCCCTTAACGTGTTTTAAATATCATGTTCCATGAATGGTGATATACCAAACTTATTTTCTTGTGGTAAAAACAAAAAAACCACTTTGACCTACTTGAAACAAAATTAATTTTTTTAATGAAATAATGATAAAAACGGTTTATAGGGCATAAAATAAAAAAATATTTTTTTGAAAAAATGTAAATAACTTTGGATATTATACACAAAAAGTTAAAAAAATTTACAATATTGCTAACCATAAACGCCTCTATTGATATAGAAAGCAAAAAGAAAATCTATAGTATAGATTTTTAATAAATTAAATGTAAACTTTCTTTATCGTTTTTCTCGAAACAATGTTTTTGGTCGGTGCGGCACATCAATAATCAATCGACGATATGTTTTTAATATTTACGCTGAACCGCTTCGCTGCTGCCATAGTTGTGGTTGACAATGCCGTTGATTAAATTTGTTGACTAAAGTTGAGTTGACTTATGCTGCTGTCGCCTGTCGCTATCGTTGTTTGTTGATTCGTTGGTTTTCACTAGTTGGTTTTTTGTTGTTTCGGTGTTTTGTAGTTATTTATTATAATTGTTGTTTTTGTTGTTATTTCAGTAGTTGAAGTTTTTGTTTAAAATTGTTGTATTTGTTGTTGTTTCAGTGTTTGTATAGTTGTGAATTTGTTGTTTTTTTTTTTTATTATAGTTGTTAGCATTTTTTTCCCCCACTTCTTTGCATAAGCACTTCTCTTTTTTTTCGGCTTGGCCTGCACTCAAATGTTTTTCACCGTTATTTGTTTGAAAATTTCCAGCCATTTTTTTTCTCGACTATTCATTTTGCAATTTGTTAAAAGGTACAGTCTCATTGTAGTTTTATAGTTTTTAAAATAATTTTTTTTCCTTGTTTTTGAAACTTTTTCCAAACTTGTTCTAACGTAATTTATTTTTTATTATTTAAGTCACCACTTTTGGTTTCTTGTTTCTTTTTTCAAATTCCATAGTTTTGAGTTTTTTTTTTATATAAGTTCTCTTTCTACCTTTTCTTAAAGTCTTATTTTCTTTAAGTTAAATTTTATTATAGTTCTTTTTTTTTAAAGTTTGAATTTAGAGATTTTTTTTGTTAAAATTTTTTTTTGTACTTTTCCGTTATTTCTACATTCCACTGTACTTATACAAATCACGTACACCACTCAGTTTTTTTTTTCTTACTTTCCGTTAATTTTTCCGTTATTGTTTTTCTATAATTTTGCACTTTTCGTCACCACTCTTTTGGGTTTAAAAAAAAGAATTGAACTTGGTACATTTCCGTCATTGTTTGTAACAGTTAATATTCTTAAAAAGTTTTGTTTCACTTATTTTCCAAATTTATTTTTTTTGTAGTTTTTACCACGGACGATTTCAATAATTAATAAAAAAAAATTGTTAAAAATTTCTGTTTTATTTTCACTTTTATTGTTTTCCACCAATTTTAAATTAATTAATTTTTAGAATTTTCGTATTCAAATCTTTTAATTTAATTTTATTTAATTTATAATTTTACGCTTTTAATTATTTTTGTTTTTTTTTCCAATAAGTAAAGAAAAGTTCATATATAATTTCCGTTTTAAGTTTTTTCCACGATAACATCTCACTTAAATTTTTTCTCATTTAAATTATTTTTGTTTCATTTGTGTTGATCCCGTTGAGGATGTTGTAAAAAAAAATGACCTGATGACGATTTTGACCGGTACTTTTATGTGTGTATGTGTGTTCTAGAAGTTTTGTTTTTTTTTTAAATAATAACGGTTGTTGTTCTTACTTTTGTTAAATTTTAAATTTTGATTTGTCCCGTTTGATTTTTTTTCTTAAACTTGTTTTTTTTTCCAAATTTATTTTAGATTTTTAGTACAGTCGCTTCCTAGTTTTATTTTTTGTGGGTTTTCAAGGCTACCCATTTTTTTTTTGTTCTTTCCTTTCAGACACTTGACACTTTCCTAATTGTTCCACTAATAATTTTTTAATTTTTCTTTATTTAAAAAAAAAATTTATTTGTGTTGTATATTAACTTTTTATACTGTTTTTCCAAAAATTCGATTTTTTTTTTTTTGTATTACTAGTTCTGCATATTATTTCCCCTTTTGTGTCACTGTGTAATTTTCCCTTGAATTTTTTTTTTTGCACTTTCATTTTCCAATTTATAATTTTTCCATAGTTTTTGATTTTCCTTCTTTTTTTTATTTTATTCACCACATACACTTTTTTTGTTTAAATTTTCATAAATTTTGTCTATTTTTTTTTAATGTTTCGATAAATCACATACACTTTTTTTTTGTTTAAAATTTACATATTTAATGTCCTTTTAAACAATTTGTTTTGTACATATATGTATATGCCGGTGTATATACATTGTACCGGTGTACAAAAAAAAAAGAAGTCACGGTCGCCATATAAGGGTTTCATACTTATCCGGTCAAAATGAAACGATCGGGTTGAATGTTTAATGCAGACTGCCTGTCATCTTTTATTGATCACCATTTAGTGAGTAATAATGAGATTAAGTATATTAACAATAGTAGTAATAAGTAGATAATTAGAGTAGATTAACTAGAGTAGTAGATTAGATGTGTTTAGTATCAATAACTTACAGGGATGGCACTACAATCCTCTGCTGCTCGGTCGAGTTGATTTCGCACCACCTTGGAGATTTCCTGTAGTTCTTTCGCCTTTCCATCAGGGGTAGGATTGGTTGCCCCAGTGCCGGTTACTAACTCATCGTATAAGGCCTTCGAAAGTCGTGGTTCCCGGCCCTGTACCAGGTAGGCTGAGCTAAATCCCGTCGATTCTGACGTGCTGGTATTTATGGCCAGGCTTATTTCGGGTAGATAGTCGTCCCACCTGTTGTGCTGGTTCCGTGAAACCTTTGCTATCACTGTCTTTACCGTGCTGTTGGCCCTTTCAGTTGGGTTTTCTTGGGGACAGTAGGGGGCGGTGAATTGATGGCGGACGCCGATTTCCTGCAAATATTTTTGAAGAATTCTACTGATGAACTGACTTACATTATTAGTAATAAGCACTTTGGGGTACCAAACCTCGACAGAATTCGCTCACGGAACGCCTTTACAACGCTTTCTGCTGTCGCTTTCCGGAGGGGTACCAATTCTATCCATTTCAAGAAACTGTCAAAAAACACTAGGAGCATGGAGTTTCCATGTTTAGTTCGAGGTAAGGGTCCCACGAAATCGGCACATACCGTGGCCCAGGGTTCCTCGGGTATGGATATCAGCATTTCCCCAGCAACGGCTAGTTGACTGGGCTTGTATTGGCATGATTCGCAGCTTCTCACGAACTTGGCGATATCGCGCATCATGCCGGGCCAAAGTATCTATTGCAGACTCGATTAATGGTTTTCCGGATTCCTAGGTGTCCGGCAGTGGGTTGGCCATGGTTTTCATGGAGTACACGAGTTCGTAGGTTGGAGGGAACTCAAAGCTTCCACGGTGTACAATCCTCGTCATTCGGGTGCCGGGGAATGTGTCGAAATAGTTAGGATCCGATTATGGCATAATCTGAAAACTTTTGTGGGTTCTGTTTGACGTTCGCCATCTTACCGACCAGCCAGGCACAACTTTAATTTGCGTCGTTGTTCTCTACCACTGCTCTTTGTAGTGTTTCAATAGGCTGGCGTGACAAGGCGTCAGCTACAACATTTTGCTTCCCTTTCCTATAATGGACAGAAAAATTGTGTTGTTGTAGCTCAAGGGCTCATCGAGCTAGACAACCGGTAGGATTATCTATCGAGTTAAGCCATTTAAGCGAAAGGTGATCCGTGATTACGTGGAATTGGTAACCCTCGAGGTAGGGACGCATTTTCCTTATGCTACTTTCTCTGTTGCAGAGTAGTTTTTTCTGCGCCATTCAAACTTCGACTTGCATAGGCAATGACGCGTTCACCTTCTTCAAGTTCCTGCGTTAACACGGCTCCTAACGCATAGTCACTGGCATCTGTCTGTAGTACGAATGCTTTCGAGAAATCGAGACACGCCAGCACCGGGGCTTCTGTGAGCTTGGCTTTCAATATTTCAAACGCTGTCTCTTGTTCCTCGGTCCACTTCCAGTGTTTCCCTTTCTTCAATAGGAAGGTGAGGGGCTGTGCCAAGGAAGCAAACTCAGGTACAAAACGACGGTACCAGGATGCGACTCCCAAAAATTGTCTCACTTCCTTGATGTTGCGGGGTGCAGTCATTTCGCTTATGGCCGCGATTTTTTCCGGATCGGTATGGATGCCCTTCTCGCTGACGACGTGCCCTATTTGGTTTCCTTCTTGAAAAATTCACATTTTTCAGGATTTATTTTTAGGTTGGCGTTACGCAGTCGTCGAAACACTTCCGCCAGGTTGTCTAGGTGTTCGTCCAGCGTCCTTCCCATGACGATTATGTCGTCTAAGTATGCGAATGCAAACGGCTTTAATATCGGGCCGACCACACTGTCGAGAGCTCTCTAAAAGGTTGCCGGGGCCGAATGTAGTCCAAACGGCATGATCCGCCACTGATATAAACCACGACCTGTGACCGTAAATGCGGTGTATTTCCGACTGTCTTCTTCCAGGGGAATTTGCCAGTAGCCATCCTTAATATTGGACACCATACAGTGCAGTTTTCAAGAAACCAACAATATTTCAACACCATGAAAAATAGCAACTTAGCGGTAGCTAGATACAGGTATTAAAGATGGAAAGAGAAGAAGATCGCAAAAGAATGAGGAAGATGGAGGAAGATCTATGCAAGAAGAAAATAATTATTAGAGGTCTTGATTGTCAAAAATCTGCCACAGAAGCGGTTAAATCGATGATTAACAAAAATCTAAAAATAAAAAGTGGTGTTGAAATTGATTATGCTCGGAAAATGTTTGAACGTGATGTAAAAATGACTGTTATTGCG
Organism: Delia radicum; assembly: GCA_021234595.1. Classification (NCBI taxonomy): domain Eukaryota; kingdom Metazoa; phylum Arthropoda; class Insecta; order Diptera; family Anthomyiidae; genus Delia; species Delia radicum. Next base: position 124,519,399 of record CM037851.1, read on the forward strand.
AAATTAAAATCAACGGGAATGGTGGCATAGGTTTTCAACCACACAAATAACCTAAAAGGCACAAATATTTTTGTAGAACGTGATTTATGTGCTGAAAGACTACAATGTAAAAATATAATTCTGCAATTAAAAAAAGACATTCTAGATGTTGATGAAAGTAAAAAAATTGGCGTAGTAAATGACTTATAGTGCAAATACCAAATGAATGAGTAATACTTGTGAGACTTACTTAAAGTGATAAAGTGCAAATTACAAGTGAAAAATTAAGTGTAAATAAACATTATAAAACAACAAGTGACAATCAAAAAAAAAGGATATGAAGGACAATTTAAAACCATTTTCTTAAAAACAAAAAAAAAAATACTTTTTTTTAAAAAAAAAGAAAAAAAAAAAACTTAATTAATACAATGGCGTGGTGGAAAAAAATATTTCAAACTATCCCGTTACTAATTGCGGGGTACGAAGTTGGCAAAAGCACGGAGGACAGAGATAACAAAGAATTAGTGGAAATTTTGCATAACAGCATAAAAAAAAACAGTGAACCAATTATAGACAAAGATGAAAAAATGAACTATATAGAAATTTTGTCATTAACTACTATCGTTATAATTGCGGTCATATACATTATAAAAACCATATGCAAATCATTACGGGCAAATAGGAACAACAATATTGCTCAACAAATATAAAACGTTTCTACTACAACAGCATGAGCAATCAACAAACATAAGAAGTTTAACCATAACAGTATGGTCACCCCAATCATCAAAAACAACAACGAGAAAATGAACAACAATATTGTTCAACAAATATAAACCGTTTCAACTACAACAGCATGGGCAATCAACAAATATAAGAAGTTTAACCACAACAGCATGGTCACCCCAATCATCAAAAACAACAACGAGAAAATGTAAGCTTAGTATTTAAGTATTTATATAAATTAAAAAAAAAAAATTTTTTTTTGTGTTATGATTATTATTAAAAAAAAAAAAAAAAATAAATAAAAATTATGTTTTTTTTTGACCTATAAGTCTGTTATGAAAATGAAAATTTATTCAAGTTGAAAACTATAATGCAGTGGGACAACATTTTGGAAAGTTTAGAACCTTTGCAAATCAAATTTAAACAAACTTATAAATGTTTAAACCAAAACAGGCCAATAAGGCCAGATACCTTAGATAAACATATTCAGACTTTAATAGACACTTTTAACAGTATTAGGGTAACACTACACAGAGAATACGACAGGTACACTACATCCCACAAAGAGAAAGCAAATGAAATCTTTCACACTTTTAGGGACCAGATAATAAAAATCTTCCACAAACATAATATTAATATCAAAGTCCCACCAACATTAACCTGTGAGATAGATAGGGAAATCGCGGAGACGGACGAAACCGATAAAGAAGATTCACAGACGGAAACGGATGAAGAGATAACACCAAGCATCATGCCGCGAACAGAGGATGATGTCTTGCAAAAGACGACAAAAATTGTTCCCGTCTTTGATGGAAACATAAATGAGCTCCAAAGTTTCCTGGATGCTCTAACTCTAATAGATAGAATAAAGGAAGCGCATGAAATGATTGCAATAGAAGTTATAAAAACAAAATTAAAGGGGCAGGCACGGAATTTAATAACAAACGAAAATCAAATACAAGATATTAAGGCAAAACTAGAATCTTCAATACAAGGAGAATCATCAGAGGTACTATGTTCAGAACTAATGAACATAAAACAACAGTCTACCTACCTATGCAGAAGAAATACAGGAAATAACAAAAAAACTAAATGGTGCCTATTTACGGGAAGGTTACGATATTGCTGAAAAATTGACAAAGCAAAATGCAGTCAAAGCTATCTCCCGAAACGCCGCAAACGATGAGGTAAAACTTATAATTAAAGCTGGAAATTTCACTTCGCTAAATGAAGTCGTATCCAGATTCATAGAAACAAGCACTGAAGCTACCACTTCAAATTCTTCTGTGTTTCATTTTAAAAAGCGTGGCACTGCTAATCCGAACTACAGGAATAACGGATTCAATAACCGCGGACGTGGCCAAGACTGGCGTCGGGGTAACAATTCTAGAAATTACAATGATTCCAGAAATTATAATGATAATAACCGTTACAACGGGCAACACAGAGGACAAACAAATAATTATAGAAATCAACCCAATCGACAACAAAATAGAGGACGAATAAGAATGGCACAGGCCGTCTCGAAAAACGAGATTTCCCCCCAAAATTCGGGGGGTCATCGCCAAAATTAAACAAAAATGTTAAGGCAATAGGAAAAGTTTTCCACCTAAATCTCAATTTAAGTAGTTTTATTGAGATTCAAATATCCCCTCATAGTAATATATGTACGTTCCTAGAAGATACTGGGGCGGACATCTCACTTATTAAAATCAGTGCTCTCAACTCAGTAAAATTCAACACGGGAAAAATTATACAAATATCTGGAATTGGAGAAGGAATTATTAAATCCCTAGGTGCAATTAAAATTGATTTAAAACAGAAAAACTTTCTTATCCCTCAAACATTTTATGTAATTTCAGATGCGTTCCCAATACCATTTCAAGGTATATTGGGGTTAGATTTTTTGAAAACATACAATGCTATTATTCAGTATGGACAAGATCCAAATTCGAATTTACTATCGTTAAGACCTTTCAATTTAAATTATCCCATAAATATTCCGATACTGGAAAGTATGAGTGACGGTACAATAACACTACCAGCTCGATCTGAAGTTTTTAGGGCTATAACAATTGGCAACGAAGGCTCTGATTTGGTAGCTCCAAGTCAAACAATAGGAGACGGAATATTTGTAGCTGGTTGTATAGTATCAAGAAAATATCCATATGTAAGAATTGTAAATACAAATTCTGAGAATCAGTTTTTGAATAAAATATCAGTAAAATATGAAAAACTGTCTGACTATGAAACTCTACTTACATCGAAGGTTGATAATAAAGGAAACCAAACAATTTTGGATAGGTTAACAAGCAAATTTCCTGAAATTGTTAAATCTGAATTGATTCAATTATGTTCCAAATATATTGATATTTTTGCTTTGAAAACTGATAAGATAAGTACAAACAATTTTTATACACAAAAATTAAGAGTTACTGATCATAATCCGGTATACATTAAAAATTACCGTACGCCACACTCACAAAAGGATGAAATAGCAAGGCAGGTTGAAAAACTACGGCAAGATGGAATAGTCGAACCGTCGGCATCTAATTATAATAGTCCTATTATGCTCGTACCTAAGAAATCTCTGCCAGATAACACTTACAAACGATGGCGTCTAGTAGTTGATTATAGACAAATAAACAAAAAGTTAATAGCAGATAAATTTCCCTTACCTAGAATTGAGGACATTTTAGACCAATTCGGAAGAGCAAAATTTTTCTGTTGTTTAGATTTAACCTCTGGATTTCATCAAATCGGATTGAATGAAAAATCTAGAGATATTACTTCCTTCTCAACAGAAAATGGTTCATATCGGTTCACCCGTTTACCATATGGTCTGAAAGTAGCTCCAAATTCTTTTCAGAGAATGATGAATCTAGCGTTTACAGATTTAGGACCTTCCAAAACTTTCATATACATGGACGATGTTATTGTCACGGGATGTTCAATAAAGCACATGCTTAAAAACTTAGAAAGTGTTTTCCAAAGATGCAGGGATTGCAATTTAAAATTACATCCAGAAATATGTATTTTTTTCAGATCTGAAGTCACATATTTGGGTCATAAATGTACTGATAAAGGAATTTTACCAGACAATAGTAAATATGAATCAATTAAAAACTACCCAAGATCTACAAATGGCGATGAAGTTCGTAGATTTGTAGCCTTCTGTAATTATTACAGACGCTTTATACAGAATTTCGCATTCTATTCTGTCCATTTGACTAAACTGACTAGAAAAAAAGAACCCTTTATATGGTCGGCTGACTGTGAGCAGGCCTTTCAGCACCTGAAAACGGCCCTATTTTCTCCACAAATTCTTCAATACCCAGATTTTGACAGAACATTCTACATAACTACAGATGCGAGTAAAATCGCCTGTGGTGCAATATTATCACAGGAAATAGATGGGATGCAGTTGCCTATAGCATATGCATCGCGTGCATTTACAAAAGGAGAATCGAATAAAGCCCCGATAGAACAAGAATTAATAGCAATCCAATGGGCAATTAATCACTTTCGAACCTATGTATATGGGAAAAAATTTATAGTACGTAGCGATCATAAACCACTAACATATTTATATTCCTTAAAAACCCCATCCAGCAGATTGACAAGGATTCGTCTTGAACTGGAGGAGTATGATTTTATCATAGAACACATCAGAGGTAAAGACAATTCAGGAGCGGACGCGCTGTTTCGAATTGCCTTCAATGATATTAAATCGATACCTTCAATTAACAATGCTTTTATCGTAACTACGCGCGCACAATCACGAAACAAAACTAGAGAGAAAATTAAGAAGAATAATAACGTAATTAATGAAAAGCCTAAAGTCTTCGAAACTATTGGCTTCGATTGCGTAAAAAAGTGGGTAAAGCTTAGGGTGGATATTGAAAGAAGCACCCCCACATTTTATTTTAAACGAGGTAAACAAGTGCAAGCACCGAAAATTAATATACAAAACACGTTTGCTAATGGAAATGTCGATTTAGATCAATTTTTTCCAATCCTTGAAAAAGAAGCAATAAGTAGAAATTTAAATAAAATACAGATAAATTTAAATGATAAATTATTTAGCCTCGTATCAATTGAATAATTTAAACAAAAAGCAAACCAACATATTAACAAATTACAAATAGCGCTAACACCCAAAATATGCATAATAACTAACAAAGATGAACAACAATATTTATTAGAAAAATTCCACGATAACCCTCTATTCGGAGGACATCCTGGAACAACTAGATTACTAAGGAAACTTAGACAATTTTATTATTGGGAAAATTTACACTAAGGATGTGAGACAATATGTGAAGAAATGTGTTCAATGTCAAGTCAATAAGACTACGAAACACATAAAACCAGATATGATTATCACCCCAACACCGCCAAAAAACCCTTTCAAACTGTAATAATAGGTACAGTAGGACCCCTTCCTGTATCAGAAAACGGAAATCAATACATTGTAACTATAATATGCGACCTTACTAAATATTTGGTGGCAATACCAGTAGCTAATAAAAACGCCAAAACCATAGCTAAAGCCTTAACAGAACATTTTATATTAATTTATGGACCCATGAATAAAATACTCAGTGACATGGGTACTGAATACAACAATCAAGTTCTTGTGGAACTTTTAACACTTTTAAAAATAGAAAAGGCATCTTCAGCACCTTACCACCATCAAACAGTAGGAACAGTTGAAAGATCACATCGCACATTTAACGAGTACATACGCTCATACATTCATGCATCCAGAAACGACTGGGATGAATGGTTAAAATACTTTACTTATGCTTTCAATACAACACCTTCAACAGTGCATGGATACTGCCAATTTGAATTAATTTTTCCAAACACTCCGAATCATAGTCCACTAACACCGTCCGATAAGATAGATATCATATACAATTTTGATGACTATACAAAGGAAGTAAAATTCCGTCTACAAACAGCATTAAATAGAGCACAACACTTAATTAACAAAACACAACCAAAAATATTCACATGATAAAAATATCAACAACACTGAAATTAAAATAGGTCAAGAAGTATTCATTAAAAATCACACAGCACACAAACTAGAACCAATTTACAAGGGACCATTTAAAGTTATTGATATTGACGATAAAAACAATGTATTTATAAAGATAAAACGGAAAAATCAGAAAATTAATAAACAAAATATAAAGATTTTTAATAAATGATTATATATATACCTAGCTTTAGAATGCAATTTTATTAAATGCTAATTTTTGAATTAAAAATCAAAATTAATGAACAAAATATAAAGATTTTTAACAAATAATATTGATAATTTTATACATATCTATAATTTTATATAAATTCAATATTGATTTAACTTTTCAAACCGAATTAATTTCCAATTACAACATATTTAACTTTAACTAGATATTAGAGAAATATATATATATATATATAAAAAAAAAAAAAAAAAAAATTTACGACAGCTCTTATCGACATCAATTGATCACAGATCTCAATAAGACCTTTCTCTTCAAAAGGGGAGGTATAGTGAAAATACCAAATGAATGAGTAATACTTGTGAGACTTACTTAAAGTGCAATATAATATTATTATTCAAAATATAAATTGAAATACCTTTAAGTGCAAACACCTCATGACACAGATTGGTCAAATTATATATAATAATGAACAAGTAATTATGTATTTCCTCTTACCCTTCTTTTGCTTAGTTGTAAGATTTATTATTGTATCCAATAACTATAATAACCAATTAAATAAAATTAATAAAGACAGTGCCAGACGAGCAACTAAAAAGAAAACATCTTCACTTTTGTTTTTAAGGTCGGCCTGAACGCCGATCGATAACAGACAAGATGGTAAATGGTTTGCTTGGAACAGAGATAGGAAGCTTATGAGTGGACAAAAAGGAGGCGAAGAGGTACTGGTAGAAATCTACGGAGAAGCAATATCAAGCATAAGCCTAGAGTATAATAAAATTTTAGAAAAGAAAATTTCAAAAAACTTTTAAGAACATTTAAAACTCAAAAAGTAAGTAATAAAAAACAAGAAAATAAAAATATGTTAGTAGAAGTAGTAAATAAATGTCAAGTAGAAAATAAGATAAATTTGAAAGTAGTTGCGTATAACGTTAATGGTTTAGAAATTAAATATTTTCAGCACGGTTTTTTGAATATCTAGAACAGAAAGATATTTTTTTATTAGTTGAAACTCATGTTGGAGCCAAAAGTATACCAAAATATGAAAGCAGATTTAAAAACTTTTATTTAAATTGGAAACCGGCATATAGAGTTAGTAAATTTGGAAGAGCCATAGGTGGTTGTGTTTATGGTGTAAGGAAACACCTTGGTGACTCTGGTGTGAAACATTTCTTCAAATCTTATGATAACGTGGATGTAATATATTTAAAAATTACTGGTTTAGAATTCAATTTAATACCAGCTTTTATAAGAGGAGCAAATTGGGAGCAGGAATTTGACTGCATTAAACAATTTTTTGAAGTAAACGATGTAACAAATCCGATAATAATGGGTGATCTGAATGTAAGACTTGGCGAAATGCAGCAGGATTTTGGTGATTTACTAGATGATTTGTTTCCTGCAGGCCTAGAGCAAAGAATATCGAGAGATAAGAATGTAGATTCACATGGCAGAAGTTTTCTGAAGTTTTATACAGATTATGGACTGGTGATCGTAAATGGAAGAACAGTAGGAGATGACGAAGGCAGTTTCACTTTTGCTAATAATATTGGTAATTCTGTGAATGATATATGTGCAGTATCAATTGATATGCTGAAGTTGGTAGAACATTTTGTGGTGGAAGATCAAATTTGGTCCGATCACTTTCATATTAATCTTTGCATAACAACAGATATAACACATGAAGCTACAAAGAAAATTTTGTTATTACCGAAATTGAACTGGCACTTACAGAATAAAGAAAAATACAATAATAAATTAAATTTAAATTTAAGTACATTTTTGCAAAATAAAAGTCAAGTATGAGTACCTTGATCCATGCATCCTATGACACACCAACAAAAAACCTCAGGCAAACACACTTTAAGAACAAATGGTTTGATAAAGAATATGATAAAGCTAAAACTGAATCAATGAATTTGCTAAAAGCCTTTCGTAAATCACATTGTTTTCAGTATAAGGAATAATATTTAAAAAATAGAACTTTATACCGAAAGCTGTGCAGAAACAAAAAGATTGAGTATTTTAAACAGATCGAACGAAAGCTAAATACAGTACAAGATAGTAGACAATGCTGGACGTTGGCAAAGGAGATAAGACAACAGGAACGCAACATTATTGGTAGTATAAATGCTAACACATTTAGTGAATATTTTAAAAATTTGCTTAATCCAGCTCTAACATCTGCTTACGTACTTTATGCTGCAAACTTAAATACAAATGAGCGACTTGATAGAGCATTTACAGTTAAAGTAATAAGAGTTCAGCTTGAAAAGACTAAGCCAAATAAGGCGCCAGGAGATGATCGAATACCCTTTGAGTTTTATAAACATGCAAGTGAAGATTTTTTAAAAGTGTTAGCACAGACATTTACTCAATTATTAAATGGAATTGGATCGTATGAAGTATTTCAGAAAAGTATCATATTCCCAATCTACAAAAAAGGTGATATTAATAAAGAAAGTAATTACAGAGGCATTTCTTTCATGAATTGTATAGCGAAAATAATGATGGGTGCGATTAATGAAATAATCACAGAGTGGGTTAATGATAATCACATACTTAATGAATATCACGCAGGATTTCGAAAAGGTTATTCAACAATAGACAACATATATAATCTTTCAACGATTGTTCATATAAAATTTTCGGAGAGTTTCGAGTTTATGCCTTTTTTGTCGATTTTAATGCTGCTTTCGATCGTGTTCCAAGAAAACTTTTAACATATAAGCTTCATAAGATTGGTATGTCTTCAAAAGTGGTTACTTTCATAGAAAATATATATCAAAACACTAAAGCTGGAGTGTGGACGGGATCTGAGTTATCCAGCTTTTTTGAAACATGTTCAGGAGTAAAGCAAGGTTGTTTGCTATCGCCGTTACTTTTTGCGTTGTTCTTAAATGATATGCATGACCAGCTGGGTGAAGGTATGTTTATTGGTGATGTTAATGTACGCGTCCTGATGTATGCGGATGACATTGTCATTTTAGCAAAAAAAGCTAACACTTTACAACAAATGATATACAACCTTGAAATATACTGTAAAACATGGGGCATGGAGATAAATCTATCCAAATCAGAGATAATGATATTTAGAAAAGGAGGAAGAGTCTCATCGAACGAAAATTGGACATTTAACGGTGCTAATGTAAGAATTGTCTCAGAGTATAAGTACTTAGGCGTAAAACTATCTCCTGGAATGTCTTTCTCGCAACATGTATTGTCCAAAAAGGATGCGGCAAAAGCGTGTATAAATGCTACATGGAAAAATTTCATTGCAAATAGGGACGTTACTCTCAAGGCAAAGTGGAGAATGCTCTTAGCGGTCTGCAGGTCCATACAATCCTACGGTGCCCAAGTAAGGGTTTTCTCTTGGTTTGGTGAAATAGACAAGCTACAAAGATATTTTTCAAAAAGAGTTTTAAGGTTAGGAGATAACACACTAAATTATGTGATTATGTTGGAAACTGGACAAGAAGAGTGTCACTTTTATACATATAGTTTGCATCTGCAATATATAGCTAAATCCATGTTTGAGTATGGAAGCAATAGATTACTTCATAAACTATCCATGCAAGTTTTAGAAAAAACATTTATTGGTATAAGGATTTACAAAATCGGTTATTGGAGTACAATATTGAGAGCATATACATGAACCAGAACAAAGACGCTGTGACAAACTTAGATGTTGTGGCTGTGGAATGAGGCACGCTGGTGGTCGCTACGGCTTAGCTCGTCGTTTTGGGGTGGTTCTTTTATCCACAAGTTTGCACACACTTAAAAATTTCGTGCCAAAAACTAAAATTCACAATATAACACAAAACACTAGACATAAAACACTTGGAATTGAAATCTAAAATTGCAGACGGACATTTGACTTAACCCTTGACTTTGACATGAGCAGGATCTTGTATCCATTCTGGGACTAGATGGAATCATCCCTATAGGCTGCCCTCCCCATATGACTTCTTCAGTCATCCATGGTATTTTCAATGCCTAATTTGAATAAAATACCCCTAAAGAATCCTGCCTTACTTTTCTAAATATTCGCTACATCTTCAACCACTTTAAATAAAAATTACCACATGATTATGTTCTACCATCCGTTACAAAAGGTATCCAAATTTATTAATATTTAGGTATCTAAAAATATATAACAAAATAACACACATGTAATATAGTAAACTTAACTTATTAATTTTTCATATAAAATTTCAAACAATCAAAATAATAGAACAATAATTTCCAATTTTACTTTTAATTTATTATTTAATTTGTTCGAATTTTGGCTTATTTAATTTTGTTATATTATTTTTATTATTAACAAATTCTATTACATATTTTTATATATTATATTTTTATAAATGATTTTTTTTTATTAGTTCATTTTTATATATTTATTTTTATAAATGATTTTTAATTAGTTTATTTATATATAATTATTTTTATAATTTTTTTTTTATGATATCATTTTTAAATTTTTAGTGTATTTTCTTTAGTTTTTTTTTTGTTAGATTTTTATTTAAATAAATTTTATGATTATTTTATTTATTTATTATTTTAATAAATTTTTAGAGTTAATTTATTTTTATTAATTTATTTATATCAAATTATTTATTTATTTTAATTATTTTATTTATTTAGATACAATAAAACCGAATTTATTTTATTATTATGATGTAATTATTGGTGTTCGAATTTTAATTTCTTTTTGTATTTTTTTATTAATTCTTCGTGAATTTTTATAACGTATCTTTTCCTCTTATCAAATACATCTTAAATTAAATAACATCTAATGGCCTGATTTGTATTAAATTTTGATTTTCTATACATATCTATATATAATTAACAAAATAGTTAATTATTAATTAATCAAGAAAAATTTCATTTTTTTAAAAGAATTTATATCAAATAAATTTAGAATTGACCCACTTCCGGTTAGTTAATAACAATAATAGTTTTTAGGGGCATATGCAAAATTTTGTCAATTAATAAATTTTCTTATTCTTTTCTTTTTAAATTCTTGCGAGCAAGACAAAATTGTGCATATTAATTTTAAAACAAACACAAAAAAAAACTTAACAAATAACTTAAATAATATAAAAAACCACGTGTTAGTATAATACTGTTAGGTTATTATTATCTAAGTTTTATCAAAATTGTCTTCTTTTTTTTTATAAATTTAGCGGTCATCTCTAGGATATTAAATTTTGTTGTTCCTTTCCAGGGTCTAGTTTCAAATTTAATTTAATTTAACGGCAAACTGACAATTTTTAGGACAATTACCTTGTTTTTCAAATTTACAATCAAATTAGCGTTTTATCGTCATCAACGAAAAAGGGGTTTTGCCACAGGTTAGGGACAGTTGAACTCGCCACAAAGTGTCGTGGGTACTAGATTTCACAACCCTTAGTACGTTTTCTGCACCGCTTTTTCGGCCTTGATTCGATGAGTTTTATTTCACCACGGGTTGTCGTCAACAATTCGTCTCCAAAATCTTTTCTCGCCGTGGTGGCGTTGAGAAATTATACACGATGGCGTTAGCTGTACCCCTTTTCCGTTGTCTCATACAATACAAATTCACAATTCTGGTAAATCCTCGATCAGAGTTTTTAATAACACTCAAAACTTTTTCGAAACTTTTCTCGACAAACTAACACTTTTAATTTAATTTAAATAATCTCGGTAAAATTGAGATTAATACTTTATTAAGTAGTTTATTACCTTTAAATATTTAATTAAGTCACGAATTTAATTAACATTCCTCGTAATCTATAGCATTCGACCTGTTCTGCACGTGGGTAAAATATAAAATCGATTTTGTTCTCACGAATAGCACATCTCTCACGATTATATCCTATAGCATCTCTGTCTTTGTCCTTAAAGTAATCTGGCAACCGTGATCTTGCCAGACTTCATAAAGTGACAGAAGTCTATTGTGAATGGCTGACAAGTGTAAAAAAAACTACAAGTGAGCCAAAAAAATAAAAGTGATATTGTTTTCAAATCTATATAAAAAAAAATACCAAGAAACAATAAATAAATACAAATTGTGTGAACTAGTGGCCGTCACAAAGCCAGCACTTTAGACGGAACCAGTGGAGTATAAAGTGTTGGGCATAGGAAACGTTTCACAGCACCAGAAATAAAAAGTAAGTATAACAAAAAAAATAATGTCTGATCTTGAAGAAAAAAAAATGTAAACATTGCGTTGACCTACAAAAAAAATGTAAACATTGATTTTGTTCTAGATAAATTTTTGACTGATGCATTTGTGAGATGCAAATGAACTCAATGGAATCTGATGGTGAAAACGGCTGGGTTATTGCAGTGGGAGTGTGATCGTCAACAGAAATTCTCTCCAACTAACCGCAGTAAGTAAAAAAAATGAAAATATTTTTCCTTAGAGGGTTGACTGATGCCGCACACAACAATATGTTCCAATACGCAAGCGCACGTCACCGTTCCCTAACAAATTGTCCACACAAACAACAGCCGCACACAAAGATATAATGTGTGTTGTTAGACAAAATGGAATGGCCAATTGGAAACAACAGAAAGATAAGTACTTAATGACGATTTGCAAAATTATTCATCTGACTGATATAGTTTTCCCTTCTCTTCCCTCTTTCTTCCAAAAAGGATCTTGTAAGCAACAACTGTAACAGTTTGTTCTCATATAAACGAGAAACCAGAAGCATCAATTAATATAAAAAAAAAACTACAGTATTGTACTGTCAATCGGATGAACAAGGCAACTATGACCAAGAGTTTCCTTTTATTTTATAATACCCCATGGGCTGGAGGAAATTAGCTGTTGAATTTAAGTGTTTAAATACACTTAGAGAAACTTCTGCTGAATTTAATGAAAACGTGAGTTCAATGAAAATTCAAAAGTTTATAAGCCAAATCAGTGTCAGTTTATCAATCGACTGAATGAGAAACAAATTAAAAATCATAACTTTAATAAACCCCTGTTGGAAATTGACAGGCCTAAATTGTGTTTCCTTTTAAATCATTTGTGCATTATTTTGTCGAAGCAAAATTTTGCCGATTTAATTTAAACGATTAACTGCATTAACTATAAAATTTCAATTTTAAAATTTAAATACTATCGAGAGCTGTAAAAGAATTACTTCAATTTCCGGTACAATCGCAAATTAATAAAAAACAACAGAATTCTAATTACATATGCGTAAAAAGAAAACTATAAGGACTATTTTGAAATCAAAACTGCCTCAATTTGATTCAATGATGTTTCAGCCGTTTATTTTATAAAAAAAGCTAAATTCATCAAATATGAGAAAACTGTTCTCATGTTATAAAAACTCTAGGAAAGAAAAACATTCTAAAAGCTGTAATCTATCAAATTAAAGAATTTCTTTTTGAATATTTTATTGAATCAGCAACAATAAAATTTTCAAAATCGCAACTAATTTGAAATATGTTGTAACATTCTAAAAAAAACGATATGCTGTGACTTTTACTTTCCTTATACAATGTATACACTGATAAATTAAAAGTGCAATTTATTGGTGCACCAAAAAAAAATCATTCAAAGCAAATATGATTTTATTTCAAAATCAATATCTAATATTTTTCTTAACGACAATTTTCGAATTAAGTGAATCATATTATATCGAAATTGGTAATAAAATTGTTGTGATTGAATTTTTAATTTCAACAAAAAATAGTATTGTAGCCCTTCATAAAACAAAACTTTAGAATTTTTATTTATCGTAGTGAAACTTTAAAATTTCTTGAAACTATAAATATTTAAGTGGAAAAATCCAATATCCAAATAAATAAAATGATGATTTTGCAAAATTCGAGAATTTTAATGTTTGCAGGTCGATAAGATGGCATACTAGACAAAATGAAAGTAAAAACTATTTCTGCAAATTTGTTTAAACATTAAACAATTTGTATTTACTAACATTTTCAACGGTTTTTTTTTTTGTGTAGGTGGTAAAAAAAAATGAAAAATCTGAAGACAAAGAAAAAAAGTTAAAATCGACAATTATGACAAAAGATGACAAGGCGCAATTGAATCAGCAATGAAGATTTTGAGCGATGGCTGAGTATAGATTTGACTTTCAGTATCATTTTTGTTCAATTTATGGCTTATAAGATTTTGATTCAATTTTTAAATTGTCTTTTTCTGTTTTTATTTCAGATAATTTTTTTGTTGTTCCTTTTTTGTGCGTTAACGGGTATTGTTGCAGTTATTACATTTGATAAATTCTTTTGGTGATTTAACAGCAAAAATGCGGCGTTTTGATATGAGTTGGTGAGATTTATTTGATGTGAGTTGATTATAAAGGAAATACCTTACAAACAAAAAATAAAATGTTATTCTTGATATTTTGAATTAGCGTATTTAGAGTTTATTGTTTAAGGTGTTGAGCGTGTATGACTCCGACGAGTTGACCTTTTAAATTTTCAATCTCATACTGACTTTGTCCGACAGCTTTTCTTATGCGACATTTAAGCCATGGTTTGCACAGTTTTGCATTAACGCCTTTTCAGAAATTGCTCTGCACAAAATTCTTTCTATATACCTCTTGACCAGGCTTAAATGTTATAACACGACTTTTCCTGTTATATGATTTTACATTACGTTCGTAGGCTTCGTGAAGTTTATCATTTAGTTTCCTATGTATCAGCTGCATTTGTGATGATTTAGGTAGCACGATTGTTTCACCATCTTCAATTGTTCCAAGCTTTTTCAAAATCTGGTATGCATCTGCGTGCGTAATCATATTATAGCCGGTTAACGCAAAATACGGTGAAAATCCAGTAGAAGGGTGAATAGTTGTTCGAAGAGAACATTCTATTTTTGATAAGTTTTCATCCCATCTGGTCTGGTCTTCTTTAATGTAACTCCTTATACTGGTCAATATAGTTTGGTTCACTCTCTCACTTGCATTTGCCTGTGGGGAGTGTATGGCTGTTCGTAGATTTCGTACACCAAAAAGCTTTAAAAATTCTTGAAATGCCTCAGCAGTAAATTGCTTACCATTGTCTGAGTGTAAGACTTCGGGTACACCAAATTTATAAAAAATCTCATCTCTTAAAAATTTTATGACTAGTTTGGTTGTAGCTTTTGTCATGGCTTTAAGCAGAACAAATTTTGTTTTATGATCTAAAGCTATAAAAATAAAAGAGTTACCGGACTTGGTTCGCGGATATGGCCCTAAAAAGTCCACATAGATTTTCTGAAATGGTCTATGTGTTATAACTTTTTTTCCCATTTCTGATCTTAGCGTTTGCTTTGGGTGTTTAATTTCCTTGCATGTGTCGCACTCTTTCACGAATTGCTGAATTTGTGTGACCATGTTTGGCCAATAGAAAAACTCTCTTACATTATAAAGAGTTTTTGCGGTACCGCCGTGAGAGGTGTTTTCAACGTGAGACCTTTTAATTATTTCATTCGCCAATCCTTCAGGTAACCATATTTTCCAACAATCTTCTTCGTTTTCTATATTTTCACAATTAAATTTAACTCTTTTGTAGACAATTCCTTCACAGACTTTCAAATCAGGGAGACGCCCGCGGTTTTGTTCTATCGTTTCGATTAGTGTCAGATATTTTTCACTTTTAAATTCTTCGGAGTTGAAATTGATGAGTCCAGGGCATTCTACTGTGATCTCTTCCATATCTAGTCTTGACAGCATATCAGGAACGACGTTTTTCGTGCCTTTTCTGTGCTCGATGGAAAATTTGTATCCTTGGAGGCGTAAACTCCATCGAGCCAGACGTCCATTGAGGTCCTGTTGCCTCATCAACCATTGAAGACTAGAATGGTCGATGATCACAGTAAACTCCATCAATTCGATATACTGCCTGAATTTCTCGATAGCCAGAACCACTGCTAAACATTCCTTTTCTGTTGTCGAATAGTTTTTCTGGGCCGTATTTAGTTTTCTCGAAAAATATTCGATGGGATGTTCGCCACCTTCATCGTCTTTTTGAAATAGTACGGCACCGACATTCGAGGCATCACACTGAACAAAAAAGGGTCTGTCAAAGTCAGGGCTGGATAACACAGGGCTGGATACTAAACGCTGTTTTAATTTTTCAAATGACTCTAAAGCTTCGGGTGTTAAAATGAATTTAGCAGATTTTTTTAAAGTATCTGTAAGAGGGCCGTAAGGGTTGAAAAGTCGTGGATGAATCTACGGTACCATCCGACTGTTCCCAAGAATTTTCGAACATCTTTTGGATTCCTTGGTGGTTTGATGTTCAAAATGGCTTCCAACTTACTGTTATCAGGTTTCAGTTTACCACCTCCTACGATATAACCAAGGTATTTCAGCTCACGGTAACAGAATTTAGATTTTTCCATGTTGATTGTTAGACCGGCTGCTGTTAATCTTTCTCCAACAATTTTTAACATCTGCATATGAGTTTCGAAAGTAGATGACACTACTAGCAGATCGTCCAGATACACAAATATTCGGTCTTTCAACTCTGGAGGAATCACCTTGTCCATCATGCGGCAGAGACGTTGAGCAGCGTTGCACAATCCAAATGGCATCACTTTGAATTGATAGTGGGGCCTTCCTTGGACTGTGAACGCTGTGTAGTGTGCATACTTACCGTACATAGTGTACAAAAGGGAAGAACAATAAAATAAGATAACCTTTTAGCTAGTTTAGCCAGAAGTAATAAAAATATAAGATTCTCATGAATACCCATAACAATAAAATATATAAAAGGGTTTCGTGTTACTTTTGTTTATGACTTGCAATGTCATACGTTGTAGTAGCTGATATTAGAACCCATGCAGTTCAAGTACAACTAACTAGACGTTTTGGTATTTTCAATGTTTTGGCATTCCCAACGTAACTGACCCACATATGTTTAGAATGTGTCAGCAGTTGGTTTATTGTTTGTGTTTCCCCTTTTGTTATCTTTGTCTAATTTTAGAGTTTAAAATACTATATAAGTTACTGTAAGTTATTTGTAAAAGATCAATCTAAAAACATAAGCAGAAATAAACAGTCTAGCGAGTGACATCCCGTCATTCGGCATAGATGATATTGAATAAATATTTAATTTACAATAAATAAAAGAAATGTGTTTAAATTAAAATAAAAAATGAATATAACCAACCCTCAACAACTGACATATAGTATATGGCGATCCTGCCAGGAGGAAGAACCCTACAACTGAAGGAAGATATAACCCTACAACTGATCCTGATGCCAAACGAACATCCAGCAGACCACGTAACATCCTGCAGCTACAGAACCGAATATTGCCATAAGTATAATTTATAGAAAATATACTACCGCAAAATTTTATATTGAGTGCCCCGCACAAATATAAACTTACGGGAATATATTTCGAAAACTTTTGTACAAACTATAAACTACAAAATAACTTTAGAATATGAATAATAATGAGTTCAAAAAAATATTAAAAGAAATAGAGAATGCTAATGAGCAGTGGAAATCAGGGAAAATAGCTAAGAAACCCGAAATACTACTCGCAGGTCCCAAGCCTATAAAAAGGAAACCAGAAGAACCAAGATATCCAATTTTTCCAGTACAGGAAACAAGAGTGATAGGGAGAAATTACGTTGGTAAAAGAAAGTTGAAATTAACTTTATTGGAGGATCAGATAACTTCAATAAATGAGAAAATAAAGGTAGAAACATCAATCAAGGAAAGGAAATATCTAACGGAAAAGTTAGAGGAAATTAAATTGTTATTTGATAAAACAAAAATAGAAATTAGAGAGTACAAGAAGTCGGAAAGAAAGAAAAAGAATAATAAAAACAAAATTTGAATAACTAAATAAACATAACATAGACTAATTTTTTCTATAGAACATGTTGAGAGCTATAGCAGTAGTATTAATAGTATCAACAGTAATAGCAATAGGTGTATCATTATTAGTTATACAAATAAAAAATTACTTTACTAGTGCAGCCTTAGAACAGGTAGAAAAAGTAAAAGATTATGTTTTGGAAAAGGTAGAAGAGTTCCAGATGATGGACAAAGTAAACTCTATAGTGCAGGAAGTAGAAAATTTAGATGTCTTAGACAATATACCTTCAGTTAAGGATTATTTAAATAAGTTGACAAATTAACAAAAAAGAAAAAAAGAGAAATTTTTTTTTTATGAAGAGAAACAACTTAATAAAAATTAGATTTATATAAAATAAATGATGAATTTTTTTTGTTCTAATTAAATGGATAAATTATATAAACAATTAGAGATAATAATAGCTAATGCAAAAAAATCGTCAGGCAGATTGTATTCATTAGAGACAGTGGAATCAAAAAGAAAAGATATTGAAAAGTTGCAAGTAGATGCAAATTCAACATTGAACAAATTAAAATTAACTGAAGTAGAAAAAAAGGAACATTTAGAAAAATTTACTAAATTAAAGACAGAAGCTTTAAATATTCTTCAAATACACGAAGACGAAGCACAGCAAGCAAGTAGTAATAGTACAGTAGAAGACGATAGAGAAAATACCATAATGACGGCGAATATTTTAAACACGAGTGAACTGGCATCTATCTCAAAGCTGATACCAATTTTCAATGGAGCTCGAGATGAACTCGAAACATTTGTAGCTAACGTAGAAATAATAAAGGAGACAATTACTCCAGAAAAACAAAATTCATTTTTCAATTTTGTCTTCAGGACAAAGTTAACGGCCAAAGTCCAAACAAAAGTACGTCAGGTACAAGTACCTAATAGTATTGAGACTCTTCTGAGCTCTATAAAAAAAGCATATGGCATAAAAAAGTCCCCAAACTTAATTCTGAACGAACTAACAACGATTGTACAAACGGATACAATCAGAAAATTCGCGGACAGAGTAGAGACTCTGACAATGGAGCTGAACGAGCTTCAAGTGAATGCGTTGGGTGAGAATAGTAGGGAGACAATAAGTAGTACAAATACCATAATTGCCTTCAATTCATTCAAGAACGGTTTAAAAAATAGGGAGATTATAAGAACAATTGAAGCAAGTAGAACGAAGTCCCTTCATGAAGCTATCGAAATAGCATTAGAGGCTTCGTCTGATATAAGACAAGGCCAGGTTATGTTTCAGACGACAAATTCGTCGAGGAATAATAACAATGGGAGTAATTATAATAACAACACATGCGGAAAATGTGGAGGTAGACACGGTAGTAGATGCTACGCCGAAGGGAAAAATTGTAACAAATGTGGTGGTAGAAACCATTTCGCATCTAAGTGCTACAATAACTATAATGTCAATAACAATAATAATGGTGGCCGTAATAACAATAACAATGGTAATTACAATAGTCGAAACAATAACCGGGGAAGAAGTAGTAACCGGGGAAATAACTATAACAATAACCACAACAGCGGTGGTAATAACCGTAACAACAACGGGAGTTATAATAATAATAGGTATAATAATATAAATAGAAACAGAAACGTACACCATATACAGGAACAGGGAAACTCTCAGAATCCGGAGATTTTAGAGTACCAGGAATCTTCGGAACAGAACCAATAAACACCAAAATTACCAAAAGAGTATTTAGTATTTCATCTGATCTGAAAAATTATGTAAAGTTAAATGTCCAAGGTACAAATAATATTTTAACATTTTTAATTGACACAGGAGCGGATGTCTCTCTGTGCAAGGAAGATTTGTTAGAAAGTCATAGAGAAGATCCAGATGATTACTGTTACCTAACGGGTATCTCGAAAGAGGAAATAAAATCTTTAGGTTCTACGAACATAAAAATACAATTTGGTGAAACTGTAATTAATCATAAGGTACAACTAGTCAAGTATAATTTTCCTATTTATACCGATGGTATACTGGGAATAGATTTCCTTTGTAAATATAACTGTAATATAGATTATGACAAGTTCATACTAACAGTTAACGCCGGAGAGGAAAGTTTAACTATACCAATACATGATAATAAATTTAACATAACTTTCGTGAAAATTCCACCAAGAAGTGAGGTGATTTTACCATTTGATTTAAATATTGAAGAAGATGGTGTAATATGCAGTCGAGAGATTGCAAAGGGCGTATTTTTAGCAAACGCCATAGTACCGAAGAATGGAAATAAACATGTGAGATTATTAAACGTGTTAGACAAAACCACAATAATAAGAAATTTATGTATAGAAGCCGTACCATTGAAAAATTATGAGATTTTTAAAACAAATAGCACGACGAACCATACAAAACACAATGATGAGCGATTTAATAGACTATTAAATGAGTTAAATTTAGACGTCGGTGACGATGAAGCAAGGAATGAATTAATTGGAATACTGAGGAAATATCAATCAGTTTTTCATCTAGATGGTGAACATCTAACAACAAACAATTTCTATAATCAAACCATACAATTAAACGACACTGGTCCAGTGTACATAAAAAACTATCGCTTACCGCAAACACATACGGAAGAGATAAATAGACAGGTGAAGGGATTATTAGATCAGAATATCATAGAACCCTCAATAAGTCCTTATAATGCTCCACTTTTGTTAGTTCCTAAAAAGGGACAGAGTGATTTGAGCAAATGGAGACTAGTAGTAGATTTCAGAAAACTTAATGACAAAATAGTCAATGATAAATTTCCGTTAACGCGGATAGACGACATTTTGGATAAGTTAGGAAGGGCAAAATATTTTTCAACATTGGACATGACAAGTTCATTCCATCAGATAGAGCTTGATGAAAAATCAAGACCTTATACAGCCTTTTCAACTCCTAATGGTCATTATCAGTACACTAGATTACCATTTGGTTTGAAAATATCCTCAAATAGTTTTCAGAGAATGCTTACAATAGCTTTATCTGGATTAGAATCTGAAGCATTTTTATATGTGGATGACATAATTGTTTTTGGTTGTAGTTTAAAACATCATAATGCGAACTTGATGAACGTTTTTACTAGATTATCTAAGTATAATCTTAAGCTAAATGCGAGTAAGTGTTGTTTTTTGCGACCGGAAGTTGTGTACTTAGGGCACTTGATCACATCAAATGGTATCAAGCCAGACCCAAGTAAGTATGAAGCAATTTCCAAATATCCCATTCCAAATAATTCCGACGACGTCAGAAGATTCGTTGCTTTTTGTAATTATTATCGCAGATTCATAAAAAATTTTGCAGCAACTGCAAACTGTCTAAACGACCTATTGAAAAAGAACACAAAATTTGAGTGGACTGAGAAATGCCAATCGGCATTTGAGGCTTTAAAAAACAGTTTAATTAGCCCTCCAGTTTTGCAATATCCTGATTTTGATAAAACGTTTGTTTTAACAACGGATGCATCGGATTTTGCTCTGGGTGCAGTCTTGTCCCAAGGTCCAATAGGCGAAGATTTACCCATATCTTATGCAAGTAGATCCCTTAACAAACACGAGAAAAATAAACCCGTGATTGAGAAGGAGCTACTGGGTATTTATTGGGGTATACAATTTTTTAGACCATATTTGTATGGGAGAAAATTTACGGTTGTAACAGACCATCGACCGTTAGTGTCATTATTTTCTCATAAGAATCCAAGCTCGAAACTCACGAGAATACGTTTGGAACTTTCCGATTATGATTTTGATATCGTATATAAGAAAGGATCCAACAATACTAATGCGGATGCATTATCACGCATACAATTAGATTCCACAATATTGAAAAGTATGATACCGTTAGAAAACGATGAAAGTATCAAGAAAACGCTAGTAGTAACAAGAGGTATGAGGAAAAAGTCATCAGTAAATGAAAATGTCAATAGCAAGTCTCGTAGTGAGTCTGATCAACTCCATATGTGGGATTGCACTTCCATCAATGACATAAAGCATGCATGCAAATTAAAATTTATAGTAGAAAAAAGGCCGATAGAAGACATATATAGATATGTAACAGAATATGATAGAAATGGAAATGAAATGCGCATTAGATGTAGTGATAATCCAAAGTGCTTAGGTACTCTATTGGAGAAGCTTTCATCTTATTTAAAGAAAAGTAGTAGTAAAAAATTTGCCATCGCCAGAGATGATGCAATATTTAGAATAATTCCTGCAGAAGAATTTAAGGCCAAATATAATGAATCGAATAAATCAAGTAAGAGTGACATAACAATAATGTTGTATAGAAAACCTCAGAATATACTAGGCGAAGATAGAAAGTTGGAACTTATAAAATTATTTCACAATACCCCCCAGGGAGGTCATTTTGGAGTTCGAAAAACTCTTCTTAAATTGAAACAAAGGTACATATGGAAAGACATGTGCAAAATGGTAAAAAATTATATTTCTAAGTGTGATCTCTGCCAGAGAAACAAGCAGATAAGACACACCAGAGAACCACTTTGTGTTACTGACACACCTACACAAAGTTTTGAAACGGTGGTAATCGACACGGTTGGACCGTTACGTCCTTCAATGGGATATAGATATATTTTGACGATGCAATGCGAGCTAACAAAATATGTTGTAGCATGCCCAATGGAAACAAAAGAGGCGAAGTCCATAGCTAAGGCATTGACTGAAAACCTTGTTTTAAAATATGGAATATTTAAAGTTTTGAAATCAGACCGAGGAGCAGAATTTACAAACGAATTAATGAAGGAGATATGCGGATTATTGAAAATTGAACAACGATTTTCAACTCCTTATCATCATGAAACTTTAGGCACAGTTGAGAGGAACCATAGAGTTCTAAATGAGTACTTTTTGTCTTTTGTTGAAGGTGATAATTGGGAACAATGGATTCCTTATTATGCATTTGCATACAATGTAACTCCTCATGTGGATACTGAATACTCTCCATTTGAATTGCTATTTGGAAGATTACCAAGTTTACCAGGTGATGAAATCGCGAATCATCCCCAAGTTTACAATCTTGAGAATTATGCTAATGAGTTAAAAGTCAGATTAAAATATTCACTAGATTATGCAAGAAAACTTACTGAGAAGGTAAAAAATAGTAGACAGTTAGATTCATATAATAAAACAAATAGTATAAATTTAGGGATAGGAGACTTAGTGTTAGTTAGAATAGAGAGTAGAAAGAAGAATGAAGCACCGTATAGAGGTCCTTATACTATAGTAGCAATAGATGATTTAAACGTATCTGTTAAGGTAGGAAATAATATTAGGACATATCATAAAAACTTATTAAAAAAATATAATATCTAATCAAAAGTTGTAAATAATTCATAATGTATAAGAGATAATAATGATAAGAGAAAAACAAAATGTATTGTAAATAAAAAAAAAAAAAAAAAAAAAAAAAAAATTATATATAATTACAAAATATGGAAATAATTGAATAATAATTTTTGTTTATTATTAAGAATGTAATATTATGGGTATGCACAATTCAAAACACACATAATTTAAATCCTCCAATTTCTGTTGTTTTATTTCACAGAAATTTGATGATTTCTCTTGAGGGTGAGGGTGTAGTGTGCATACTTACCGTACATAGTGTACAAAAGGGAAGAACAATAAAATAAGATAACCTTTAGCTAGTTTAGCCAGAAGTAATAAAAATATAAGATTCTCATGAATACCCATAACAATAAAATATATAAAAGGGTTTCGTGTTACTTTTGTTTATGACTTGCAATGTCATACGTTGTAGTAGCTGATATTAGAACCCATGCAGTTCAAGTACAACTAACTAGACGTTTTGGTATTTTCAATGTTTTGGCATTCCCAACGTAACTGACCCACATATGTTTAGAATGTGTCAGCAGTTGGTTTATTGTTTGTGTTTCCCCTTTTGTTATCTTTGTCTAATTTTAGAGTTTAAAATACTATATAAGTTACTGTAAGTTATTTGTAAAAGATCAATCTAAAAACATAAGCAGAAATAAACAGTCTAGCGAGTGACATCCCGTCATTCGGCATAGATGATATTGAATAAATATTTAATTTACAATAAATAAAAGAAATGTGTTTAAATTAAAATAAAAAATGAATATAACCAACCCTCAACAACTGACATATAGTATAGCTGTTTTAGGCCGGCTTGATTCCTCCAGAGGAATCTGCTAGAATGCATCTTTCAGATCTATAGCAGAGATGTAATGTGTGTCGCCAAGTCTCGCAAGTAAACCATCTATATTGGGCAACGGGTACGCGTCTTTTTTCGTTACCTTGTTTAGTTCTCGTGCATCAAGGCACAAACGATTTTTACCAGGTTTGATCACCAGGGTCGTACGGTTGTTCCATTCGGCGTCTTTTGCTATTTCAATTACATCTAGCTCTAGCATTCTGTCTAATTCTGCCCATGTTAATTTTTGAACTGCAGGACTTACGGGGTAATACCTCATTTTTTTAGGTTGGGCATCTCCTGTGTCAATCACGTGTTTTTCTAAGTGGGTTTTGCCCAGACCGTGTTTAGTATAGCATTTGAAAGCTAATTTGGTGTTCTCTAAGATAATTGTTTGTTCAGGTGTGAGTTGGTGTAATCTCAAATCTACTATTTGAGTAAACTCAATTTCATTTAAAGTGCCAATATCCATATAAATTTTAAAACCAAAAATTTGCCAAAAATCATATCCTAAAATTAAAGTTTGACTTAAATTTGGGACTAAGTAGAAAATCATATTATGTGTTTTATTACCACATTGGACTGATAATTTAACCTTTCCTACTATAAGTTGGCTTCTGCCATCAGCAATTTTAATAGAAGATTTAAAATTTAAAATTTTTACACCCATTTCGCTCATCTTCTCAATACAGTTTTTGCCCAAACAGCTAACCGAAGCTCCGCTGTCCATTAAACCTTTACAATCGATATCGTTAAGCTTTACTTCCATATACGGTCTTATATCGCCTTCTACACTTAAACAAGATGCTGCAATTAATTTTCTTTCGTTTTTTCGTCTGGTATATCCTCTTCTAGCTTTGCTGATATTCTGAGTCAAATCAGGTATAAAATCTCTAAAAATTTCTTCTCTTTTCTTTTTATAATTTTCAAGCCTTTCTTCGTATGGTATGATTTTCTTTATTTTTACTTTTTTCTTTGATACATCTGCAATTTGGTCCTTTAAAATTTTTATTTCGCTGTCTTTGTTTTTAATCGATATTATATTATAAAGTTGTTCATTATGAATATTTACAGACTTACGGTCGTCTTCTATGAAATGGTTGTTAATTGGGCTATTGTTTTGGTTGTGGGTTGAGTGTTCATTTTCATTTTTGTCATTTACTGAGCCTGATCCTCCTCTGAACATGTAGGCCCAGTCTTCATCATGTTCCTATGCTGGTTTCCCTTACATTTCATGCAATTAGGACTGGTTACGCCGTCGAACCCACATCTGTAACAGAAAATATTTCTCTGTTCTACAGTACAGTCTATGAATGTGTGTCCTGGCTTTTTACAGTTCCAGCACATTAATTGTTTAGCTGGCATGGTGTATTTTTGTAGTGCCTCTACTTCAAAATTTTCTTCAAGAGGTATTTCACTATAATCTATTTCATTTACACGGCGAAAATTTTGTTGCTGAGGCCTAAATGCGGTTCTTTTTGCAATATTTCGTTCTGCTCGTTTGCATTCGTGTAAAAGTTCGTCAATGCTCTCAATTTCTATCGGGAAGATCAATTGTACTAGTCCATCTTTAAGATTATCTTTTATAATACGGACTAATTCATACTCATGAATCTGAGTACGCATCTGATTTTTTAATCTTATAATTTCGGTTATATATGCAAGTTAACACACATGTTGAATACCCCAATTATGTTTCTCAAGTTAACACATACTATACGGTTCACACAAATTCAATAACCCAAATATTTTCTGCACACTCAACAACGAATGCAATAACCCAAAAACACATCCGACACGCTTAACAACAAACACAATAAATTCTTCAAACCCAATTTAGATACAAATAAAAGAATTCAATTACAACCTAGTTAAGTTATCGGATAAGCATATTTTTTATTAATACTAAATATTCAATAGTAAGCAAAATTGTATTTATAAGAAAGACAAAATATTGCAATACTAAATATTCAATAAATCTAAATAGTAAGCAAAATTGTATTTATAGAAAAGAAAAAATATTGTATAAAATGAAATAATTTACCAATAAAAGTTTAGTTCTGTTCTGAAGTGCAAATAAACTCGTTTTCTTGCATCTGCAGATTCTGAAGGCAACTGTCTTCTCTCCAATATGCGTCTTTGTATTTCAAAATCGCTCTCAAAATTGCGAAATTTGCGAATAAGATTGTGTTTGAAAACATCCCATTGACAAAATGGATTTTGTTCGTCGAAATGTCCAAAACCATTCAGAAGCTCGGCCTTTTAATAAGTGGTGAAAACCTTTCATAAGCACGTCCCAAGGACAATTGTTATCCTCTCTTAAGGCTTCAACTCTGAACACAAAATCTTCGACACTATACGTTTTTGTTGTGCCATCAAATTCAAGACCCCATTTTTGAAGTTGAAGAGGCGTATTCGTATTATACGTGGCAAATGAGTTTTGAGATAAATTTCGTTGATCATTAGGATACATCGGTGGTGGTGGAAGTCTATTTGGTTGAAATGGTTGTTGAAATGGTGGTGGAACTTGAGGTTGATTTGGAGTTTGATGCTGTTGTTGAGGTATTCTAAATGGTGGATCACGAAAATTTGAATTATTTTGAGAGTTGTTGGTGTTATTTAAATTATTGCTGTTATTGTGGTTGATGTTACTATCAAAGGATACATTTCCCTCTCTTAAACTACGTCTAACAATCTGTGGAATCATTTGGTTTAAATCTTCTCCAATTCTTCTCATAATATTTGCTTGGGCTGCTCCCACAGAAGCGCTAACGTATTCACGTAAACTCAAACCATCTCCGTTAATTGGCATGTCAGGATCAATATGTTCGTTAACTCGAGGCATTCCCGAAGGTGCTCTCTGTCCATTAGACGTATTTCTCGACATATTGTTAAAATCTCTTCGTATACCTAAAGCTGTTAAACTGCTAAATTCCGGTGATACTATAGTGCTAGGAGTTTCCGGTGAGGATGTTGTTGTTGGACCTTGACCTGTTTGTGATGGTATAACAGTGTTATTCAAAACTGATTGATCTAAACCGGAAGTTGTAGGCGGTGTTCCTAAATTATCCGTATTCCGATCATTCGCTGAATTTTCGAAAATTGACTGGTTTAACCCTGAGGTAGATTGTTGTGTTTCTAAAGCGGGATTATTATTTTCCTGGTGAATTACTGAGTTAATTTTTGTGGTACTACGGGTTATTCTTCCTCCTCTCATAATGTTTTTAAAAACTTTTTTCTTCTAAAATAATTCTGGATCGCAAAATCCTTACAAACCAAAAAAAAAAACTTCTATACAAGAACAGAAATCCTATAATACCAAAATCGAAACTAAAGTGACCTCAATACCCCCGTGAAATTTACTGAAGGCTTTTAAGTACGTGATTGTGAAACGAATAATATAAAAAAATATAGAACTTTTTGTCGAAAAGTTTTCAGACCAAAAAAAAATCTCAGATTCAACAAGTATAAGTTGACAAATAACTAAGCAAATTATAGTGTAGATTTAATTTGGCAAAAAGGCTATTATAAATTGATATATAAATCGATTTTGAATTACAAATAAAAAACGAAAACTCGAAATATATACCGAATGCGAAATGAAATATTTAGTTCAATAGGTATCACGATATGTCAGGTGTAAACTTTTGTCTACGGCCGGTATTTCAAAAACAATATTTATAAAATTACTCTTCAAATTAAAGTGTAATATAAAAATAGAATTGATAATTAATAAGGGCTGAATAAAGATAAGTGTAAAATTTTCTTTAAATTATCCTATAAAAAAAATATTTTATGGTACAAAAAAATGTAGGGTTGGTTAAAAAATCTAGCTCTGACTATGAATAATCAAAGAGATTTATAATTAGAAATAAAATGTGAAAATGACGCTAAATTTGTAAATTAGTTTGATATTAGTGCTACAATTTAACACAAGTACTAGAAAAAATGTTATTTGTTAAATATAAAAATTATAAATTTTAGAATTTTAATTTTGAATATAAAAAATATAATTTTAAATACAAAAATATAATAACAATATAATATTAACACGTTTGTTAATAACTACCGATAAAAAAATACAAAAACAATATCAACAAATTTATAACAAAATGATATCAAATTATACTCACAATTGTTAATACCTAAATTTTCCTTCTTTTCAGATAAATACAATACATATATGTGGTTGAATTTGTTTGTAACGAATATTAATAAAGTTGGCGGTTAAATTGAATAAATGGATACATTCCTGAGTGCTCAACAATCATCTTATATCCGCAACATTAAATTTATTCTAAATACTATTTAGAGTAATTAATATTTCAGACTATTGAGTTGCTGATATATCATATTAGTTAAGTTTTAAGGAATAAAACATTTTAAATGAAAAACATGTCAAAAAGATGTTAAATTATTTTTCAAAAACTCAAGGTTTTCGGATTTGCAATGAATAAGGTACAGTCGATAAAATGTAACATAACACAAGACAAACACTACATGAAGTTAACTACCCAATATCACATCTCCTCATATCGAAAACTAGCAGCCAATGAATACTTAGCTATATAGCCCTTCGATTCACGTCTCCTCGTTCAGATATAAATTGATTTGAATTGATCAGTTACTCAATAATCAAAAACTCTAAAACACCGTTGCTACACTGGCATGGTACTTTGTGTACCTTCCGGGACATCCGTTGTTCGAAAGAATTCTCATATTGAGTATAAGGCATTTTTAATCACGCCTTAACGTTGGGGCGCCAAAATGTGACAAACTTAGATGTTGTGGCTGTTTAATGAGGCACGCTGGTGGTCGCTACGGCTTAGCTCGTCGTTTTGGGGTGGTTCTTTTATCCACAAGTTTGCACACACTTAAAAATTTCGTGCCAAAAACTAAAATTCACAATATAACACAAAACACTAGACATAAAACACTTGGAATTGAAATCTAAAATTGCAAACGGACATTTGACTTAACCCTTGACTTTGACATGAGCAGGATCTTGTATCCATTCTGGGACTAGATGGAATCATCCCTATAGGCTGCCCTCCCCATATGACTTCTTCAGTCATCCATGGTATTTTCAATGCCTAATT
Source organism: Delia radicum (assembly GCA_021234595.1). NCBI lineage: Eukaryota > Metazoa > Arthropoda > Insecta > Diptera > Anthomyiidae > Delia > Delia radicum. The sequence goes on from CM037851.1 coordinate 124,548,453, forward strand.
TCAATAAAATACCCCTAAAGAATCCTGCCTTACTTTTCTAAATATTCGCTACATCTTCAACCACTTTAAATAAAAATTACCACATGATTATGTTCTACCATCCGTTACAAAAGGTATCCAAATTTATTAATATTTAGGTATCTAAAAATATATAACAAAATAACACACATGTAATATAGTAAACTTAACTTATTAATTTTTCATATAAAATTTCAAACAATCAAAATAATAGAACAATAATTTCCAATTTTACTTTTAATCTATTATTTAATTTGTTCGAATTTTGGCTTATTTAATTTTGTTATATTATTTTTATTATTAACAAATTCTATTACATATCTTTATATAGGTATTATATTTTTATAAATGATTTTTTTTTTATTAGTTCATTTTTATATATTTATTTTTATAAATGATTTTTAATTAGTTTATTTATATATAATTATTTTTATAATTTTTTTTTTATGATATCATTTTTAAATTTTTAGTGTATTTTCTTTAGTTTTTTTTTGTTAGATTTTTATTTAAATAAATTTTATGATTATTTTATTTATTTATTATTTTAATAAATTTTTAGAGTTAATTTATTTTTATTAATTTATTTATATCAAATTATTTATTTATTTTAATTATTTTATTTATTTAGATACGTTATAACCGAATTTATTTTATTATTATGATGTAATTATTGGTGTTCGAATTTTAATTTCTTTTTGTATTTTTTTAATTAATTCTTCGTGAATTTTTATAACGTATCTTTTCCTCTTATCTATCAAATACATCTTAAATTAAATAACATCTAATGGCCTGATTTGTATCCAATTTTGATTTTCTATACATATCTATATATAATTAACAAAATAGTTAATTATTAATTAATCAAGAAAAATTTAATTTTTTTAAAAGAATTTATATCAAATAAATTTAGAATTGACCCACTTCCGGTTAGTTAATAACAATAATAGTTTTTAGGGGCATATGCAAAATTTTGTCAATTAATAAATTTTCTTATTCTTTTCTTTTTAAATTCTTGCGAGCAAGACAAAATTGTGCATATTAATTTTAAAACAAACACAAAAAAAAAACTTAACAAATAACTTAAATAATATAAAAAACCACGTGTTAGTATAATACTGTTAGGTTATTATTATCTAAGTTTTATCAAAATTGTCTAGTTTCAAATTTAATTTAATTTAACGGCAAACTGACAATTTTTAGGACAATTACCTTGTTTTTCAAATTTACAATCAAATTAGCGTATTTATCGTCATCAACGAAAAAGGGGTTTTGCCACAGGTTAGGGACAGTTGAACTCGCCACAAAGTGTCGTGGGTACTAGATTTCACAACCCTTAGTACGTTTTCTGCACCGCTTTTTCGGCCTTGATTCGATGAGTTTTATTTCACCACGGGTTGTCGTCAACAATTCGTCTCCAAAATCTTTTCTCGCCGTGGTGGCGTTGAGAAATTCCACACGATGGCGTTAGCTGTACCCCTTTTCCGTTGTCTCATACAATACAAATTCACAATTCTGGTAAATCCTCGATCAGAGTTTTTAATAACACTCAAAACTTTTTCGAAACTTTTCTCGACAAACTAACACTTTTAATTTAATTTAAATAATCTCGGTAAAATTGAGATTAATACTTTATTAAGTAGTTTATTACCTTTAAATATTTAATTAAGTCACGAATTTAATTAACATTCCTCGTAATCTATAGCATTCGACCTGTTCTGCACGTGGGTAAAATATAAAATCGATTTTGTTCTCACGAATAGCACATCTCTCACGATTATATCCTATAGCATCTCTGTCTTTGTCCTTAAAGTAATCTGGCAACCGTGATCTTGCCAGACTTCATAAAGTGACAGAAGTCTATTGTGAATGGCTGACAAGTGTAAAAAAAAAACTACAAGTGAGCCAAAAAAATAAAAGTGATATTGTTTTCAAATCTATATAAAAAAAAATACCAAGAAACAATAAATAAATACAAATTGTGTGAACTAGTGGCCGTCACAACGCTTGGTACAGCACATGTTTTGATTTGGTAAAAGCAATGAAAATTAAAACACAGGAAGATTATGTAAAAAACGCACTGGAAAGTCAACTAAGAGTGTATAAAAACCGTGATTTTTCTAAAGGTCTTGAGTATTGCACAGAACGTTATAATTTGCTCCAAATAAGCTATATAATGAAGGCGAGGGGTGATCTTTTATGGTTAAATGGTAACCAATTCAGAGTTGGTAATGCCCGATTTGTTCCATATGATGAATGAAGTAGAAATATGAATGAAGTAGAAACACTTCAACATTTCTTAGGCAGATGCTCTGTGCTCAAGAATATAAGAAAAATATTTTTTGGCTCAACGATGAAGTGATAGTACGTGTGTTAAATGGTGGTGAAGATAATAATTGGCTAAACCTATATTATTTTGTTAAAGATGCCTTAAGATATAGATCTATGTTAATAAGAGAATATAATTTTTAAAAAATTGTAAAATTCAACTTCCGGCTAACGGTTTTCTTAAACCATGCCGTAAATTTCTTTATAAAAACAAAAAATGTAAGTTCTGCACAGTAATAAGATAAATTATTGTAATGATTTTGAAAAAAAATAAAGAAAATCTAATCTAATCTAAACCTAATCTAAAACAACCAGACAACGAGTAGAGCATGTGCGTAGTCGTGAATTCAACAATTTACCACCAAGTTTGAAATGTATATTTAGAATTTCTTCTTTTAAAAAGTCTGTAAAAATTTATTTATTTGGAAAATTGGAGGAGCTTCTGACATAAATTTTTACAGTAGCTAGTGATGGCAATGCGTTCTGGTGTTTTTGCGTTGTGGGTAGGTGGGTACTAGGCAATGGTTCGGTAGGGCACTGATGGGGCGATATTATAAATAGTTGATGCGCGGGAGATGGGCGGTACCTAAAACGTTGTTGTCACGTCCGCGCACCTGGAGAATAACCGGTGAAGTAACGTTAAGTACTTAGTATGGACCAGCGCATTTAGGAGCCAGTTTGGCATCGAAGTTTTCTGTGGCTTTCGACAGTGCACAGTGGGATAAATTACAAAATTTGTGGAAATAATTCGGTCATTTGTGGTCCGATTGCAATGAAATTTGGAACATGTATAAAAGACATAAAATGTAGTTTAATTTTTGAACCTTCCAGACCCTTTGGGGGCGGCAAAATGGCTGCCCAAAGTTGGGTACTTTTTTCATAAAAAATTTTGAGTGTTTGCCAGTTTTTTGTTTCTCATCCGATTTTCAAAAAATTAACATATTAGTAATCTTCTTGTAAAGATGAACAAAAAACGTGCTTACATGTGTGGGTTACCTCCAATTGTTTCCGAGATATTCCGATTTGAAAATGTGAAAGTCCAAATTTTGTCCGACTCAGGTCCAAAGTTTTTCGAATATCGGGAGAAAATTTGGACCAATTTTCGTTTTAAAATAACGATTATTTAGCCAATAAAATTGATTGAATAAAAAAAAATTAGTTCAATATCTTGTTTCAGTCAAAAATTACATTAGTTTAAAGTAGAAATTAAAAAAAAAGTAAATTTTGGCGATATTTTCCCCAAAAAGCACCAAACTTCTCATCGCTCCAGACAAATATTTTTCTTCTGAACATATAAAGTATGTATTGTAATGTTGTTGTAGTGGTTAAGGAAATATCCTACCTAGCTATTTGTTTAGCCGGCGTTTTAAACGCCACTGGCCACTAAGTGTTTTTGAGCCGGCACTAAGAAAGCGCCAAGGCAAAAGCACTACTACAGCGCTAAACAAGAGCCAATTACTCGGCTGAGTTCGGTTCAATAAACAATTGATTTTTATTTAACAAATTTCCTTGCTTATAAACTAAATTAACGGTATCTTAAATTCTAATTCTTTTTGTTTATATTTATTTATGTTTATCTATGTCCTAATTTTCTTACATACTAACATATGTTTTAATAACATATGTTTTATTAACATATGTTTTTTAATAATATTGGGATCGGTGATGGTACAATGGTACTCATTACACCCTCACCCTTTAAAAAAAATGATTTTTGTTTTCATCTAAAAATCATTTTTAGAAATTTAATCACTAAATTTTTACAAAATTATCTCTATAAGTTTTTTTTTTTTTTTATATATTACTATTTTAATGTACATTTATTCAATTATATTTTTTTTAACATGTTATTGTGGTATTTTCTTGGCTTACCGCCTATTTCTAAGACAGAATTTATTCCCTGCCTTTCTATTATTTTATATGGCCCATTGTACGGCGCCTGATTTTTCTTTCTATTCATTGTCTTCAATAAAACCAAATCTCCTATCTCTAAATTGAGTGGGTTTATTTTTCTATCCTTGTCTACTCTATTGCGTTTTACAATGTCCAGATATTCCCTTGCTTTTTCCAGAGAGAATTTTAGCCTATGTTTTAACTCATTCGCATAATTTTCCGTGTTATAAAATGTCTCTTGTTTTGTAACTTTGTCATTTGGCAAGTATGGCAACTTTCCAAAGACTAATTCGTATGGTGTGTAACCCGTATCTACATGCGGTGTGGTGTTGTACGCAAATGAAAAGTAAGGGATCCAAACGTCCCATTCATTGTCCTTGCAATAATTTAATAGAAATTCATTCAGTACTCTATGATTCCTTTCGATAGACCCTAAAGTTTCGTGGTGGTATGGGGCACTAAAAATTTGTTTTATATCCAAAAGACTACAAACTTCTGACATTAGTTGGTTCGTGAATTCAGTGCCCTTATCTGACTAGAATTTTAAAATTACCGTACTTCAAAATAAATTGTTCTACTAATGTTCTTGCGACCGTTTTCGCGTCTTTGGTCTCCATAGGGCATGCTACAACGTATTTAGTTAGTTCGCATTGTATGGTTAACACGTATCGGTTATAATTTGACAAACGCAAAGGTCCTACTGTATCAATTGATACCGTTTCAAAACTAGTACCTGGCGTATCTGTTATTGTAAATTTCTCTCTTGTATGTCTAATTTGTTTATTTATTTTGCATTGCTTGCAATTTGAAATATATTCCTTTACCATTCTGCTCATATTCTTCCATATGTAGCGTTGTTTAAGTTTCAATACTGTTTTTCTGACACCCAAGTGTCCTCCGTGTGTCGAATCATGATATTCATTTATAAGTTTAATTTGTGTATTTTTGCAAAATATTCTTTCCGGTTCATTATATAATAATATTTTCAAATTCGTTTTCGTTCTCAACTGTAATTCGTTGTATAATTTTTTAATTTTTTCCATGGCCATGGTATTAAATATTCGACTGCTTTTACTTAAAGCCAGTTCGTGTATCCCTAAATTATGCATTTTTGATACCAGCTTCTCCAAAGTCATCATTGTGCTCGATGGATTATCACTGCATCTTGCTATAATTTCATTTTCCGATAAATCAACTTGATTGATTGTACAATTTTTTTGTATTTCAAACTTAAGTTTTCTCATTTTCTTCAAATCCGATAATGAAGTACAGTCCCAGACAAGAGGTTCATGAGGCCTTTTCTTGGACGTGTATTTTCTATTGTTGGTACCATCAGGGTTATTTGTATTTGCAAGTTGTTTTTGCATGTTCCTGGTTATTGCCAATATAGTCTTATCAGTTTCATCCCTAACTGGGATCATGGTTCTCAAACTTTCGCTATTTAGAACAATTCTGGATAAGGCGTCAGCATTAGTATTCATTTTACCCTTTTTGTATTTTATCTCGAAATCGTAGTCAGATACATCCATTCTAATTCGCGTCATCTTTGATGATGGATTTTTATGTGTAAAAAGAGATATTAACGGTCTATGGTCGGTGATTACTAAAAACTTTCTGCCGTATAGGTATGGTCTAAAAAAATTTATTCCCCAATGAATGGCTAATAGCTCTTTTTCAATTGTGGGTTTGTTTATATCGTGCTTGGATAGAGATTTACTTGCATACGAAATTGGTAGATCTTTGCCAATCTCGCCTTGCGATAAGACTGCACCTAGAGCATAATTTGACACATCTGTAGTTAAAATAAAAGGTTTGTCAAAATTGGGGTATTGAAGTATTGGTGGTTTCATTAATTTCTCTTTTAATGTGACAAACGAGTCTTGACAATCTTTATCCCATTGAAAAGGTTTGTTCTTTTTCAATAGAGAATTCAATGTTTTTGCTATTTCAGCGAACCCTGGTATAAATCTACGGTAGTAATTGCAAAAAGCTACAAACCGCCTTACTTCGTCTTTGTTCGTTGGTACTGGATAATTTCTTATAATATTGTATTTGGCCGGATCTGTTCTTACACCCTCGTTGGTTATAAGATGTCCTAAATAAACTACTTCTGGTTTTAGAAAACTGCATTTACTTGCATTTAGCTTCAGATTATATTTTCGCAATCTCTGGAATACTTTTGTTAAGTTGTCGTTGTAGTGCTTCAAACTGCATCCGAATATGATAATGTCATCGACATAAATAAAAGCTTCAGCATCTAGGCCACTTAGTGCTATTGTTAGCATTCTTTGAAAACTGTTCGAGGATATTTTCAATCCAAAGGGTAGTCGCTTAAATTGGTAATGGCCGTTACCTGTAGAAAAAGACGTCAACGGACGCGAGTCCTTATGTAAATTTATTTGGTGGAAAGAGCTGGTCATATCCAATGTTGAGAAATATTTGGCTCTGCCAAGTTTGTCTAGAACGTCCTCTAATCTCGTTAGCGGGAATTTGTGATTGACTATTTTCTCATTTAGTCTGCGAAAGTCTACGACCAATCGCCATTTTCTGTTATCATCAGAAGATTTTTTTGGTACAACTAATAGTGGTGAGTTATATGGACTAACCGAAGGTTCAATTATGTTGTCCGCTAATAATTCGTCGACCTGGTTATTTATCTCCTCCATTTGTGTTTGTGGTAGTCTATAATTTTTTATGTATACCGGTGTCGAGTCTGTAGTTTGTATTCTTTGTGTATAAAAGTTATTAACGCTTAGTTTCTCACCAGGAAGATGAAAAATATCTTGAAATTCTCTGCAAATGTCAGCCAGAGATCTCTTCGCATATGGGTCGCTTCCCCCAATATTCAAGATGTCCAAAAGTATTTTTGCTCTGTCATCCTCTCTACGATGCTGTATTTTTGTATGATAAATATTGTAGTTTTTTAATGGTTTTATTTCACAATCTAAATTATGTAATATTATCTCTTCATTTGTTGTATTCAATAATTTGACGTGCGCCACTCCCTTTGCGGGTATCAAGCTATTCCCTAAAAACAATCCCTCAGCTATTTCCTTATTTAATATAATGCTTTCCTCATCTACTTGTATATTAAGTGGAGTAACTACTTCTGACCTTGCTGGTATTATAATGTGTGTTTCATGAGTTGGTTTCGAATTGATCGGAAGGGTGACATCCTGTTCATTAATATTGAAAGTTATTGTAAACGTTTCAAAATCTATCTTGCACATATATTTAGTTAACACATCTCGCCCTATTATTCCATCCGTTTTAATAGGAAAACTATTATCGACAATGTAAAAGTTATGATTAATACTTTCTGTTGCAATTATTAAATTTAAATTTGCTGTGCCTATTGAATTTATTATCTCACTTCTGATTCCAGATAATCCAACTGTATCTGATGTATCTATTTCTGACACATTTCTACTTTTGCATATCGAAATATCCGCTCCTGTATCTATCAAAAATGTTAAGTTCTCATTTATATTGCTACATTTTATAGTTATGTTTAAATTCATACGACTTGAAATATAAAATATTCTTAATTTTGGCCTCTCTGGGCAACATTTTATATTACCCGGCCCTAACAGTTTCCCTCATCGGCATTATAATGGAATGACCGATATGTATTGTTATGATTTCTATTCGCATTATTATTATTGTTGTAGTTGCTCCTGCTATCGTTTTTCTTATAATTGTTGTTTCCATTTCTGAAATCATTGTTCGTACCATTATTGTTTCTGTAATTAATGTTTGTACCATTATTGTTGCTGTAATTATTATGAGTACTATTACTGTTTCTGTGGTTATTGTTCGTATTATAGTTGTTTCTGTAATTATTGTTCGCACTATTACTGTTTCTATAATTATTGTTTTTGTTGAATCGGTTTTTTATATGAAATACGTCTCTACTCTCGAGCCCTAAACTTTTCTCTGCCGTCATACATCTTTCTACCGCTTCATTAAAACTTTTTGGTACATTCGCCAATAGAATTTGTTGGTAATCACTATTAACACCTTTCATGAATATATTGAGAGCAACACTATCACTCATCTTGTATATTGCATCTCTAGCCTCTTGAGATGGATTCGATAAGTCCTTAATTTCGAAATTGCTTAGCTGATCTGAAAGTTCAGAAATTTTCTCCCTAAAGTCAGATATGGTTTTGTTGTTCTGATTAACAGTTCCCAACTCTGTCAAAACTTGCTGTAATGTTTTGGGATTAGGGTAAGCCCTCTATAATGCCGTTTTCAATTCAAAAAACGTAGTCGGTCTGTTTGAACGACCTAAAACACCACGAACCTGAGATGTCAATTTAAAATTGTAGACGTAATTAATAAATGTTTCTCTGTCTTCATTTTTTGTTAAATTGTGTAACAATTCTGTTTGCGTTACAAAATCTTCCACATGTTTGTACGAACCTTTAAAAACTTGTAGGTTTTTACCCACCATATTAATGTCAAAACTAGCCATATTTGGTAAATTGCCGTCTTGCAAATTATCGTTTAAAATTTCCTCTTTAATATTTTAATTTTCTACAATTTCTTTTATCTCCTTATATAAAATTTCAAATTTCAATTTAAGTTCTCCGGTTCCTTTTTCTTTATCTTCTTTACAAAAATCTTCTACACTTTGTTTTAAAGCTTCAAGCCTTGCTAATTTTGTTTCCTGATATGTCTTTCCATATTCTCTATTTTTACTTTTTTTTAAATTCAATTTGAGTTTCTCTAACTCCTCAATATATTACTCTATTATATTCATTTACAAAGCCTGTAAACCAAGAAGACCGCAAAATTAATAATTATATAAAAATAAAGTTTAATGATTTATAAAATAATATTAAAATGACAAATTTCAAATAAAATGATAACAGAATATCTAAGATATAATACAAGATATCAAGAAATTGGTTTCGGAATCACAAAGAATATATTAGTAATATATATATAACCCATTTCCAACTCAATTATTTCAAAAATGGTCGGTATGTCAAAACAATTCTAAGGGGACGATATTTCAAGTACGTGCTTGAAGAAAAAAAAAAATATATAGTTGTGTTTAGTAAACACTGTTTACTACCAAAAATTACAACTGTGTAACTGTGTAACAACGGCCAATTTTTTTGTATTCTTTTTGTTGTGACAAACGTCAAAATTTTTATCAAGAATTGTAATTTAATTCATTTTTTTTTTTAAAGTGTTTTCATATTTATAAATGTTAACTAATAAATGTTAACTAAATAAAAAAATATTTACATAAATTTAAGTGTTTTAAATTGAATAACACAATTGTGTTAATGTGATAAAAAAAAAATAAAGTATAAATTTTGTTTTTATCCAAGTTCAGGATAGGGTTGAACTAGTTTGTTCAACCTAGCCAAAGTATTAATTATTTTTTAATTTGTCTAGGCAGTAACACCAAGACAATTCTGTATTATAACACAAGCACTTGAACTTGGTTATACGGAGGAGAAGAAACAACTCTTTGTATTGATTTATTACTTCTGTCTTTATTAATAAAAAGTGAAGCTTATATACTAATTAAATCATAAAATAAAATGTGCAACTTAGCATAATAACGAAAGTAAGCAAAGGTAAAAAACATCTAGACATGCAGTCAGCTAATAATATAGGTCAGTCTGTTTGTTGCTTTGTTTATAAAAATAAAAGAATAGCTGACTGCATTTCAAGTTTATTAACCTAGCTTACAAAAAAAAATAAATGTATTAACGGAAACCAATAGTTCAAAGTTATTTTCATAATTGCAGATGTATGTATGTTTGTTAATTTATCAAATGTACTGACGTACAAATTTATTGTGAAGAATTGAACATACACCCCGCCGTTGAGTCACGCTCAACAGAATTTCACTTCGATAACCTTGAACTGTTGGGACAGAAAACTTAAACTGTTGATACTTCAAATTGTGAAGTTGGAATGTGCTGGCGCACTGCTGGATGTGGGGGCTGTTGGGTTATTTTGATTTTTCTACGATGGTTTCTTTGCCAGGCAACCCTTATGCAGATGATGATACTGAGAACTAGAGCGATGTAGGCAATGGTCCCGTGGTGATATTGGATGGTTTTGAGTTGTGATGGAAACTCTGAACTGACTATTTGGTGCAAGTTGCGCTGTATTTCGGAGATGTTCTTTATTTGGTCAGCATAGGTCTTGGTGTGAATGATTTCATCTTGCCTCTTATCTGGATAAATGATGTCACTGATGTTACTCGTTACTGTGTAGGATGTTTGAAGTGATGTGGAGACAGTTTTATGACCTTTGATGATGATTGATCCAAACTTGAGAGTACAGTCTGGTGAGATTTTCAGGATTCCAGATCCTTGCAAGGCGAGCTGTGATTTTTCTTGCCCACAGACGGCGCTTATTCGAGACGGCTGCAGAAATGTGTATAACCACTGGTTGTTGAATTCTAACTGTGTAAGTGACGTGTTGTCTGCAACAGGAACAATGTTGCATCTCTTCTGAATATTGTAGCTGAGAAGCGAAAGTTCGCATAGGCATTTCTCCGCGTTTGCATTAAAATTTGATTGTATGTGTTGACACAAAATTTCGCTCTCGCCAGTGATTGTGTAGTGTGCTTATATGGTGTACATTGCCGTGCTGTAGACGGGCTATATGACACCATACATTCCACAAGCCTCTCGTGGGAAATTGTTAAGTAAGCTTTTTCCCAGTATGTATTTACGTTAGTATTAGTTTATGATAAGTAGATTAAGTTAAATTCTTTTAATAAAAATCAGTCGATTGCTGATACTAAAACCAACCGGTCAGTGTATGTTGTACATGGCGATCCTGCCATATTAATAAATTATATAAAGAAAAAACGAAAAATAAACATTTAACGTACTAAATTTATAAATAGTTGTACAAATATACCAAGTATATTAAAAAATATAATGAAAAAAATACCTATTCTGAACCAATAAAGGAAATATTAAGAAATTTAAGATGAAAAAAAAAAATTTTAAAAATATTCAATTAACAAAAAAAAAAATCTTATTAATAACCACAAAAACTTATTTCTAAATAAAAAAAAAAAAAAACTCAACTTAAAAACAATAGTTTACTTTCAATTAATAATGAAATTTGTTGCAACAACAAAATCCAACATTAATAATAATCTAAAAAAAAAAAAAGAAAAGTGAAAAAAAAAATTTAATAAGCCGTGCTTTTGCTATCATAAATTATAAACTTCTTGGCTTTAACTGCTTTTGAGTGATTGGCGATTTTCGCACAACAACACACTGAACAACAACTAAAGGAACAAAAATAGTCGCCAGGCAACGAATTTTGCCTGGACAGCAAGGAAGTAAGACACCAGTCAAAATCAACAGCAACAAAATAGTGATGTACTTACAGCATATTGCGTTGGATGCCTCAGATGCTTCTCCTTCTTTATAGCAAGATGTTAATTTAAGTGATGCAGCAACACCAAAATCTAACAACAGAACATGATTTCACCACCTGAGTAAATTAATTTCAAGGCTCACTTCATTCACCATTTTATAAGAATAGTAAAGATAAGTAAATATTTTATTAAGATTTTATTAAAAGAAATTTTTTTTAGTTAAAATTCTATTAAGAGAAAAATAATTTTAATTTCTTACTTACAATAATTTGATTCTCTGATCTGATTCCGATCAATATTATAAATATGGGGGGCACCGAATCCAAGGTGGAACACCCAAATGCAAATGTGGTGAATGAAATAAATGTAGTAGTAGAACTTCCGGTGTATTACCTGATGATAATAATTGCTATACTTGCAATACAGTTGCTAACGACTCTTTATCAGTTGCATAAGAGATCGCTACGCAAGAATTATTTAAAGACTATATCTTTGGCCACTGATTTGAACAAAGTTTAATTTTCTTCAAATCTCTCTTGCAATCGTTAGTCATAAATGACTGTGTGTCGCATGCTATGCTTGCCATATGGACTGGCTAGCGATTGTGACCAAACTAAGACTTGTCAAAGAAAAATTTGACAGGTCATATAAGTGCCTAAATTTAGATAGGCCAACTAGGGAAGAAACGGTGGAAAAACACCTAAAAATATTATTTACAACCCTTGAAGAAATTAGGGTAATTATAAATGTCAATTACGCACGCCTAAATACTGCTCACAAGTCAGCAGCAGAAAATTTTTTTTAGACGTACGAAACAAGCTCGCTAACGTCTTAGAACGAAAGGGCATTGAAAACGAATTGCCAATTACATTTCATGAACAAATATCTTACGAATTAGAACTTGAGAATTTTCTTAAGGATTCTGCGAAAATGCCTCAATCGATTACCGAATTTTTAGGATTAGCCTCAAAGCTAATCCCAGAATTTGATGGCAATTCAGAGAATTTACAAACATTTATCAATGCCATAAACCTCGTGGATTCCATAAGGGAAGGCCATGAGAGTGTAGCAGTAAACCTCATTAAGACGAAGCTGAAAGCCACAGCTAGAAATCTTATCTCAACGGAGACGACACTACTACAAATTATTGAGAAATTAAAAACTACAGTACGGGGCGAAACCGTAGATGTGGTTAATGCAAAATTGATGAATGTTAGACAACAAGGCAAAAATGCCAATGCATATGCAAAAGAGGTGGAAGACCTCACAAAAAAATTGGAAAACGCATATATCTCGGATGATTTACCATCTCAAATCGCGGGCCAGTATGCCACACGCTCAGCCGTAAAGGCTATAGTAAAAAATGCAACGAATGAAAGGGTTAAACTGATAATGGAGTCAGGAACATTTGCCAATATGAACGAAGTCATATCAAAATTCGTCAACAGTTGTACCGAAGCACTCGGTCAACCTAATTCAATTCTTTACACTCACCAGAATTATCGCGGAAACGGTCAGTATCGTGGTCGTGGTAATGGGTATAATAACTCAAATACCACAAGAAGTAACGGTAGCAACAACCGGTACAATAATGGCAGTGGCAATAATGACACGAGGTATAATAACAACCGTGGCCGAGGCCGTGGTAGTTACCGGAACAGGTACAATAATGGTAGAAATGGCCATAGTGTACGCACCATTACCGATAATAATTCGGGAAACGGTCAAGATCCCCTGAATGCACAATAGATAACAAAATTTACAACATAAATCTAAATCTCTATAGTTACCTTAACATCAGATCATCATTAAATGAAAGTAGATCCACATTTTTAGTGGATACAGGCGCCGATATATCTTTAATTAAAGTCAATCAAGTTCTTAACGAACAAATAGATAAAAGTAGAAGAACAAATATTAGTGGAATTGGCCAAGGATTATTGGATACCATAGGAAAAGTCAAAGCGGACTTAAAGGTAGAAGACCTTCTTATTGGACATGAATTCCATGTTGTCGAGGATGACTTCCCAATTCTATCTAATGGAATTATAGGTATGGATTTTATCAAGAAATACAGATGTGTTTTGGATTATCAGGATGATGAGGATTCAATCACCCTTAGACCTGAAAATTTTCCATATCATATAAAGATGAAGTTGATGAATGCGACTAGTGTAAATTATATATCTCTTCCTGCTAGGTCGGAGGTAATTAGATTGGTTAATGTTCAATCAACTGAGAACGAGGTACTAGTTCCGCATCAAATGCTACAAGAGGGCGTTTATGTTGCAAATACGGTGACTTCACGAACAATGCCTCTGGTTAAAATTGTCAATACAACTGACAAGGATTTAATTATCCCTAGTATTCAATTACTGACTGAAAGTCTTAACGACTACGAATTTGTTCAGCGCAGCGCCGATTTAAAAGACAATCGCGGAAAGTTGGAGATATTATCTAAAAATTTTCCTGAATTTGTCGATAGTAAATTAAGAAAATTATGTTCTGAATACATAGATATCTTTGCATTGGAATCTGAGAAAATAAGTGCTAATAATTTTTATAAGCAAAAACTCAGACTCAAAGATAAGCAACCCGTATATATGAAGAACTATAGAATACCACATTCTCACAAGGAGGAAGTAGACAGACAAGTAAAAAAACTAATAGATGATGATATAATCGAACCATCGGTTTCCGAGTATAATAGTCCAATTCTATTAGTGCCGAAAAAATCGCTACCGGGTAACGCATCTAAACGATGGAGATTAGTTGTTGACTACAGAGGTATCAATAAGAAACTTACAGCAGATAAGTTCCCACTTCCTCGAATAGATGATATACTGGATCAATTGGGTAGAGCAAAATATTTTTCATGCTTAGATTTGGTATCGGGTTTTCATCAAATAGAACTGGAAGAGGAATCTAGAGACATTACGTCTTTTTCAACTGAAAAAGGTTCCTTTAGATTCAAAAGACTTCCGTATGGGATTAAAATCGCACCGAATTCATTTCAGAGAATGATGTCATTGGCTTTTTCAGGGCTATCTCCAGCCCAGGCTTTCTTGTATATGGATGATTTAGTCGTAATCGGCTGTTCATCTGAACATATGCTACAGAATTTAAAAGATGTATTTGGTATGTGCCGAAAATATAACTGAAATTACACCCGGAAAAGTGTACATTTTTCTGTCGAGAAGTGACCTTTTTGGGACACAGGTGTACGGATAAGGGAATTTTACCAGATGATAGCAAATTTTCGATAATTGAAAATTATCCAACACCAAAGAACGGTGATGAAGCTAAACGCTTTGTTGCATTTTGCAATTATTATAGAAGGTTTATACCGAACTTCGCTGAATCATCACGACATCTAACTAGATTGTCTAGGAAAAACATTCCTTTTGAATGGTCTCAGGAATGTGAAAATTCTTTCATCTACCTTAAGAACCAATTGTTGAGTCCAAGGATACTACAGTATCCGGATTTCACGAAAGAATTCTGTATAACAACGGACGCTAGCAAACACGCTTGCGGAGCTGTTTTAAGCCAGGAAACTCAAGGTATTCAATTACCAATTGCTTACGCGTCAAGATCTTTCACGAAAGGTGAAAGCAATAAGTCAACAATAGAGCAGGAACTAGCTGCCATTCACTGGGCGATTCAGTACTTCAGACCATACGTTTATGGAAGGAAATTTTTAGTAAAAAGTGATCACAGACCTCTAACATACCTTTTTTCGATGAAGAACCCACCATCTAAATTAACTCGAATGAGGTTGGATCTAGAGGAGTATGACTTTGTAGTAGAATACATCCGGGGGAAAGAAAACCACGCAGCCGATGCGCTGTCGAGAATTGAATTCTCAGAAATACAAAACATTAATATACTGAAGGTTACAACTAGACTTCAGGCAAATAAGGAACGCAAAAGTGTGAATAACAGGAAACCTGACACACGTAACGAATCGATAGATGTGAGAGTATATGAGGCAACAAATGCCCAAGAGTACAGTAAAATGCCACGATTGCATTTTATTAAGGATAAATTTATTATCCAGAGAGGAAAGCATAAACTTTCCGAATATAGGTTGCATGATCTAGTTATTAATGGAATCGTTGACTTAGGTCGTCTCTTTCCAAAGCTTGAAAAAGTAGCTAATAACGTAGGTCTGACAACATTGCAATTGTCACTAGATGACAATCTGCTAAAGGTCCTAGGAAAAGAAAAATTTATGATAGAAGGAAATAAGGTCTTGCAAGACATCATAATAGTACTCACTCCAACATTGATGAAAATCGAAAACGATTCGGATAAATTAAAAATCATACAGAAATATCATGATGATCCATTACACGGGGGACACCCAGGGATCACTCGTATGATAAGGAAAATTTTTTTTTTTTTTTTTATTTATTTAAATTCATTTTTACAAAATTTAATTCTTAAAATAATAGAGCCTCAGCGCCTCTAGGGCATTGTTGAGACAAAGTTGGCAATGAGATCCATTTAACAAATTTTATAGTAAAATTTATAATAAAAAAAAAAGTATAGATATGTTTATAAAATTATACATATATTATTATACATATGAGAAAAAGAAACAAAAAAAAAACAAAGTTTTATATAATGTTATTATTTATATCAAAAGCATTTCAATATTTTGTAGTAAATATTCTTTTAGTCTATTTTTAAATGAAGAAATTGATACACAATCTTTTAAACGTTGAGGTAAATTATTGTATTCCATACTACCGATATATTCTATTCTTTGCTTGGTCACTTCTAGCCTACATCTAGCAGTTCTTAGGTTAGAATTGTTCCTTGTATTAAAAGCATTTTGATTCGTTATAAAGCTGATTGTACGATGACCAACGTTATGCACAACTTTATAAATGTAAAGCAACAACTGTAATTTAAACAGTCCATATATTGGTAAAACTTTTTGAGCAACATCCTTATATAGTGATACTGTGGGAAACAAATGTGGGAGATTAAAAACAGCTTTTAATGATTTATTTTGAATGATTTGTAATGATTTTAGATCAGAATTTCCTCTATAGCCATAAATAAGCGTTAGATAGTTGAGATGACTCTGAACTAAAGCTTGGAAAATTATATATTTAGTTTTCTCATCCAGTTTGTATCTAAGTTTACATAAGATTCCAAGCGCAGATGATGTTTTAGAACGAACATGTTGAATATGTTGGTGCCATGACAAATTATTTTGAAGAATAACTCCCAAATACTTTATGGAGTCAACTTCTACCATTTCATTTCCATCCACAAAAATTGTACTCCTGTTTCGATTTCGATTTGGTTGAGGTCTAAATCTTAAGAGTTTGGTCTTGTTGGGATTTATTACCAATTTATTTAATCTGGCAAACTCTGAAATTAAAGCCGCATCACGTTCAGCAAATATTAAAATGAAATATCACTGGAAAGGCATGACGAGAGATATCACATGTCAAGAAATGTGATAGGTGTCAGAGAAATAAGGCTCGGTTAAAGGGCAAAGAACCTTTAACCTTGACACCAAACCAGCTAAACCATTTGACATTGTTCTCATCGACACAATTGGACCATTGCCAAGATCAAATAGTGGTAATGAGTATGCAGTAACAATTATGTGTGACCTTACGAAATATTTGGTCGCAATACCTGTGCCAAATAAAAGTGCAAATATAGTAGCAAAGGCTATTATGGAGCACTTTATACTTACATACGGCCCAATGGGGAAGATACTCACTGATATGGGTACTGAGTATGTTAACCAAGTTCTCCAGGAACTCTGCAGTATCTTGGGAATTGATAAAGCAACATCTACTGCATATCACCACGAAACAATGGGGACCATTGAAAGATCACATAGAACTCTAAACGAGTATCTTAGATCATATATATCCAATGACAAGTCTGATTGGGACGAATGGATAAAATTTTTTGTGTATTGTTATAATACATCTCCATCGACAGTTCATGAATACTGTCCATTTGAACGGTACAGTGAAATAACTCCCAAATGAAATAAGTCCCAATGAAATAACTCCCAATGAAATAAGTCCCATCAAAAATGAAATAACACCCAATGTAAAAAAATGAAATATCTCCCAATGAGAAAAATGAAATAAGTCCCAATTTTTGGGAGTTATTTCAAAATTTAAAAATAAATCCCAAAAAAAAATGAATTAACTCCCAATGAAATAAGTCCCAACAAAAATGAATTAACTCCCAATTTTTGTTTGTTTTGTTTTTCTGTTAGAGAACACTTTTTATTTCATAAGTATATGTAAGCATAGGTGGAGTGCAATAATGCCTTACGAAATAAGGCCTTTAAGGCTTTATTTCACTTTCAATTGAGAAATAAGGCCTTTATTTGCAAAAAGGCTTTATTGCACTTTGAAAGTGAAATAAAGCCGTAAAGGCCTTATTTCACTTAATTTTTTTTTAAATGAAGCAATTAAATTTCTTATTCTTATTCTTCTTATATTTTATTGAACAATTATAAAAAAATTTCATATTAACAAAAATTAATAGAACATTAATAATTCAACAAAAAATTTAACTGCAACAATATTGAAAATCTTTGCTTTATAAAGTTTTTCTGCGTGGCGGCCTGCGGCCGCTCTTAGGGGTTTTCTCCTCCATGGGACGCGGCAGGTGGCTTCGCTGAATAAAGTTTCCCTGCGCGCGTCACACTAGGGAAGATAATGAGACGGGCGCAGGAAAACTGTATTCAGCGAAGCCACCTGCCGCGTCCTATGGAGGAGAAAACCCCTAAGATCGGCCGCAGGCCGCCACGCAGAAAAACTGAACAGTGTAACAAAAGAATCAAAAAATACAAAATAAAGGCTTTATTGCACCATTGGCTAAATTTAAATAAAGGCCTTATTTCACTTTCAAAGTGCAATAACTCCCAACAACAATGAAATAACTCCCAATCGTAAAATTGTGTTTGCAATTAAAATGAAATAAGTCCCAACTGCGATGAAATAAGTGCCAATGGTAACTCCCAAATGAAATAACTCCCAACAAAAAAACTGTTGGGACTTATTTCATTTGGGAGTTATTTCATAATGAATTAACTCCCAACAAAAATTATGAAATAAGTCCCAACGCATTGGGACTTATTTCATAATGAAATAAGTCCCAATTTACATGGAAAATTTTTTGGGACTTATTTCATTTTTCCATTGGGACTTATTTCATTTGGGAGTTATTTCACTGTACCCATTTGAACTAGTGTTTGGAAAAATTCCTATAGATTTTGAAATTTTGAACCATGGTAACATTGAACCTCTGTACAATATTGACGCATATGCGAAGGAGGTCAAGTAAAGGTTACAAACGGCTCATAGGAGAGCTGGAGAACGCCTCCAAAATTCAAAAATTTATCGTGAAAAACACTACAACGTCAATTCTAACAAATTGAATATATCCGTTGGTGATTTAGTTTTAGTCCGAAACGAATCCGGACATAAACTGGACAGCCTATATAACGGACCATTCAAAGTTATTGGGATTGATGACAAGGGCAATGTCAGGATTACGGATGATAATAATAAATCGTCCCTAATCCACAAAAATAGGATTAGATTGTATGTTAAGTAATCTAATTATAGAATAAAATATTGTATAATCTAATTATAGAATAAAATTGAAATATAATTAAGATAGGTTAGTAATATTAAAAAAAAAAAAAAAATATATACAAGTGTAAATGTTATTTGTTTAAATTTATACTACATATATAAAAAAAAAAAAGAATGATCATATATAATGGATCATTCCTTTTTCAAAAAGAGGGAAGGTGTAGTGTGCTTATATGGTGTACATTGCCGTGCTGTAGACGGGCTATATGACACCATACATTCCACAAGCCTCTCGTGGGAAATTGTTAAGTAAGCTTTTTCCCAGTATGTATTTACGTTAGTATTAGTTTATGATAAGTAGATTAAGCTAAATTCTTTTAATAAAAATCAGTCGATTGCTGATACTAAAACCAACCGGTCAGTGTATGTTGTACAATTGCACATGTGGCCCGTTGGTTTTCCGTTAGGATGAAGTATTGATCCCTGTGAGCATTTATGGCCAGGAAATTGCCGCATGGTTTTATAGCAAACATTGTACCATTTATTATTACTGGAATCGGGTGTGGTTTCAGAAGTTCAAATGATTCAGGGTCAGTTAACGGGATAGAGATATGAAAAATAACGTGGTCTTTTGTTACACCTCCCTTGACGCTCATCACCTTGTACAGTTGTAGAATGTTGTCACCTCCCACTGGTAGTTCTAGAGATGTTGGAAGATGGTTTCTCACTTGCACTAGCTCGGCTTCAAGTTGGGACGGTGATAGAAGTATTGGGTTGATTTTTCTTTGGAGTGAGTCCGTTAATGCTGCTATAATTTCTGCTTGAATTCGGTGTAACCTTGCTGATATTAATGAAAGTTGAGCGGATCGTAGCATATATATTCGGAAGAGTCTTGCTTGATACTGTTCCTTTTCCCCATCATTTATTTTCGATTTAAGTTCGGTTAATTGATCATCTATGCTGTCGAGATTTTGTTTGATATTTCTTTCGTCTTGTTTAAGCACGTTTAGAGTTGCGTCAACAATTGGTGTTTGATTCAGGAGAAGTTGTTTTAAATGATTTTCATTTTGGTTTACTGCAATGATGGTGTTTGACATTTGTTCAGCGTAATTTGAATCTAGAACGCCGAACAGTGAATTAGCAATATTGCCGACAACGTTAATAGCGCCACGTTTACTTCTTTTCTTTAGCAAGAGGTTTTTGTCCTTTAGTCCTGCTAGGCTGTGATCAATTGTTTGGAGAAAGCTCAAGCAAGGTGTCCTTGGAATAAGAAGGTCGCATAAGTGGTGCAATGTCGTTGATTCATTCATGAAGTAGGCTATTTCCTTCCAATATGGATTGAGATTGTAGTAGGAAATTATGTTCCATTCTGACCGTGATATTCGGGTGTTGGTGATACCTTCGAAGTACAAGCCGATATTTGGTTCAAATTGTGTTGTTGTAATTTTATTTGTGGCCACAAGCGGAAGTACTAGTAGGGTTGTGAGTAGTGTGGTCATAATTGAGCTGGCCGAGGTCCGCTGTTTTTTAGCTGGTGGACTTTCATCCGATGACGGTTTTGATGGTTGAATTTCTGCTGATAATTCATGAGTATCCTTGGATTCTGGGAATTGTGGAGGTCGCTGTCCTTCGTCGTTTTCTTCGTTGATCTGAGGGAGTGGGGATAGATATTGAATTGCTCGTTTAAGGGTGCTTGAAGCGGTCTTAACATCTGCTACTCTTACAGCCCCGTCGTATCCTTTATATGTTTTTATAACGCGCCCCAAGGGCCATTTCATTACTGGAACGTTATCTTCTTTAATAAGTACGATTGCTCCTGGGTTAAGATTTTTTGATTGTTCTCGCCATTTGTTTCGGTATTGTAATTCATTTAGGTAGTCTCGTGACCATCTTTTCCAAAATTCATGCTTGAGATGAGAAACTAGTTTCCATCGCTTCTCCAGCTTCAGGTGTGTGGTCTTAGCTTGAGCATCAATTTGGGCTGTTAGTGGTTCGCCTATCAGAAAATGTCCCGGGGTAAGTGCGCCTATGTCATTCGCGTCGTTCGACATCGGTGAAATCGGCCTGGAGTTTAGTATTGCTTCGATTTCTACAACTATAGTTTCAAGCTCTTCGTACGTTAGAGATGCATTTCCCAATGTTCTTACCAATAGGTACTTTGCTGATTTAACGGCTGCCTCCCATAGACCACCAAAGTGCGGTGCTCTTGGTGGAATGAAATTGAATTGGATACCCTTTTGGGTGCATGCATTCTGAATAGTCGCCTGTGCATCTGATGAGTGTATTATTTCGGAAAGTTCGGGCAATTTGTTTTCGGCGCCGACGAAATTTGTTGCATTGTCGCAATATAAGTTTTGGCAATGCCCACGCCGGGAGATGAACCTTTTGAGTGCACCTATAAAAGCTTCAGTTGTGAGATCGCTCACAAGTTCTAGGTGTACTGCCTTGTGAGGTCGTTTTCCCCGAAGTTTATAATGAACAGTGATCGGGCCACAGTAGTCGACTCCGGCATTAATAAAGGCTCGGGCTGGCGTAACGCGTGTTGTGCCCATTATTTGGTGGAAGAACGCTGGTT
Organism: Delia radicum; assembly: GCA_021234595.1. Taxonomy (NCBI): domain Eukaryota; kingdom Metazoa; phylum Arthropoda; class Insecta; order Diptera; family Anthomyiidae; genus Delia; species Delia radicum. Next base: position 124,570,228 of record CM037851.1, read on the forward strand.
TGGCTCTGCTGCATATCGTGCATCGATGCACTGTGGCTCTAGACATGATTTCTCCTTTGATAGGCCAAAATCTTTGCCTGACTATTCCCAAGAGTGTTTGTGCGCCACAGTGTTTGTTGTCCTTGTGAATCATTTCAAAGATTAGCTTTGCGATCGCATCATTGTATGGAAGCAGGAATTGATGCTTGGAGTCGTATTGAAGTGGTGATGCTTCGAGTCGGCCTCCAACGCGGATTAAACCGTCAGTGTCTAAAAACGGTGATAGATTACTTAGGTTGCTTGTTCCGCGTAACTCTTTGTATTTTGTAAGTTGCTGAATTTCTTGTTTGAAATCTGCCGCTTGCATTTGTTTTATGATTAACTTTAGAGCGTTGTTTAACTCAGTTGTTGTTAATGATGAAGTGTTATTAATAAAAAATGAATACTGTTGTTATTCAGCTCTAGTGAGCGACTGTTTATTGTTCATTAAAAATACTTAAATCTAGGTATAAAAATCAACTTAATACTAGCTACAACTAAAGTGTGGGAAATGCCTACGTATTCATTAGTCCACACAGTAAGGTTGCTTGTAGCATGGACATTCCATAGATTGTATGTCAATACTCCATACAATGTATGGGTGTTATGTTGCCTGTCTGGTACATGGCAATATACACTTATCAAACGCGCTACACCTCCCTTTTTAGGAAAAAGATCGATCAATCAGAGTAGCTTATTGATCGGTCTTTTTATATAACTTATTTAATAATAAAAAAATATAACATTGCATTAACAACAGGAAATTTAAACCAACGATCTTAAACAAGAAACTATTTCTAATAACATTGGTTTCGATTTATTATAAAACTTTTTAATGAAATAAAAAAAATGATCAAAGTAATAGATAATTAGAGAAAGGATTTAGAGACGATTTAAATTATTCCAATTCATCTTCATAAAACAAAAATTTTGTTCAAAAATAAAATGTATCGCTCAAGTATATAAAAGCGAAATCAACCAACATTTTTATTTCTGTATTATTTGTAACTTATGTTATCATTTTTCTCTATAATACTATAATTTTCAAATGATTTGTCAACTCACCATGTAATGGCTTAAGATCAAACACATCACATGCCTTTCAATTACATGTACCCGCCGGTATGGCCACTACCGCAAGGTCGTTAATGTCAAAGAATGCGATGTTTTCAAAAAAAATGGGACTTGGTAATAATTGTATTTCCCAGTGTCCAAGTTCATAAGTAATAATTCAGGTAATAATATTGGTTGTTACTAAAGGACATGCGAGAATTAACAGCGATATTTATTATAGATTGTGGGTATTTTAATACCATAAATAATTGCGCTGTGTCTAAATATATTAAGAATTTATCATTAATTAAAGAATGTTTTGATATTTACTCTTAGTGTAAAAGCTAGTTAACCGAAAAATAAAAAAAATTTTAGATTTACAAAATAGATTTTATGAGAAAATCCTATTGGCAGTGCAGCTCGTTGATCACTGCAAGGTTAACTTTTTACCCTTTTCCTCTTACTGAATCGTTCTATTACTGTTTTCATTATTATAAATTATCCCTGGTGCTACTAATGTCTAATGTAATGTTCGAATACATTAGCAATTTAGTTGTCTTATTCATTTGGCACGTCGTTTTTCTATTAAGTTTTAAGAAAAGGGTTCTAATTGCCGGTCTCGGGACCTGAGGCGTGTGGAATTATTTCCAATGCCTTTAGCAATAGCTTGCCTTAACTTCAAAACACTAAGTCTATTTAATAGACTTGGTATACAACTTCTTCGGAATTCTAGTTCCGGTATTGGGTTTCCTGTCTTTATTTGACACAATATTTAAGCTTTGATCAGACCAGAGCACTCAAGCTGCTCTATCAATTTAAGATCAGAACTCTAATATTCTTTTGGAATACCCCGGTACTTACAACAATCGCGATTGCGCATTTCTATAATGCTTATCAAAAAGTGCACTTTTTATTATACCATCCAAACTATATGTGGCCTATTTAACGGGCTCCGTTCACCTCGCCTTGCCGTCTACTTTTTCAAGACTTAGGATGATTGAGTCTAGGTCAATATCCTATTAACAAAGGGGCTGGCTAATGTACCGTATATATATATAATCAAGAATTATTTTCGTAACGCGCTGCCATTTATTATTTAAAATTTTGATGGACGTCTCCCTCAAATTTATATTAGTCTCTTTTGAAACTATAAGCACCTCTATCGAAATTCAGTAAGGGTAAATATACTGTTAGTAATTACTAACGTATTTGCATCTGGGTAGAGATGTTATTATATAATGAAGTATAAGAATCAATTTTTTGATGTTTGATGCATCCGTATAGTCTGCACAAGTGTTGAATCTGCTGCTTTTGAGAGCAACGAAATCGAATCAATTCTTGATTCCGTAAATGAGATCCATTCCTGGTTCGTAAGAACCAATAACGTGAATCATACAAATATGACGGAATCCGAGTCCGTATCGCGCAGTTTCATTTAAGTCTACATGAAATTTATAGACGGAAACTGAGTCGAAATTGCATGGTTTCATTTAAGTCATGTAAAGTATATAAATACTTTTAATATGCGGATTAATTCAACGTTAATATATTGCGAAATAATCCACAATTGGATCGATTTGTACGTATTACACAAATAGTGCGTTGTAAAGAAATGGTTAATCTAAAAAAAAAAAAATAAAGGCTCAAATCCGAGGAAAAAAAAAAGGATTTCCTAGAGAATTTTGAGAAATCTTAGCAATTTCACAAGAACCTTAATATTTACAACAATAAGAAATAATAATTACAAAAATTATAGTTGTAAAACAATTAAAACGCAAAAAAAAATATTCAAAGTTTCTTTGTTGTTAATGTATGGGAATAAAAATTATATTCCCTTAATAATGATGATTTGACTTAGCAAAGTCTAAAAAAAAAATAATTTCAAAGACTCTACTATTTCAATTCACTATTACTTTAGAAAATTCCCAATGTCAATTCGCCTATTATAAGGGTTTTTCTTGTTGTTTGCAAGGAAAACTATAACGAATTTTTATCCATTGGTCATGGCATCATTTTCATAAATACAAAAATGATTCATTAAATTTTCTTTAATATCTGAGAAACTTTATTTTTGTATCGTTTTAGTTTACGAAATTTATTCAAGATAGAAACTAAAAAAAAAATTGATAATATGAATAATTGGATATTCAAAAATATTTTTAAAAATTCCATAAAAGTTTATTATACTTCATTATGTTTGGTCGGTTTAAAAAAAAATAAATTAATGATTAAATAGTGTGGCATACTTTTGTGCACAGATTAGTGCTGCCATTTAATCATTTTCTCGCATTCCTAGTGTTGGATAAATGATTCCAAATAAGGATAACTTTAATATAAAGTTATTAAATTTTCGTAAATATAAGATTTTTGGCACTTTAATGCACATGAAAGTGCGGCCAGTTCTTTAAAATCAAGAATAAAATTTACAGTGTAAAACACTGGTCTTATCCATCTCTGTCAATAATGCAACCCATTACATATGCAAAAATCAAGTTTACATTGATTTACTTAAACTAAGTTTAATTGGGCTGTTATTAACAGGGATTTCGATTTGTTAGTTGTTTTCAGTAATTAAAAAACAAAAATATATATTTGTCGTGGCATTCGTTATCCGTCACCTTCAGGTAGACAGATCCCAATTGCAACGGCAAATATAGGTCATACATCATTTGATGACCGGTAGATTTTTATTGCACTAGGGGAGTGTCCCGTAGGAGTCACCATAGTCAATAAAAATAGCTATTAGATTGTTAGTAATTTTTTTTAATAATCAATGAACTTCAAATAATATTCAATGATCTTGAAAAGATAATAATCTTTTATTAAAATATTTTTTTTTTATTTGAACTTTCTTTCTCTTTTTTTTTAATTAATTTCAATTAACCAATTTTATATTGTTTCTTTCGTATTGGTAATTATAATATCTGATTAATATTATGTTTAAATTATCCTCCGTTTTTGCAATGTAAAAAAAATAAAATTTATTTTCTTTGAATAGATTTATATTTGTTTGTTAAAAAAAAATTGTTTAAAGATCTTTTTGTAATTAATTGAATTGTGTGAACAGACCACGGTAGTTAATTAATTACTTTTCAATATTTTCAATAAAAATTTAACTTATAATTTTTTTTTTAATTTATAATTTTTAAATTCAATTTTAAAATTTTGAATTTATAATTTTCAAATTTTAAAACAATTTTATAATTTTAAAAATGTTTAATTTAATTTATAATTATTATATTAAAACTTTTAGCTTTTGAATTAAAATTTAAAAAAAATATTAATTGTTATAGCTTAAACTATGTTTACCTTGTTTAAATCTGTTATTGATGTTGTAATATAATGGTTGTTATCTTGTTGAATAAATTTCATCTTACTGTTGATGTATTTGTTGTAGTTTTAAGTTGTTGTAGGTTGAATTAGCATTTTTCTTCTTCCAAACCATTATTGAAGAACATTAAGATGGGTTGATTTTGTCCATCAGTTTCACGGTATTCAAACATGTCAATCATACCGAGGTCCGCTGTTTTTTAGCTGGTGGACTTTCATCCGATGACGGTTTTGATGGTTGAATTTCTGCTGATAATTCATGAGTATCCTTGGATTCTGGGAATTGTGGAGGTCGCTGTCCTTCGTCGTTTTCTTCGTTGATCTGAGGGAGTGGGGATAGATATTGAATTGCTCGTTTAAGGGTGCTTGAAGCGGTCTTAACATCTGCTACTCTTACAGCCCCGTCGTATCCTTTATATGTTTTTATAACGCGCCCCAAGGGCCATTTCATTACTGGAACGTTATCTTCTTTAATAAGTACGATTGCTCCTGGGTTAAGATTTTTTGATTGTTCTCGCCATTTGTTTCGGTATTGTAATTCATTTAGGTAGTCTCGTGACCATCTTTTCCAAAATTCATGCTTGAGATGAGAAACTAGTTTCCATCGCTTCTCCAGCTTCAGGTGTGTGGTCTTAGCTTGAGCATCAATTTGGGCTGTTAGTGGTTCGCCTATCAGAAAATGTCCCGGGGTAAGTGCGCCTATGTCATTCGCGTCGTTCGACATCGGTGAAATCGGCCTGGAGTTTAGTATTGCTTCGATTTCTACAACTATAGTTTCAAGCTCTTCGTACGTTAGAGATGCATTTCCCAATGTTCTTACCAATAGGTACTTTGCTGATTTAACGGCTGCCTCCCATAGACCACCAAAGTGCGGTGCTCTTGGTGGAATGAAATTGAATTGGATACCCTTTTGGGTGCATGCATTCTGAATAGTCGCCTGTGCATCTGATGAGTGTATTATTTCGGAAAGTTCGGGCAATTTGTTTTCGGCGCCGACGAAATTTGTTGCATTGTCGCAATATAAGTTTTGGCAATGCCCACGCCGGGAGATGAACCTTTTGAGTGCACCTATAAAAGCTTCAGTTGTGAGATCGCTCACAAGTTCTAGGTGTACTGCCTTGTGAGGTCGTTTTCCCCGAAGTTTATAATGAACAGTGATCGGGCCACAGTAGTCGACTCCGGCATTAATAAAGGCTCGGGCTGGCGTGACGCGTGTTGTGCCCATTATTTGGTGGAAGAACGCTGGTTTGGCTCTGCTGCATATCGTGCATCGATGCACTGTGGCTCTAGACATGATTTTTCCTTTGATAGGCCAAAATCTTTGCCTGACTATTCCCAAGAGTGTTTGTGCGCCACAGTGTTTGTTGTCCTTGTGAATCATTTCAAAGATTAGCTTTGCGATCGCATCATTGTATGGAAGCAGGAATTGATGCTTGGAGTCGTATTGAAGTGGTGATGCTTCGAGTCGGCCTCCAACGCGGATTAAACCGTCAGTGTCTAAAAACGGTGATAGATTACTTAGGTTGCTTGTTCCGCGTAACTCTTTGTATTTTGTAAGTTGCTGAATTTCTTGTTTGAAATCTGCCGCTTGCATTTGTTTTATGATTAACTTTAGAGCGTTGTTTAACTCAGTTGTTGTTAATGATGAAGTGTTATTAATAAAAAAATGAATACTGTTGTTATTCAGCTCTAGTGAGCGACTGTTTATTGTTCATTAAAAATACTTAAATCTAGGTATAAAAATCAACTTAATACTAGCTACAACTAAAGTGTGGGAAATGCCTACGTATGCATTAGTCCACACAGTAAGGTTGCTTGTAGCATGGACATTCCATAGATTGTATGTCAATACTCCATACAATGTATGGGTGTTATGTTGCCTGTCTGGTACATGGCAATATACACTTATCAAACGCGCTACACCTCCCTTTTTAGGAAAAAGATCGATCAATCAGAGAAGCTTATTGATCGGTCTTTTTATATAACTTATTTAATAATAAAAAAATATAACATTGCATTAACAACAGGAAATTTAAACCAACGATCTTAAACAAGAAACTATTTCTAATAACATTGGTTTCGATTTATTATAAAACTTTTTAATGAAATAAAAAAAATGATCAAAGTAATAGATAATTAGAGAAAGGATTTAGAGACGATTTAAATTATTCCAATTCATCTTCATAAAACAAAAATTTTGTTCAAAAATAAAATGTATCGCTCAAGTATATAAAAGCGAAATCAACCAACATTTTTATTTCTGTATTATTTGTAACTTATGTTATAATTTTTCTCTATAATACTATAATTTTCAAATGATTTGTCAACTCACCATGTAATGGCTTAAGATCAAACACATCACATGCCTTTCAATTACATGTACCCGCCGGTATGGCCACTACCGCAAGGTCGTTAATGTCAAAGAATGCGATGTTTTCAAAAAAAATGGGACTTGGTAATAATTGTATTTCCCAGTGTCCAAGTTCATAAGTAATAATTCAGGTAATAATATTGGTTGTTACTAAAGGACATGCGAGAATTAACAGCGATATTTATTATAGATTGTGGGTATTTTAATACCATAAATAATTGCGCTGTGTCTAAATATATTAAGAATTTATCATTAATTAAAGAATGTTTTGATATTTACTCTTAGTGTAAAAGCTAGTTAACCGAAAAATAAAAAAAATTTTAGATTTACAAAATAGATTTTATGAGAAAATCCTATTGGCAGTGCAGCTCGTTGATCACTGCAAGGTTAACTTTTTACCCTTTTCCTCTTACTGAATCGTTCTATTACTGTTTTCATTATTATAAATTATCCCTGGTGCTACTAATGTCTAATGTAATGTTCGAATACATTAGCAATTTAGTTGTCTTATTCATTTGGCACGTCGTTTTTCTATTAAGTTTTAAGAAAAGGACTCTAATTGCCGGTCTCGGGACCTGAGGCGTGTGGAATTATTTCCAATGCCTTTAGCAATAGCTTGCCTTAACTTCAAAACACTAAGTCTATTTAATAGACTTGGTATACAACTTCTTCGGAATTCTAGTTCCGGTATTGGGTTTCCTGTCTTTATTTGACACAATATTTAAGCTTTGATCAGACCAGAGCACTCAAGCTGCTCTATCAATTTAAGATCAGAACTCTAATATTCTTTTGGAATACCCCGGTACTTACAACAATCGCGATTGCGCATTTCTATAATGCTTATCAAAAAGTGCACTTTTTATTATACCATCCAAACTATATGTGGCCTATTTAACGGGCTCCGTTCACCTCGCCTTGCCGTCTACTTTTTCAAGACTTAGGATGATTGAGTCTAGGTCAATATCCTATTAACAAAGGGGCTGGCTAATGTACCGTATATATATATAATCAAGAATTATTTTCGTAACGCGCTGCCATTTATTATTTAAAATTTTGATGGACGTCTCCCTCAAATTTATATTAGTCTCTTTTGAAACTATAAGCACCTCTATCGAAATTCAGTAAGGGTAAATATACTGTTAGTAATTACTAACGTATTTGCATCTGGGTAGAGATGTTATTATATAATGAAGTATAAGAATCAATTTTTTGATGTTTGATGCATCCGTATAGTCTGCACAAGTGTTGAATCTGCTGCTTTTGAGAGCAACGAAATCGAATCAATTCTTGATTCCGTAAATGAGATCCATTCCTGGTTCGTAAGAACCAATAACGTGAATCATACAAATATGACGGAATCCGAGTCCGTATCGCGCAGTTTCATTTAAGTCTACATGAAATTTATAGACGGAAACTGAGTCGAAATTGCATGGTTTCATTTAAGTCATGTAAAGTATATAAATACTTTTAATATGCGGATTAATTCAACGTTAATATATTGCGAAATAATCCATAATTGGATCGATTTGTACGTATTACACAAATAGTGCGTTGTAAAGAAATGGTTAATCTAAAAAAAAAAATAAAGGCTCAAATCCGAGGAAAAAAAAAGGATTTCCTAGAGAATTTTGAGAAATCTTAGCAATTTCACAAGAACCTTAATATTTACAACAATAAGAAATAATAATTACAAAAATTATAGTTGTAAAACAATTAAAACGCAAAAAAAAATATTCAAAGTTTCTTTGTTGTTAATGTATGGGAATAAAAATTATATTCCCTTAATAATGATGATTTGACTTAGCAAAGTCTAAAAAAAAAATAATTTCAAACACTCTACTATTTCAATTCACTATTACTTTAGAAAATTCCCAATGTCAATTCGCCTATTATAAGGGTTTTTCTTGTTGTTTGCAAGGAAAACTATAACGAATTTTTATCCATTGGTCATGGCATCATTTTCATAAATACAAAAATGATTCATTAAATTTTCTTTAATATCTGAGAAACTTTATTTTTGTATCGTTTTAGTTTACGAAATTTATTCAAGATAGAAACTAAAAAAAAAATTGATAATATGAATAATTGGATATTCAAAAATATTTTTAAAAATTCCATAAAAGTTTATTATACTTCATTATGTTTGGTCGGTTTAAAAAAAATAAATTAATGATTAAATAGTGTGGCATACTTTTGTGCACAGATTAGTGCTGCCATTTAATCATTTTCTCGCATTCCTAGTGTTGGATAAATGATTCCAAATAAGGATAACTTAATATAAAGTTATTAAATTTTCGTAAATATAAGATTTTTGGCACTTTAATGCACATGAAAGTGCGGCCAGTTCTTTAAAATCAAGAATAAAATTTACAGTGTAAAACACTGGTCTTATCCATCTCTGTCAATAATGCAACCCATTACATATGCAAAAATCAAGTTTACATTGATTTACTTAAACTAAGTTTAATTGGGCTGTTATTAACAGGGATTTCGATTTGTTAGTTGTTTTCAGTAATTAAAAAAAAAATATATATTTGTCGTGGCATTCGTTATCCGTCACCTTCAGGTAGACAGATCCCAATTGCAACGGCAAATATAGGTCATACATCATTTGATGACCGGTAGATTTTTATTGCACTAGGGGAGTGTCCCGTAGGAGTCACCATAGTCAATAAAAATAGCTATTAGATTGTTAGTAATTTTTTTTAATAATCAATGAACTTCAAATAATATTCAATGATCTTGAAAAGATAATAATCTTTTATTAAAATATTTTTTTTTTTATTTGAACTTTCTTTCTCTTTTTTTTTAATTAATTTCAATTAACCAATTTTATATTGTTTCTTTCGTATTGGTAATTATAATATCTGATTAATATTATGTTTAAATTATCCTCCGTTTTTGCAATGTAAAAAAAATAAAATTTATTTTCTTTGAATAGATTTATATTTGTTTGTTAAAAAAAAATTGTTTAAAGATCTTTTTGTAATTAATTGAATTGTGTGAACAGACCACGGTAGTTAATTAATTACTTTTCAATATTTTCAATAAAAATTTAACTTATAATTTTTTTTTTAATTTATAATTTTTAAATTCAATTTTAAAATTTTGAATTTATAATTTTCAAATTTTAAAACAATTTTATAATTTTAAAAATGTTTAATTTAATTTATAATTATTATATTAAAACTTTTAGCTTTTGAATTAAAATTTAAAAAAATATTAATTGTTATAGCTTAAACTATGTTTACCTTGTTTAAATCTGTTATTGATGTTGTAATATAATGGTTGTTATCTTGTTGAATAAATTTCATCTTACTGTTGATGTATTTGTTGTAGTTTTAAGTTGTTGTAGGTTGAATTAGCATTTTTCTTCTTCCAAACCATTATTGAAGAACATTAAGATGGGTTGATTTTGTCCATCAGTTTCACGGTATTCAAACATGTCAATCATACCATTGAAGTCCATAGATTCACCAGTGAAGAATTGCAAGTCCTTGAAGCGACCCAAAATATCTTTCATTACTTTGGTCATGTTGGTCTTGTTGTCCTGATGGTGTTTTGGCCACACCACCCTTGGAGCACTTGGCGTGTGTCTCCGGCAATGTTTGTTACATTGCATCTTCCTTCATCAGGATGCACTTGCTTCAGTATTTTGTAAATGTAGATGGTACAATTTATTTGTTAAATTTTTGTTGAAAATTACACTACACTTTTAAAATGTTTTTTTTTTTTTTTTATTTTTAGCAAAAATTTTTTTTGCTGATTTTTATTTGGATTTTTTCAAAAATGTTTTTATATTTTTTTTTTTTTTTTGTTTTTTTTTTTTTTTTTAATATATATAATTTTTAACCTTCTTAGGTTGTTATATATACTATTATACGATTTTTTCAGGGTCAGGTCCTGTTGGACCCAACCCTTTATGCGCTTTTATTTTTTTTAACTGCAGGTTCTACCGAGATGGCAAGATCGCCATGAAGTGTTATTAATAAAAAATGAATACTGTTGTTATTCAGCTCTAGTGAGCGACTGTTTATTGTTCATTAAAAAAATCAACTTAATACTAGCTACAACTAAAGTGTGGGAAATGCCTACGTATGCATTAGTCCACACAGTAAGGTTGCTTGTAGCATGGACATTCCATAGATTGTATGTCAATACTCCATACAATGTATGGGTGTTATGTTGCCTGTCTGGTACATGGCAATATACACTTATCAAACGCGCTACAATGATTTTAGACTCTGCCTCGAGGTCTTTTTGCATTTGGCTTGGTTGATAAAGCGTAGAACGTATCCAACGATGTTCTGGAGCAGCCAAAACGAGTTCCTGTGATTTATTTTGTATATGAATTCTGGTTCCGTGGAAGTCGCAGTTAGTGATATTTTTACCTTTCTTTCTAGGTCAGGTGGAATGGCATGGCTTGGATTATATTTGGGGGGCCATGCTGATTCTTGACCATGTAAAAATAGTGGACCTTGAGACGCCTGGGTGCGATTCCTCGTGATAAAATGTCTGCGGGATTTAGTTTTGTGCTGACATGTCGCCATTGTTTTGCTTGCGTTGTTTGTAAGATACTTGACACTCGATTTGCTACAAAGGTGTTAAGTGATGCTGGTGAGTTTATCCATGCTAACGCAATTTCCGAGTCCGTCCAAAACCAAACTTGGCTTGTTAGTTGAAGGTCTGTGATGGTTCTAGCTGCTAACTGTGCTCCTAATGCCGCAGCGCATAGCTCCAGTCGAGGTATGGTTTGAGTTTTGAGTGGAGCAATCCGGGATTTTGCGCACAGTAATCGTGTTGTAATTGAACCGCCTTTTGTCGTGGATCGAATGTAAGCCGCTGCTCCATACGCCTTTTCTGAGGCATCAGTAAAAATATGTAGTTGTACGGATTTAGGTATTTCTCCATTGAAGATGTGCCTTGGTAGCTGCAATGTTTTTAGTTCATCCAGTTCTGTGCGGAAGTTCGTCCATTTAGTGTACAAGTGCTCAGGGAGTGCTTGATCCCAATCGAGTTTTAGCCCCCACAGTTCTTGGATGAATATCTTAGCAGTAACGGCAACTGGTGACAGGAGGCCTAGTGGGTCGAAAATTCTCGCAAGATCTGAAGTGACTGTACGTTTGGTAATTTTCTTGATGTTCGCACCGTTTACCTTGATTCCTAATTTATCATTTTTTGGTAGCCAGATGAGACCTAATGTTTTTATCGAGTCGACCTTGGTGCTTTCGAAGTCTAAATCCACTTCCATGTGGTCTTGTGGTATATTGTGGAGCAATTTAGGATGATTAGCGCACCATTTGCGTAATGTGAAGCCACCTTTCTTCAGAATTTGCACTAACTGTTGTTGTACATCGAGTGCGGTTATTAAGCTATCAAAACCACCCAGGCCATCATCCACGTAAAAATTTTGTTTGAGAAACTTGGAAGCCAGGGGATAACGTGTCTCGTTTTCTGTAGCCAATTGCTCTAGACATTTTGTTGCTAAGTAGGGAGCAGCTCTGGTGCCGTATGTAACTGTGTTGAGTTGGAAGTAGCTAATAGGACTTGTGGGTTCCCTTCTCCAAATTATTGACTGAAATTGACGATCTTCGGGAGCAATTAAAATTTGTCTATACATTTTTTCAACGTCGGTGGTGAAGACGAATCTTGGCATTCAAAACCTCAGGAGTATCGAGAATAGGTCGCTTTGTAGTGTTGGTCCCGTGTACATCAGATCATTTAAGGAGTGTCCTGATGAGGTTTTGGCTGATGCATCAAAGACTACTCTGAGCTTTGTAGTTGAACTTTCAGGCCTCAATACGCAATTATGTGGGATGTAGTAGCTTGGAGAGACCTTGGATTTTGGTTCCCATTTTGTCATGTGTCCCATAGATTCATATTCGTCCATAAATTCAATGTATTTGGCCTTCAATTCTGGGTTCCTTTGTAGACGTCGTTCGAGAGCAAAAATCGGTTAAGAGCAATTCCATGTGAATCGCCTAAAGTATTCGGGTTTTGGTGAAATGGTATTCGGACGACGAAGTGGTTTTGATTGTTTCTTGTTGTGTTTTGTGCAAAGTGCTCTTCACATTGTTTGTCGGCTATTGATAGTGGTTTTATAGTTGATTTAATTTCATCTAATTCCCAAAGGCGAGCGATGGAAGCTTCAAGCCCTTCATCTTCGGTGCATATTCCACAAAATGCTTCTGTTGAGGGTTCCTTATCTAGTTTTCCTGCTACAATCCAGCCCAAAACTGTGTTCTGTAAAGTCGGAAGGTGTGGAGATAGTTTGATTTGCCCAATTGCGAGCAGCTGGAGATAGTGTTCTGCACCTAACAATATGTCGATTTTATCTGGTTTATTAAATGCTGGATCAGCTAATGTCAGGTTCTTCGGTAGTGGCCAATCATCAACGTTTTTTTTTTTTTTTTTTTTTTTTTTTTAAAAAGAAGCAACACTCAGGAAATTCTTCCTATTAATTAATGTGTTGCTTTCTTTGGAAAGGGGATAGTGGAGAGATGAAAGTTGGTGAAAGATGAAGGGCTTCAAACATGGCAACACTGTAATTGCGCGAGATGATAAGTCTTAGAACAGTTGTTGCTCGCCACCTGATGTAGAGTTGGCGAATTTATTGAAGCTTTTTGTTTCATAGGTCTGATTCATTATTTTACTTCGGTGGGGTTAAGTGCTATGGGAACACCGAAGGTGGGCGCAGCGATACATATAAGTGATAGAAAACTCATACATATTATTTTTCTAAATTATGTTGACATCACCGGGAATCGAACCCGGGAACATGAGTGTAACAGTCCAACGCGCTAACCATTACACCACAACGCAAATTGTGATGGTTGTGGTGCGACGATTTGAGGCAAGACGAGTGCCTCCAGGCGAGTTGAAAACCCATTAATTCGGGAGTGCAATGCAACATTGACCCGGTGTCGTGTTTTAGTGTTGGAATTACCGATTCCCTTAATGTTCGTTGATGATTGATGTTTTGCAATGTTAAGTCGTTTTGCCAAACGCTCGGTGATAAAATGTACTTGTGATCCGGCGTCAAGTAGTGCGCGACATTCAACTTCCATTGTATCAGTTTTGATTTTAACTACGGCTGTGCTGAGAAGAACGTACGAGTTGGACACGTGACCGCTTGCTGCTGTTAATGAGGATGCTTCTGGAACGCTGGCTGGCGCCTTGCTGAAGTTTCCATTTGGAGTGGTCGTAACTGATGATGTCATCTGGGATGTTTTTTGGCTAGTTGATCCTTGTTTTGTTGATTGAGTGTAGTTTTCCACGTGAAGTAGCGAGTTGTGCCTTTTCTTGCATATCGTGCATGGTCCTGATTTGCAATATTTTACTGTATGCCCTGATATTAAGCAGTTTATGCACTGTTTCTGGTCCCGAACGAAGCTCAGGCGGCCTTGTGTCGGTAGTTGTTGAAACTTTTGACACCGATACAGTGGGTGTTGGTCGGCTTTGCAGAGTGGGCATTTGATTTCTGTTTTATTGGCTGATGTTGCAGAAGCGCATATCTTAGAGGATTTCTCCTTCTGGTTTGTGGCTTCCAAGGATTGGAAACGAGTTTCAAGGAGTTTTAGGAAGTCCTTGAATCTTTGTAGTTCTTTTGGATTTTGAATGGTCCTCTCGTACAGAACAAGAGTACCCCGATCCAATTTCCTTACCAAGGTGTGAAACAATATGGGGTCCCACGAGGTCGTGTCGATTCCGATGTTGTTTAGTTCATGCAGACATTCTTGTGTTGTATCGTGCAAAGCCTTTATGGCGGCAGCTGATGGTCCAGCATTAGGTTGATCCAGCAACTGTTGCATTATGGTGAGACAATGATGCGTTGATTATCATAGCGCTCTTCTAGCAAAGTCCAAGCAGTCGTGTAGTTGTCTGCGGTCGCTGAAAGATGGCTGATTAATTTTTCAGCTTCTCCTCCCAAATTTGATTTGAGATACCACATCTTTTGTGCCTTTGAGACTTGTTGATTGTCCACCAATTGGGTGAACAGGTCGGAGAAGGCTCTCCATTTTACATAATCTCCACTGAATTTTGGGATCGTAACCTTTGGTAGTGGAAGAACGTTGTGTTGCTGGGAATCGCTACCTTGTTCTGGGCTTCGCAAAGATAGCTTAAAATTTTCAATAATTAATTTTTCCAGATCGAGATAGGTTTCCATATTATACCCTTCTTTGAGTGGGTCAGTGCTGGATTCCCATATTGAGAAATGCAACTCCTGAATTTGTGTCCATAGTTTTTCCTTCAGCTGTACGTTGGTTGCTGCTGGGTCTATGATCAATAATCGCTTGAGCGAGTTCATCATGACATTTTGTCTTCTAATCAAGGGATTTGATGAGACCGTGTTTGCGGATGCATCACCGTCAACCTGAGTTTTTCTAGCTGGCGGCTTAGGATCACAGATAGTCATTTGTTGATCAATGTCCTTTGGAGCTTCCATTATAGCTGCTTCAAATATTTCCCGGTAGTTTGCTGTGAGGTCCGATATCTTATCGTAATAATTCTAGGTGAAATATTTGTGGTCTAGTGATGGCTTCTCGAGACATCGTATTTTGTTGTCGTTGATTTCAAACTCAGCCCAAGCCGCTTCTAGTCGTCTGATTCGGTCTTCGTAATACTGGTGGGTTTTCCTGGTAGCCGAGTCCTTTTTGAAGTTTCGTATGATAGTTTGAATTGCTTCACCTGTAGTGAGCTGGGCTGCAGCTAGTTGTTCCATCGGGGTGTTTGTAGCCATCGTGTAGAACCTCTAGTTTTAAAACTTCCCTTTTTGCGTGTTGAACCTCACAGAGGACACAATGTTTTAGTGCCTGTTATAAGTGTCCAGGGATATTTTGATCCCGGAACTGATGATTTAATGTCAGTGCTTCGACAGCAAATTAAGCGTCTGGAACTGCTGATATTCGTCGTAGCCTCCGCTGAAGACAAGGACTTGCTGGGCAGAATTCGTGTTCGAAAATCTCCTCTACAGCCCAATGTTACTGGGTAGACTGTGTATAGTTGTTGGATCACCAAAATTTTTGTAAGCCCCTTACCACTGGTGGGGGGAAGCTTACAATTTCAATGGTGGATCACTTCTAGTTGTCACTAATTTTTTAATAGCCCCTTACCACTGGTGGGGGGAAGCTACAAATTTAATGATCTCGTCGGGGTCACCAATGTTTTTATCAAAGTTCAGGATAGGGTTGAACTAGTTTGTTCAACCTAGCCAAAGTATTAATTATTTTTTAATTTGTCTAGGCAGTAACACCAAGACAATTCTGTATTATAACACAAGCACTTGAACTTGGTTATACGGAGGAGAAGAAACAACTCTTTGTATTGATTTATTACTTCTGTCTTTATTAATAAAAAGTCAAGCTTATATACTAATTAAATCATAAAATAAAATGTGCAACTTAGCATAATAACGAAAGTAAGCAAAGGTAAAAAACATCTAGACATGCAGTCAGCTAATAATATAGGTCAGTCTGTTTGTTGCTTTGTTTATAAAAATAAAAGAATAGCTGACTGCATTTCAAGTTTATTAACCTAGCTTACAAAAAAAATAGATGTATTAACGGAAACCAATAGTTCAAAGTTATTTTCATAATTGCAGATGTATGTATGTTTGTTAATTTATCAAATGTACTGACGTACAAATTTATTGTGAAGAATTGAACAAATTAAAAAAAAAAAGTAAATGAAATTGAATTTTTTTTTGTTTTTATTTACTTCATTATTAAAATGTGTTTTTTTTTTTAAATTTTTATTTTTGTTGGCCTTCAACTCGAGGGTTATGGCATCGATTTCTGCCAAATTTTGGTGGCCTGCTCCCAAGACGGCGGTGTCTCCGATGAAACGATGCCTTTCAACGAGGCCAACTTCTTCCGCAGTTTGACAATTCTGCCTGCTCTTCTCCTCTTGGGTTTTTGTGTAGGTGGGATCGCAGTCAACTTTTGCTCTGCGTTCCTCTGCTGCCGTTTGAAGTAGTCCTCAATGGACAGTGTTGAGGCTGCTGTTTTAAATCTGCTGCTGGGCTTATAGGAGCTGTCCGGTAGTCATTTCCTATGACTGGCACAGATCTCGTTTCCACGTTGTGCGTCGATGCCTGTATCGAGTTTGGCAGGATCGCCATATAATGTTGTTGTAGTGGTTAAGGAAATATCCTACCTAGCTATTTGTTTAGCTGGCGTTTTAAACGCCACTGGCCACTAAGTGTTTTTGAGCCGGCACTAAGAAAGCGCCAAGGCAAAAGCACTACTAGAGCGCTGGTAAGTTTTTAATAGAAAAAAAAGCTAAACAAGAGCCAATTACTCGGCTGAGTTCGGTTCAATAAACAATTGATTTTTATTTAACAAATTTCCTTGCTTATAAACTAAATTAACGGTATCCTTAAATTCTAATTCTTTTTGTTTATATTTATTTATGTTTATCTATGTCCTAATTTTCTTACATACTAACATATGTTTTAATAACATATGTTTTATTAACACATGTTTTTTAATAATATTGGGATCGGTGATGGTACAATGGTACTCATTACAGTATACTTTTCTGGAAGGTCTTTTTATATAAATGCGAGTTGTGGTAAAAAAAATTTTGATTTGTAAATACTTTTCCCCCCATCCGCTTCCAAAGTTGCCATATTTTTGAGGTAAATATCAACTTTAACTCACAGTTAAAATTTGTGCACGCCTCCAATTGGGTAGTTCCACTACCCAATTAGATACTCCAACAGATACCTAATGTAGTGTGTAAGTCATTTCCAATCCCCGCTTTAAATGACGACATGGCAGCAAAAAACGAAAAAAGGCCCATTTTTGGAATTTTTTTTTTATTTGTAGGAATTGTGGGATTGTTTTCAGAAAATCATAATTTCTGAAATTTGTTTCGATTTGTTGACTTTAAAGTCTAGTTAAATCCAAAAAATCATTGGATTATGTCTATTAATAAATATTTTATTGAATAGTGAAAATTTTCATTTAAGCAAAAACTGAAATTTTTACCTTCATATTTGGATCACCCAAGTTTTTGTTTTACCAAGATGGCTAAATTCAACCTTTTTTAAAAAAATCGCAATCTACAGGTAATTTTCTTTTCAACGATACCAAACACTGGTATGTTATGTTCATAACTTCTAAACAGAAAATCTTCAAATGTTAGCCCTTATTCATATATTTCTTCTTACATAATTGGGTCAGGTAAAAAGGGCTTTATGATGTTCTTCATTAATGCAAAAAAAAAAAAAATACAATCAAATTAGGTTGTTTCTTTATTTAATACAAAATAATCGGACACATCATTATTTATATCTAACAGATAAAGCAAATCTTTTAATTCTTCATTATTTACAGATGCCAATGTGTTATAAGAAATCCACCGTTTTCTCATTGACGGCAGGATGGGATCGGAAGACAGTAATAGGTTATTGAAAATATCTTCGTTCTGTGATTGCCTTGACCATTTTCTGGTACTGAACAATTGGGCATGTTTGAAATCTCAATTCCTTGCTTCCTGAGCTTCTTCTGTTAGTTCACCTAGAGGAAGAATGTTTGATTCAATGATGATTTTTCCATGGCACAATACCTTATGAACTGTTGGTGTCATTTCTTTCCAGGGATATTATGATAATAGAAGTTTTGTTATTTCGTCGGTATATACTCCAAATTTTGAGGAATTTAGTTTATGTTTACTATTAATTGCCATTAACATGATGTTGATCTTTCGAAGCAACTCCTTGTCAATTACTGTTATTATTGAAGTAATTTCAAAATCTCTAAAAAACCTTCTTGCTGTATTGCCATCGTTTGTACTTCCGCAACTAGCAAGTGGTTTTTCTATGTTTAAGCCTGTCTGCCTTTTAAAGTCTTCTTGTATCCTCCTTTTTTCATCTGCCCTCATTTTTGACATTTCTTCGTTGTTTCTTACTGATTTTGTTTCATTTCCTGGTATGCTTTTATACTTTAAATCATATGCTATGTATAAGAAGTGTTCCATGAACCAAATGCGGGCATGTAAGGGGGATATGCCAAAACCCAAACCTTTTTTAGTAATAGTCCTTTCTTTGGAAACATTTGAAAACTGTGATTTCTTTCATTGCATATAGTGCATTCCCAAGTTGAGAGCGTGTCTGTTATGGCATTGCAAACCTTTCCATCGATCATTGTAAGGCTCAAATCAAAAGAAATATTAAACTTGTAATCACCAATCTCAATACAAATTGGCTCCAAAGTACATTTTTCTCCTTCTATATAATTTACCAAATTATTAGTAGTAGAGTTTGACTCTTTTATATACTCGAAACCAATGGGTCTGCAAAAAGCTTTGGATCCAGGTGCTGAATTGATCCATACATCATCGAAAGCATTACTTGTTGAAGGCTCAGTAGTAGAATATGAACGAATTCTTAATGGAACTAACGATGACATGAATACGCTCTTATATTCTGATTTGTTCTGGCCTTCGGAAGCATGTTTGTATTCAGGAATTGCTGATAAGCCATCACATCCCCACTTGCACATTAGTACAACATCGCAATTATTGACTCTTTCCAGCTGATCTCTAGAAAAGTCAGAAACAATCCTAGATGCTGTGTTTTCGAGCAATTCAATGAAAGCTTCATGTTCATTAACAGCAATAGGTTTTGGTAAGATACTATCCTTCTTATCCTTTATTGCGTTATATGAGGGCAGAATTTTGTGTCCTTTATCAATCAAAGCCTTTCTCAAAATAAGATATTTATTTTTGCTTAGCCCTAATTCCAACATAAGAGCAATGGCTTCTTCTTCTGTAAAATCTGTATCCGATGAAGGAGTGGGGAAGCTTTTAACAATCCTTTTAAGCCGTTTTGGTGATGCAGTTGGAAGAACATCTGCGATTTGCAACGCCTCTTTAGGGCGATTTTCTTTTTTTAACATTTCCTTAAACGTGTCAGAAACTTCTGTATTTGAATGCGTAGAAAGAGTAATCTTTTTTTTTAGATTTTGCACACAACAGCAGAAAAATTTATCTCCAGGCTATCATTCGTCCACTTATAATATTTTGTTTTAAATTTCAGAATAGAGCCGGAAACGGACTGCATTTTTTATCAAATAATTTAATAAAATTGTCAATTTTAGATATTTCTGCAGTGTCCAATTTAGTGTGATGTGAAGATTCAATTGATGCAACTACAACGTTAACCTTTTCAAATCTCTGTAGTTTTGAGTTGTCCCACAAAGTTAAGCACAATGCTTAATGATTTACTGTTATTACCATGATTGACGAGTTTTTTATGAACTTAAAACTAAACCTATTCATATTTATATACAAATATTAGGCTATCATAACCCAGGTAACTGGGTCTTCAAATACTAAGGCCCATAAAATATAAAAAGAGAGGGTATATTTAAACTAGCAATCATAAAACACGTATCTTTGGGTGGGCCCACAAAAACTTTAATATCATTCATTAATGAAGAACATCATAAAACCCTTTTTACCTAACCCAATTATGTAAGATGTGAATACGAGGACACATTAGAAAAAATATATGAATAAGGGCTAACTTTTGAAGATTTTCTGTTTAGAAGTTATGAACATAACATACCAGTGTTTGGTATCGTTGAAAAGACTGTAGATTGCGATTTTTTTAAAAAAAGGTTGAATTTAGCCATCTTGGTAAAACAAAAACTTGGGTAATCCAAATATGAAGGTAAAAATTTCAGTTTTTGCTTAAATGAAAAACATTTATTAATAGACATAATCCAATGATTTTTTGGATTTAACTAGACTTTAAGGTCAACAAATCGAAACAAATGTCAGAATTTATGATTTTCTGAAAACAATCCCACTATTCCTAAAAATAAAAAAAATTCCAAAAATGAGATTTTTTTCGTTTTTTGCTGCCATGTAGTCATTTAAAGCGGCGATTGAAAATGACTTACACACTACATTAGGTATCTGTTGGAGTATCTAAAACCGGTTTCCACTACCCAATTGGGGGCGTGCACAAATTTTAACTGTGAGTTAAAGTTGATATTTACCTCAAAAATATGGCAACTTTGGAAGCGGATGGGGGGAAAAGTATTTACATATCAAATTTTTTTTTTATCACAACTCGCATTTATATAAAAAGACCTTCCAGAAAAGTATACATACTTTATATGTTCAGAAGAAAAATATTTGTCTGGAGCGATAAGAAGTTTGGTGCTTTTTGGGGAAAATATGGCCAAAATTTACTTTTTTTTAATTTCTACTTTAAACTAATGTAATTTTTGACTGAAACAAGATATTGAACTAATTTTTTTTTATTCAATCAATTTTATTGGCCAAATAACCGTTATTTTAAAACGAAAATTGGTCCAAATTTTCTCCCGATATTCGAAAAACTTTGGACATGAGCCGGACAAAATTTGGAATTTCACATTTTCAAATCGGAATATCTCGGAAACTATTGGAGGTAACCCACACATGTAAGCATGTTTTTTGTTCATCTTTACAAGATTACTAATATGTTAATTTTTTGAAAATCGGATGAGAAACAAAAAAATGGCGAACACTCAAATTTTTTTATGAAAAAAGTGCCCAACTTTGGGCAGCCATTTTGCCGCCCCAAAGGGTCTGGAAGGTTCAACATCAAAACTTAAACTCTATTTTATGTCTTTTATGTATATTCCAAATTTCATTGTAATCGGACCTCAAATTAACAAATGGCCGAATTATTTCCACAAATTTTGTTATTTATCCCACTGTGTGCCGGTTAATAACTCAACGTATAACGCCTTCGGAAGTCGTGGTTCCCGGCCCTGTACCAGGTAGGCTGAGCTAAATCCCGACGTGCTGGTATTTATTTATTTGGAAAATTGGAGGAGCTTCTGACTTAAATTTTTACATGCAATGTACTTAAATTTTAAAAATTATTATTTTTTTTTTTTGTTATTTAGTTTTTAGTATTTGTAAATAATAATGTTTGCTAACTCGCCTCATTAATGATTTTATGGCGCTGAGGCTTTGAATTTGTAATGAATTGAATTTGTAATGAACTATATTTTTTGAAATAAATAATGAAAAAAAAGGCTGTTTACGTTTTCGCATCCCGAAGTCGATCTAATATGGTCGATATGCGGGGAAGGGGTATGCATCTGGGTCGGATTTACTATTGAGGTGCCGGAAGTCCATACAGAATCTCCAGGATCCATTTTGCTTCTTCGCTAGAGTTATAGGGGAGCTGTAGGGACTACGTGATGTGTCGATATTGTTGCGCAAGAATTTTGTGGAAGAAAAGAAAAAAAAGATGTAAGTTTAAAACAACCATTTTAGTATAATTTTATTGAGCGCAGACTGCCTGCATTTATTTAAGAAGTAAGTAAAGTAAGTAGATTAATAATAACAAGTGTTGATAGTATAAGAGTTATAATTACGTTTTACAGGGTTAGGCACTATACCTTCAGTTTTTATTATAAAAGTATAGAATATTTTAAATATTTAATATTACAGGGTTAGGCACTATACCTTCCTTTTATTAAAAAACTTAAGATAATTAGAAGTTTTATCATTATCACTCTTGGTTAGTACTTTTTTTTTTTTTTTTTTTTTTTTAGAATTCATCCTATTTTCCCAAAAGTATTCTTTACTTATATTTTTGTTACATGTTTATATAATAAAATTATTTTTCAGTATTTATTTAATCTTATTCTCAAATAAAATTTAAATCTTAATATGTTTAGTAAATAAATCTTAATAAAAGTAAAACCAAAAAAAAAAAAAATTTTTTAAGCTTTTCTTATTCTGTTCTTATGAACATTTTTTTCTTTTTTTGTTAATTTATTATAAATTGTTACATTAACACCATCAATATTTTTTACAATGTAAGGGCCATCGTAAATGCTTTTGTGTTTGTCGTATGGTTCTTTCTGTAATAAAACACTATCGTTAACCTGTAAGTTTATTGGTTTTGCATACTTATCATAAAAATCTTTGTTTCTTTTTTTGTGTTTATCAATTAATTGTTTAGCTATTATATGTGTTTTTTGTAATCTGTATTTAATTTCTTTGCTGTAATTGTCTAAATTGTAAATTGGGTCCAATTTTGGGTTGATTGCATTTGGTAGTGTTGCGTTTTTACCAAAGACTATTTCAAATGGTGTAAATTTATGGTCAAAAACTGTGTTCGATGTAGTGTTGTGGTAGAATGTGAAATATTTAAGATACGTATCCCAGTCAGAAATGTTTTCCTTTAGATACGCTCGAATATATTCGTTAAAAACACGATGGTTACGTTCCACTGTGCCTATGCTTTGGTGGTGATATGCTGTTGAGAAATTTAAGTCAATTTTCATGAATTTACATAGTTCTGAAAAAGTTTCATTTTTAAATTCTGTTCCCAGATCCGACTTAACCGTATTAAATTTTCCATATACTAAAATAAAATTTTCAAAGATTGCGCGGGCAACAGTTTTTGCTGATTTATCCGGTATGGATACAGTAACTAAATACTTCGATAAGTCGCACATCAATGTTAAGGCATATTTGTTACCATAAGTAGATCCCACCCAGCATTTTTTGAAAATTTTAATCATATTCGAGTCTTTTATGATACTTCTGCGCGACTAAAAAGCTGGAATATGCTCTCATTTTCTGATCATAAATGATACATTTGTCGGTAGAAAATGGTACCCTAGCCGCGACTCTTCTTGATGACTCATTTATGATACTGTTTTTTTGTTAGTTTTGGGTCATTTTATAGTCTTTTTCGAATCGTTTTATGGTCATTTATGAGTCTTCTTCGAATAAGCTACGAGTCTTTTTTGAGTCACTTATCATTATGTTAAGGAGTCTTTTTAGAGCCACTTATCAGTCTGTTTCGGAGTCTTTTTTGAGTCCCTTATCAGTCTGTTTCGGAGTCTTTTTCTAGTCATTTGAAAATATACAGTGACTCACAGCTTATTTCGTGTGTTAAACTTTAGAGAACATATTTGTTTATATTTTTAACATTAACTTAAATATTTATTCAAAATGGGCATTTTTTTAAAGATTTGATTTTTTTTAAGTTTTTTCTTGTAAATATAATAAAAAATAATATATCTTTAAAAAAATACCCATTTGGACTTAATATTTAAGTTAATGTTAAAAATATTAACAAATATGTTCTTAACAGTTTAACACACGAAATAAGCTGTGAGTCACTTTTTATTTTCTTAAAAGAAATAAAAGAATAATATTCAAATTAAATTATGATTTATTTTTAATAAAAAACTAATACATAAAGTAAGTATGTTTTTAAATTAACACAAATATAAGACTAAACCTAACATAACACAAAAACTATTGTCATTTCGACAGGAAACAAAAACTTAAAAATAAAATTTGTACATTTTCATTCATTCATTACATCATTGCTTACACTACAATGAAACTTTTATAACTAGACAAATATCCAACTTGTTGACATTTACTCAAGAATACTCAAAAATTATCCCGTTATTCTTAAGAAAAAAAAAAAAACAACAAACAAGCAGTGTTTAATCATCTCTCTGCTCCAAATACGATAGCAAAACAAACAAAACTAATCGCATTTAAAACACCTGCATTATCTATTTGCGATCAAGCAGTTTTCAATCTTCTTATATAACGAAAAAAACAATTACATTTTAAACACCTAGAAGATTGATTTGCGAGTGCTATATAATTTGTTGTTGCGTTTCAAAACAAGCACTTTTTACTCATAAGCGCGAAACATTTTCGAGTCCCTTTTTAACCGTGTAAGTGATTAATCAGTTATTGATCACCAAAAGTACTCGAAAAAGACTCGTTTTGGTGATTTATCAAAAAACAATCTTCCAATTGCTAGGCGGGATTGAGGTAATGGACCTATGGTATCTAATACTACTACGTCGAATACTTTGGTTGGTGTTGATGTAAGGACTAGTTTTTCAATATTACCCGGTTTGACTTTATTCAAGTTACATGTAGTACAGTTTTTTACAAATTTTGCAATGTCCCTTGTCATTTTTTTCCAGTAGTACTTTGTTCGAATTTTCGCATATAATTTTTTGTGCCCACAATGTCCACCAAGGATGGGATCATTGTGGTATATTTGCATCAATTTTTGTTTTTCACTTTCTTTAATTACTGTTTCAATTGGTTCTGTAAGAATTATTTCTAACGTTTTCAAAATTTCGATCCCGTAATCTTTTAATTTTTGGATCGTACATATTGTAAAAAATACATCATCTTTGGGCCATTCTGCACTTTCAATTTTGTGTTTGTTGGCTTCAAATTGTAGCCTCGAAAGCATATAGCCTAAACTAATTGTTTCGTTAACAATTTCAAAATCAACAGATAGCAGTTTTTTTAAACTTCATATATATATTTATTCGTATTTTTTTTAATTTTTCATCGGTATAAACTATTTCCGTTCTAATTTTTGCCATATTTTTATTAAAATCATGTGAAAATTTGTCGTAGATTTTTAATTTCATATTGTTTTCGTTTGATTTATCTAATTCAATTCTCCTATTATCTATTTTACTAGACATTGCCCGAGTTTTCACAGAAAATACGTTTTTATTTTTCAATTCATTAATTGAAACTCTTGACAGAGCATCTGCACCTACATTTGCCGTACCCTTTATATATTCAACTGTAAAATTATATTCAGAAAGTTCCAGTCTGATTCGAGTTAGTTTCGAAGATGGATCCTTTATATTGAAAAGATATACTAAGGGTCGGTGATCCGATCGTACTATAAAGGAAGTTCCGTAGACATATGGCCGAAATTGAGTAATTGCAAAATGAATTGCTAAAAGCTCAAGCTCAATTATTGGTTTTTTTTCTGTTCAGCTTGGTTAAATGCTTTTGAAGCGAAATATACGGGCAAGTCGTTCCCATTAAAATTTTGACTTAATATTACTCCACAACCTGTTTTAGATGCATCAACTGTAATTAAAAATGATTTTGTAAAGTCAGGGTACTGCAATATTTTCGGAGACAATAAAGCAGATTTTAATTTGTCAAAAGAATTTTGGCATTGCTCACCCCAATCAAATTGAATGTTCTTCCTTGTCATAAAATTTAGGGGTGCTGCTAAAGTAGCAAAATTTGGGATGAATCTCCTATAATAGTTGGCAAATGCCACGAAACGCCTTACCGCATCCTTATCGGATGGAACTGTATAATTCTTAATTGCATTAATTTTAGAGTCATCCGGCAAAAGACCATTTGCTGTACATTTATGTCCGAGAAATGTTACTTCGGGGCGAAAAAAATTACATTTATACGGATTTATTTTCAAATTATACTTTCGAAAAATTTCAAAAACGTCTTTTAAATTGTTTAGATGGTGTTGTTCACTACAACCAACAATTATAATGTCATCGACATATAAAAAAGCTTTGTTAGGCGTTAAGCCCGAAAATGCAATTGACATCATTCGTGAAAAGGAGTTTGGAGCCACATTAAGTCCGAAAGGCAAAACTTTCCAACGATATGCTGCACTATCGGTACTAAATGCAGTAATATCACGTGAATCTGGATGTAAAGGAATTTGGTGAAAACCGGAAAATAAATCAATTATCGAAAAATGTTTAGCACGACCAAGGTTATCTAGAATGTCGTCTATGCGTGGCAATGGGAATTTATCCGCAATTAGCTTCTTGTTTACAGCTCGATAGTCAACGCACATTCGATAAGATTTTTGATCATTTAAACTTTTTTTGGTACCAATATTAAGGGGCTATTAAAATTAGAACTACTCAGTTCGATTAAGTCGTTTTTTAATAAATTATTAACTTGTTTATTAATTTCATCCCTTTGAGTGTGTGCCAGCCTGTAATTTTTAATGTAAACGGGGGACGAATCAGTTAATCTGAATTTTTGTTCGTAGAAATTGTTAATTGTCATCTTGTCGTCTTTCAAAGCAAAAATATCTGCAAATTGCTCACAAAGTGGCATTAACTTATCTTTGACATCGTTTGGCATCTGATTTTCCAGTACATTTTTTAACTTAATAGTCCGTTCATTGTTTATTTTATTTTCATTAATAGTGTATATGTAAAAATCTTGTAATTTTTTAGCTTTTATTTGATCATTTTTAATGCATTTAATTTCATCAGTTGTATTAACTATACGCAAAACAGGTTTGTTTGAGTCAATAATGCCTTTTCCTATAAACACTCCCTTGCAAACTTCCTGTGAATCAACAAACATTGGTTCTGTAACGTTATGTAAATAAAAAATTCGGAAAACTTCACATCTTGGTGGAACTATGCAGGTAAAGCTACTTGTTCCGTGTAGTATTGGAATTTTAAATTTAACATTTTGTATTAACAATGTTATGATCATGTTTTCGTAGTCAATTCTACATTTATTGTGTTTAAGAAAATCTTTGCCGAGTATACCAGTTGATGGGATATTGAAATCGTCGTTAACAACATGAAAAACTTGTGGGATTAAGTAATTTGAAATACTTAAATTTGTGTAAATTGTTCCTAATGTTAAAACAGCAGTTGTCGTTATACCAGTGATACTAATAATTTCGTTTTTATTTAAAAGAATATTAGGATTGAGACAAGAAATTTTAATTAATGATATGTCTGCTTGCGTATCGACAAGAAAAGAGCATGGTTTATTTGTATCGACACAACTTAAAGTTATAAAATCAGCATATTTAAGATTTAAAGTATATATTGATTTTAAGTAATTGTGTTTACCTAATTTTGATCGTCCTCCCCCAACATCAATGTATGTTGAGGGGTCTCCACGTTTAAAGGCGCCTCTGCGTTTAAAGATCGTACAGAAGCCCTCTGGTCGTTAACGTTTCTAGGATAGTTGTTCCGATTAGTGCCACGATAATTATCTTGAATCCGATTGTTGTTACTTCCCCTAGGATTATTTACCCTGGGATAATTGTTACCACGAAAATATCCACGATTACTTCCCCGATAAAAATTGTTGCTACGAAAGCGATTGAAATTATTCCCTTGATAAGAATTGTAGTTCCCATTTTGATTATAAGATTGAAAAGCTAGAACCTGCTGTTCTTTTGTTTCTGTTGCTTGTTCAACTACTAATTTTGCTACAACTTCTTTTGGGTCTGAAAAAACCGACGATGCTAAAATCGACTTTACTAAATCAGACTTTGCATTTAAACGACAAACACTAACTGTTTGTTCTATTGCCATCTCATGCGCTTTACTTTTTGTTATGCCTTCAATAACCAGAGAACGTTCCAATGCGTCAGCAAGTTCCTCCGCTTGTTTGGCAAACTCTGCGTAATTATTATGTTTCACATTGAGCGCTGCAATTCTACCGGCTACAACTTTTGAGTTGTCTGGTTTAATTCTACTTTTCAAAGCGAGTTTAATTTCGTCTACTGTTGTGATGTTTTCAGGCAACGCTTCACGAGCTTTGCCTTCAAGCTTTGATTTTATAAAAGACAAAAGAGTAGTAGTCAAATTCAATTCAGTTAGCTCTTCAATTAAATTAATTTTATCTAAAAAGGAATCCAACGCGAGAGGATTTCCATCATAGTTTTCTCTAATAATAGAAGCACACATGCTAATATAAGATTTTTTTTGCTCAATGGTGGCCATTTCAATTTTTACGTTATCGTTTCTATTGATATTTTGGTCGCTTTCAATTTTTACGTTATCGTGTTTAAAAATATTCGGTTGACTTTCTGATTCACAGTAGTCTGAATTGCTTTCACTGTCTGTCACAACGTCTTTACTAACAAGAACAAATAAATTTACATCATCTGGAATTTTTATTTTACAATTAAGTTTTCCGAAACACTTTACTAAAATTTCTCGACAGTGTTTTAATTTACTAAGAACCAATGTTTTTTCATCAGCTGATAAGTTATTATAGCTTATTTCCGAATATTCTAGAATTTAATTGTAATTTTCAATTAAAAGACCTATATATTCATTTATTTTATCCTTATTGGTTGAAACAGGACGATTCTTTAAAATTCTTGTCTTAATAGTGTTAAATTTAGAGATTAACTCATTGAATTGTTCATTATCAAACTCTGTCATTTGTTACAACAAATATTTTTTTTAATATTTTTTTTTTTTTTTTTGATTTCTATCAATCAATTTTATAGCTATACGATTTTAATTTAACAAAATTACTTTTGATTTTTACGAGTTGTTGTGCTTTTTTTTATATATATGTATATATTTTCTTTAACTCCAAAAAGATTTTTTTGGTTTTTTTTTTTGTTTGCTTTGCAAATGAAATTAATTGAATTTAATTTTTTTTTTAGAAATAAAAAAAGTATGAGGTTTTTATATTTTTGCTAGTATGTATATCATTTTAATTTTTTTTTTGGTTTTCTTTTTATCTAATACAATTAAACAAAAATATCAAAACAAGTAATTAATATAATAATTAGGAATATAAAATATACATAATTACATTTTTATTTATTCATAAAATAATACTACTATTTAAAAAGTATTGTGTGTTTTTTTTCTTTTTTTTTTTATTAGAAAATATGCATTTATATTAATATAATTTTAATTCTTTGAGAGTGCAAAGAATAAGTAATTAATTTAAAAGTTTAAAGATGAATATGGAAAACGTTTTTATTTGTATAACACTTTTAAGAGTATGGTTTATAATACTTAAATCTAAAAGCTGTCTTAAATATTCAAATTAAGCTCCATATTCTTTCTCTTAGTTTTAGCATTGGTGTTCTCTTCATTTAGACATGATCATGATTTGTATAACTTGCGGGATATAAACTTCTCTTTACGGCAATACCAAATTTAGTTGCACTTATATAAATTCCATTTAAATTGCTGAAATCACAACGGGTTTTTTTTTTTTTTTAAATGTTAAAATATTTTGTTTTTTTTTTGAATGTTGAATGTTTTGTTGTTTTCAATTTTTTTTTTTATATTTTTGCGTGTTGTATGAAATAACGTTTTATTTCCAATTTTGTAAAATATATTTCCAATTAGATTTAATTTTTCACTTTTTGGTTAGTTTTTTCAAAAAAAAATATTTTTTTTTGTGCTTTAAATTTGATTTGATTTTTCACTTTTGGTCTCTGGATTAAACTTTTATTTTATGACGTTTTTTTTTTCCTGTTTTTGTTTTATTTATTCACATATTTTCCAGAAAAAAGAACTGTAGAAATTCTGACTTTGACATGCTGTTAGTTATTAAACATTATTTTCCGAAATATTTTAGCATTTTTATTAGTTCTTTTCCGTGTCTTTTATTATTTTAATAATTATTTGTATAGTTTTGCACTGTTAAATATTGCTTTCTACTTTTTTTTTTAACCACATGTGAAATTTATTTAATTTATTATTCGGACAATTTCATGTCACGGTCGCCATGTAAAGACAAACGCACTATTTAAGTGTTGAGCGCAGACTGCCTGCATTTATTTAAGAAGTAAGTAAGGTAAGTAGATTAATAATAACAAGTGTTGATAGTATAAGAGTTATAATTACGTTTTACAGGGTTAGGCACTATATTATTAAAATAGTCTATTTAGTGTAATTGATCTGATGTTGCTTTCGTTTGGTTGCTTGGCCATAATTATTTGAAAATTATTATGTGAAATGGTATGCTTCATCTTCTCCATTTATAATTTATTATTTCAATCTGAGTTAACTAAACTAGATGGGTGTCTAGGATTTTGAACTGCTGTAAACGCACTTGCGCTTTTGGATTATTGACTTTCCGAACACTTCCTACGGTATGACGCTTGACGTGCAAAGCAACAAGTTAGCAATTCGTTTCTTTTTCTTTAAGCACGTGATAGGTCAAGTTGTGTGGTAAAAAAAAAAAAATGTAATCACTGGGAAAATAAAATTCAATTTTGTCTTCTTACAAATATAAAATTGATCATTAAAAAAAAATACACCCAATTGCCCACAATACCGTTCTCAATTTATTTCAATCAAGGAGAATATACGGAAAAAGTAAGTGTGTAACATATTTCACTGCAATGTGACGGCTACGTCCATCAGGGTAGAGGATATTCATTCCTAAATTTAAATGATGCGTTGGTGATTTCTTTTAACGCTCCGACACTTTATATTGCTTTTGTGCACTGTCTGAACGGCCGAATTAGCAGAAAATTTCTTATCCACACCTTTTGAGTTTTCGCACAGCTATTGAAGTTATTTTTTTTGTTGTATACACTTTCATTGATTTGGCACTGATTCTGTAATTTAATATTATTACTTGACAAGGAAAAGGAAAAAAAAACGGTAAGAGAAGGAATAGAAAAAAAACACATTCACAATCATTTAGAGCTGTATTTTAGAAAATTAAGACATACACATGAGAGCAGAGGATTTTGAAACGACTCGATTGCACAGTGGTTTCCCCCATAGGCCAAAAAACAAAAAAGTTATTGTTTTTTTTTTAAGCTTTATTGCACAAAATTTATTGATAACACACTAAATTTTATGAATCTAACAAATTTTGTTGTTTTTTTGGCGAGATTTATTGTTTGTGTCCGTTGAAAGTGGAGGTATGTTTATATTGCATATTATGTGGTTGCATAGTCATAAAAGAAAACTTAAGTTTATCCAAAAAGTTATTCGCGATATTGTGGCAGAAGTTTTCAAAAACCCTACAAACATTAAATTTTAACTTATTTTCTACCAAATTAAATAACAAAAGCTGCAAAAATATGAGCCCATAAAAAAATCGCTGAAGAATACTTTTTTGACCTTTTTAAAACACACGTTTTTCAAAAACTTCTTTTTCACGTAGACTTTTAGTGCTATGGCCCTCATCCGCCCACAACTTCTTATACATCAAATTGTAGGTTTTTTATCCCTCTTTAAATTAAAAAATATTGTGGCCGCGGGTTTTTGCATATTTTCGCATATGGGTGTGATTTACAAAGTCATCCGACGAAAAATAATGAATCGCATTTTGTTTCGTACTATTTCTTTTTAAGAATATGAGTAAAGAAAATGAGTAAAATTAGAGCTAAAAAATGGAAGACCAGTAAGAACGAAAAGTCATGTGTTTTGAAGAGAAAACAATTTATTCAACAACGATTTCGGGCCGAAATGGGACTTTTGGTAGATAGGCCAAAAGCTGGTGGTTGCGGAAAATTGAATGACGGCAACACAGCGCGGAGATTTTTTCAAAATGTAAACCTTTCATCAAAAATAACAGGAATCGATAAGGATATTTTGCAAAGATGTGCCACAATTCTCCAAGCTATAAATTCTGGATTTTAAATTGATGCCGAAAAGTTTGAGGAATATGCTGTAGAGACAGCAAGAAAACTTGTGAAGGAGTATCCCTGGTACTACCTCCCTCTATCGGTACACAAAATTCTTATCCATGGAGCTGAGGTAATCAAGCATGCATTAGTGTCAATAGGTGAATTATCGGAGGAAGCAGCTGAAGCGAAAAATAAGGATATAAAACAGTTTAAATTGCAACATACACGAAAAATATCGCGCATAGCTACAAATACAGATCTTTTAAATCGCCTCGTTTTATGTTCAGATCCATTTATTTTTGGAGCACGAAACTTACCAACAAAGAAAAGAAGTAGTTTAAGTCAAGGAGTTTTAAATTTGCTTAATATTTGATATATATTACTACTATTTTACTTTATTACCTTATATTACTTAATAATACCCTATATTGCATTATTTAACTTTGTTTAACTTTTTAATTTAATTCTTTTCAGTGTATATTTCGAATGAATTAAAATGAAATAAAAATTTACAAAAAACTTGTTTAAAACAACCAAATTTTCATAATAAAATACTTTATTTCAAAAAATTTTAAAACAGATCTATAAGCCAATTAACCCTTAAAAGATCAAATGGCTATTGTGGCTACAGTTGTTAATATTTTTTCCTAAAAATTTGTCAACTTTAAGTTCTTCGGGCATGAAATGAGCTGAAAAATTTTGAAGACCCTAGCTTTTTTAGTTTTGGAGATATTGATTTTTGACCGCTTTTCCATATAAGGGAAACCACTGTGGATTGGTGCCAGATGTTAACGCATGGTTTTTCATTATTGAAATTGTCTCTTGAGCGGTATAGACGTACCGAGATTAAAGCCACGTTTTTCAAATTGGAATCATATTGTACCATTTCGATTGTATGATTTTGAGTACAATTAATTTGGATAATTTCTAAAAATTTTAAGTTTTTTCTACATTGAAAATCAAGTTAATTTTTTTTTTTTAAAAAAAAAGAAGAATAAAAAAAAAAAAGAACCAAACGTTTTTCTTTGTGTCCAGAATCATACTTGATTCGGGAATAAATTTTAATAAATTGGATTTTTTTTTGATAAGTCTACCAATTTATTTACAAAGATAATAAAAGGGTAAGGAATTTATTTAGATGTGTTTGGGAATTTCCTTATTTATACGACTTTTTTCATTTCAAAGGACTATTGGGTAACTCGCACGTTTCCTTGAGTTACCGAAAAGAATTTGAGGTTAGTGAGCCCATCTTGTAGCGAAAATAAGAAGTTTTGGTTATAGCCGAAAATATCAACAAATTGTAGCAGCTTATTCATACAGCTAGTGCAGTCGGTAACATAATGCTCTACATATCGACACGGGGTGGCACATAAATCAATACATAAATCAATACAACATTGACAACATTTTGGGTGCACCCGAGGTAATTTCACTATCAACGCCTCCTGCTGGTTATCCATACTCAGGCCTCAAACCGCATTCGTTAAGTATAAAAAAGAGGGTTCGCAGGATAAGCTAATTCCTAAAAAGAAAGGGAAACCGTGTTTGCAAAACGCTAAGAGAAAACGTGGTGTATATAACCATATATCCGTTACCTACCGTGGTCTGTTTTGACCTTGAAATATATTAAAGTAATGACTTTCAAAAGACCTCTATGAAAGCTATTGATAAATTTACTAACTAAGGGAAACTTTAATGTATACTCGATTAACCCTATATGTTTGTACGTCATTATTAATTCATTTTAGTTTATACAATTCCTTTTGATTCGAAACTAATTCCCTGACAGTTAATATAGAAAAAAATAAGTTTTTGTTTTTTTTAATTTTAATAATAAAATTCATTGGTTTCGAATCGAAAAGAATTACCGTTTATCTAGTCTGGTAAGCGCGTGTTAAAATTAAGTCTTAATTTTTTTTTTTCGGATTAACCGTAAAATAATGTTATAGGGAAGATAGGGATTAGCGATCATTTTTTTTTACATAAGAAAAAGTAGAATTTTTTTATATGTACTAACAAAAAAAAAAAAGGATTTTCAGAATATAAAAAAAAAAAAAAAAAAAAAAACAAAGCTACAATAAAAAGTTAAAACAACTAACCATAATACAACCATATCTAAAGTCTAAAATATAAATTAAGATATATATATAAAAAAAAAAAAACAAAATAATAACAAAAGAAAAGCGAAATCAAATCTAATAACTAAAAGCTGAATTAAAATAATAATAAAACAATAATTTAATAAGTGCCGGAAATTAAAATAAAGGAATACAAGCGTACATGTGCATGACTGATTTTACATCACGGTTTATGTAGAATTTATTGAATAGTACAAACGTACAGATTAATTTCGTGAATAGCTGATAAATTTCCTAAATCTGTTATGCATATGGCCGTGAGTGTATAAATAATAACACTTTTTTCCAAACTAAATCCAATCCGGAAGTATTGAAAATATCGTCCCGAAGTTCGAAAAGATAAAGAATAGATAAGGATTTTTTTGTTGATATTTAAGAATAAGTACTAGGTAAATATTAAAAAAATTTTGTAGTTAATTAATGGTTGAATTAGCTTATATAAAATTATTTCATTTAGTTTATTTCATAGAGAAAAACATTGTTAGTTATTTAATTCATAACTATTCTTATTTTTTTTTTTTTTTATTTTCTAAAAGTCCTTGTTTAGATATGCTAAGTTTTTAAATTAAGGTAAAGGAATAATTATAATAAAATTTAAAATTTATCTACTGGTAAAATGAAACTAATCATGTGTTGAATTTTGTATATCTAGGTTGATGATGTAGCGAAGTTAGAGAACTAAAGGTTTGGTAAGTGTTTTATTGGGACAATCTTATTTTAGAAGTGGCGGAAAGATTGCCTTGGTTGACTGAAACATGTCAAAAGGGGAAGGGTCGCCTTACAGGACAATATCACCTATGAAAAGGAAAATCTGGAAGACTCACTTTATGTTTGTTTCGTCTTGTGTCCTGTCTGAGTTAATTGATGATATCGGTTCAGTCAAAATTTTTTCTTTAATTAAATAATAACATCGAATTGATATGGTCCCATTTATTTTGTTTTTTATTAAAAAATACTTAATTTAATTGGAATATTATGACAACGGTTTTCTCTAATATTATAATTTTCTGAAATAATAGAAAATATTCAATATTTTTGATAAACGGGAATTGAGCTACAAGATTCAACCTCTATGTTAATTGTTATTTATCTGGAAAAAGAAAGAAAATATATATGAACAAAAGTATATTAAAACCATTATAAATAATATTATTGTTCTAAAAAATTATTTTTTAATAATGTGTCTTGTGTATCTTACTAAATTTTGTGTTCATAGTTACTAACAACCTGTATCTAACTGTAATAATAAGGAAAGAAATTTACAACAATTGTCATTATAAACTCGATTGCTTGAACTTTTTATTCCTACACTTTCGAATACTTTAATTAAGAAATAATTTTGTGCGTTTTCATGTCCATTACTGACTTTTTTTTATTTTTGTAATCGAATTTTGACTTCGAAATCAAATTCTGCAGACTTTATACTTATAGTTTTTTGATTTAGTATATTAGAACCTAATCCATAAAATCACTTATAAATCTAATTAACTCGTTACTAGATCTTGAATTGTTTAGTTTCAACTATTATTTAATTATCTACATAACTAGTTGAGTTTACAATCTTCCATGCAAATCTAAACACTTCTTGCTCATAGATAATTTTTATTATTTTCGAAAGGGCAAATAATTGGCTTTATTTATGAAAAATCACCTCGGTTTTATTGTGAAAATCATTTTAATACATCAGTTTTCAATATAATTATGTATACCAAGTTGATGCAAAACTGTGGCCATTTATTTTTATTATTTGTTCTCCTTTTTTTAATAGAGATTACATTTTTTTTTACATTGTTTTTGTTTTTCGTACTGAATATTCCTTTTATGTTGACCAACGTCTA
Source organism: Delia radicum (assembly GCA_021234595.1). NCBI lineage: Eukaryota > Metazoa > Arthropoda > Insecta > Diptera > Anthomyiidae > Delia > Delia radicum. The sequence continues at coordinate 124,606,153 of CM037851.1, forward strand.
GTGCAACCAGTACAACAACTACAAGAAACACCAGATCAACGAACGCTGCTGTAACAACTGCTACAGTAACGGCTACCCAATCAACAACTTCAAGTTCTGCGCCGGTTAGTACAAACCCATCATAGGACAACATTACTACCAACGCAGTAACTCCTCTGTTATCGGTAACATTTCCTCAAGGTTACGGGCCTCAAACCACATTCTCACCAGAAACTAACAGCACTATTCGCACACCGGAATATAGTAGTGTAATTAATAAGTCCATATTGTCGTGCAATAGCAATCACTGTCATGTACTTGAAACTTAATTGTTTGGCTAAAAGCCGTACTTTTTTGGTTGATTAATTTGACACCTTCATAATATGAACCGTGGGAACCACTCATTTGATGGTTACCCACAAAATATATTTAAGGTTAATTTAAAGTAGAATAAAGAATAATAAAACAGTCGCTCAGTAGAGCTAAAAACAGAAAAGTGATATTCTTATTTTAAAAAACTACTTCATGGCGATCCTGCCATATTAATAAATTATATAAAAAAAAAAGAAAAAGAAACATTTAACATACAAAATTAATAGTTGTAAAAATATACCAAGTATATTCAAAAACATAATGAAAAAATACCTATTCTAATTTCAATGGTAAAAATTAACAAAAAAAGAATTGATAAAATTTATATGTAATAATCAGAAAAGACAAAAAAAAGCTAAATCCAATGTATTTAAAGCAAAAAAAAAAAAAAATTTAAAAAAAAACATGTAAAAAATTTGGAAAAGCTACACTTAAAAACCTAAAAGTTAAAGGTTAATAGAATAAGTAATATTTCATGAGTATAAAAATAACTTTAATGAATAAATATTGGAAGAAGCAAAACGGACAGCTTTGCCGGGATACCGCGCCGAGTATCCCAAGGATGGTGTGTCCTAGACACTATCGGAAACACAACTTTAATACTAATCAACATTAGAAACAACAACTACAGCAACAACAAAAACAACATCAACAACAGATTTCAACAAGGTAACATAGTTTAAACTATAACGTCGTCTGCTTCGTACAATTCAGTCTTTAAATGTTAAATTTATATATATTTATATATAAGTAATAATTAATTACAAAGAGATCTTTAAACAAATAAATATGAATCTATATATATGAAACTTTTTTTTAAAAAAAAAAAAAAATCAATTTTATAAACATATTAAAATACTGTATAAAAAGAAGAAGAAGATGAAAGTCTAACACCAGGCAAAATTTTTTTTTTTATATATATAAGAATTAAAATTAAATTTAAAATGGGGAATCGCGATTTTAAAATCACTAACCCCAATGCAAATGTCATTAATGAGGTTGAAGTAGTAGTTCAATTTCCTGCAACTTACTACATTATAATCATCTCCATTATGGCATTGCAATTACTCACGACCATGTATCAACTACATAAGAGGTCGTTGAGAAAAAACTATATCAGAACCGCGTCCTTAGGAAACGGTCTTGATAAAGTCTAATTTTTTATTAAGACTTCATTTTTGTTCTAATTTTTTTTAATATATAAATAATTCAACTTAAATTGATCATGCCATTCTATGGATTGGATAGACATAGTCGCCAAAGCAAGACTTCTGAGAGAGGATTTCGACAAATCCTTTAAGTGTTTAAATACCTGCAAAGGACCTTCAAGGGACGAAACGGTAGAAAAACACATTAAGAATTTGTTCAACAGTCTTGAAGAAGTTAGGGCGTTATTTGACGAACATTATTCTCGTCTCACCAATAATCATCAGTTGGCGGCGAATGCTTTCTTCGATGACATTCGTAATAAACTTTCAAACCTCTTAACCAAAAGGAATTTGAAAGCGGAATTACCAAAAACTATCCATGAGAGAGTGGTCTATGACCCTGCTCTTGTTAACGCTTGGACTAGCCAAGATTTAAATGTAGAATCCGATAAACCAGTGATCCAAACCGCGAAAACCACATCTAACATGAATAGTGGTGGCATAGTGTCCAGTAAGGTGGTTCGGTCGCCATACAAAAAAAAAAGTTGTGACAGTCACCCCCTAGGATTTAAGATAATTTAAAGACGATCCCAAAAAAATTTTTTTTTAATTTTTGCCACGCCCCTAGATACCGCCCTTTTGGTTTTTTATGTATTGTGTCTTCGTTTGAAGTCCGATTGTAACGTTTGGTATGTCATTGCTCATGGATTGATCAGGCCTACATTTTCATAGATAATCATTTTTGACTCCGACGTCAAATTCTAGTTGTGAATTGCAATATCTCGATTCCTACCCACCCTAACGCCAATTTTTTTTTAATAGTAAAAAAGCGATTTAGATTTCATGTATCTTTTGATTTCAAAGTACACACTTTTATTCATATTCAAAAAAGTTAGAAGGTTTTAAAAAATTAAAAATTATGTAGTCAAAAAATAAAAAAGTAATAAATTAAAAAAAAAAAATTTAAGATGATTGTATGTCACACGATACATCTCTTCTCATTAAATTTGAACGCTGAAGATAAAAATGTGAAAAAAGTTAAATCGCCTTGACAGTTTTTCAGACATGGCAACTCTGATTTTGCAAATTTTGCGATTTCCACCTTGCTTTTTCTTTAAGATTTTAAATGTCTTATATACTTATTTTTATTGAGTTGGTAACATAAGAACTAAACAATGCATCTTTACGAACATAAATTCTGGCGAGAATTAAGGATACTATACTGTTCGCGGCTTCTGATTTTAGAAAATATATAGCCCAAGCGCCTTTCATCCGTTACCTTATTTGCAGATTCACTAACAACACGCACAAACCGTTCAGTGTTTTGAGAGTGGCACAGAAATTCTAAAAAAGAAAATGTTTTTTATTTTTTAAGTTAGTTTGTTTTAAATTATGGTAGCGATTCCTATTCTCACTTTCACCATTCACCTCAATTTTTGAATCTCATTATTTCCCGTGTGTTAATTATATGTCCCATTTTGATTTCTGATTTTTTAATATTTGTTTATTGTAAAGACGATTGGACAATAAAAAATTTATAATTTTGTATTAGTTGAGAGAAAATGAGGTTCGAAAACTGAGGTGAATGGTGAAAGTGAGAATAGGAATCGCTACCTATATCTACCTGGTATATTAATTATTTCATAAGATGAGTTTTGGTACTGTATTAGTTGCTCATCCGAAAAAAAATTTAGACATGGTGGCTCAGTTATTTGCAGATTGTCCCACTTTATCATTTCTGTAAAATTTTTGCAATTAAAATTTATTTCTCCTTTTGGAGTGCGGAACTCTCGAACCCTTACGGGTGAATCATCTCTAGCAATTCGTATTAATTCATAACCCTGAAATCGTACTGTTGGATCCGGATCTGTGATCATTGCCAGTAGAATATTTTCGGGATGTAAGTAGTAACTATTGTGTTCAATTGTCGGACGTATTATCTCTTGAATATTTAATGGCAATTGTCGAATCCAAAGTAAATACTTAAACATATGGCGGCTTCCGTGTATGGAATGCGGTTGGCTCTTCACAAGAAACCAGAAAGGTGTATAAACTTTAACGACGAACGTCACTAACTTTCGTAAACTGTCTGAAGGCCGACTCTTGGACACATAAAGCCTAAGTAACCGAGATGCTGTTGTTAACCACCGCGCTGTACTTACAGGGCCGGGATTTTGGGAAGCTAGTCCACTATCGCAGGAACCGTTGTTTATGGCTACAACCATACGAAAGAGGTAGAGCTGGTCGTCACGGATGTTCCAATCGGCCACATTGTTTGGCATATCTCCCATAGAAATTGGCTCAAAACCACTAACGACCTGTAAAGAAGTTCTTAATTTTTTTAATGATATATTTTGTAGGGTGGAGTGAAAAAAAAAAAAGTTTGGTTTTTTTTCTTCGCCCAGGCGAAGGAAAAAAAAAACATTTTTTTTTTCACTCCATCGGTTGCATTCAAGCAGTTCAGTTCCAAATTGGCTAGTCCAAATTCCTGGACCAGTTTGCTTTCCTATTAAATTGGTCAGCAAGCTTTTGAGTGGCAGCTCATTGAAGTGAAATAGGCAGACGTTCCATTGTAATGGTCGTTGCAGGTATCTTTCCATGCACGCGTTTACTCCTGTTTTGTAACCTGTGTTTACAGCCGTTCCATCGCAATTTATTGCAACTAAATAATTCAGCGAATAGCCTTCTGAATTCAAAAAGTTTACGTTAGCCTTTTGTATCTCTAACCCTGTACCTGATGCTGGAGTAGTAAATCCGACGAATTTGGATTCTGGTTCTTTCACAATTGTAATATGTTCTTCAGTTGTTGTGTAGAGACGTGCTTGATGAGATGTCTGTTTTTTTAACGTTTTATCTTTTTTTCCATCATAAGAGATACATTTTAATACAGCATCACTGGTAGATGCGGTTTTTGTCTCTTCTCTAAATTTAGCTCGCTCTCTCCGAATTTTGTTTTTGTCAATAATAAGGTCATCCAGGTATTTTAATACCCTCTCACTTATGTCTCCGTAATCATTGTTTGCTTTTGTAGCAATTGAAATTTTCAAATCCTTTATTAGTGTTGTTGCAAGTAATGATCCATAACGATCGGACGTTCCAGTACGATCCAATGCTAAAGCATAATTTTGCAGGCATATATCCGAAACTTTCAGCTGCCGATCGTTTGGGGAAATGTCATTATTTTCATCATCAAAACCATTTTCTTCGCTTGAAGAAGGTGCGTATGAAAATGTAAACGAAGACTCATCTTCGGCAGTACTTGAAACTTGGTCGACCATGTCAATGTCTATATTATCAAATATTGTACTATTAAAGGTCAAAAGTCTTGGGCCACTCTGGTCAATAAAGAAGTTTATTTGGTCTGTAGGGATCTTATTAGCTTCGGTGCAACTACATTCTAAATTATCGATAATGTTGCACTTGCATTTGGCAATTCGGAATAACTTATTCCAACCATCCTTCACATATTTACATGGTTTTTTTATGATTTTATAGTATAACTCTATAAGGCTTACCAATGATTTTCTTATTGTTGTTTTACTTACAATTGGAATGTTTGAACGTTTCCATAACTCACAAAGCATCTTTATTACCACTTGTATGTAACGCGATAAACATTCATTTTTTAAAATACCGTTTGTTTTTAAATGTAAGAAATATTCAATAACGTTGCGATTTGTTGGTAATTTTTTTTTTTCAATTTCACACGGTTTAAAATGCATATTGTTTAGATTTTTAAGTGTTTTCCTTTTTTATATTTAAGATTTTTATAAAATTTCTTTATATAGACACGATGACGAATCGTATAAACTTATTATTTATTCACTTTTTTCAACAAATAACCGAGAAACGATTTAATGAAAGAAATTTTCATTAAAGATGACATTTAAAACAAAACACACTTCAGATAAATTTTAAAAACAAATGAGACCAAATAATAGAAAAACGTTATTTTCGCAAAAACTGAGCCGCCATGTCTCAAAAACCGTTATATTAAATATTTTTTCACATATTCGCCTAAATCATATCACATTTAACAAGAAAAGATGTAATGTGAGACAAATATCACATTTAACAAGAAAAGATGTAATGTGAGAAAAATAATCACAATAAAATTTCTTTATACATTTAATTTTTTTTTTGGATTTTTTGTCTTCATTTTTTTGATTTTTAAATCTTTGTAACTCGTTTGTTTGTGGTCAAAAGTGTGCATTTTAAGTGTCAAAGTTACATAAAATTAAAATGTCTTTCTTTACTGTGTAAAAAAATTTGGCGTTAGGGTGGGTAGAAATCGAGAAATTGAAAGTCACAAATTAAATTTGACGTCAGAGTCAAAAGTGATCAACTAAAAAAATGTAGGACTGATCAAATCATGAACAACGATATGCTAAACGTTACAATCGGACTTCAAATGAAGCCACAGTATGTAAAAAACCAAAAGGGCGGTATCCAGGGGCGTGGCAAAAAAATAAAAAAAAAAAATTTTGGAATCGCCTTGAGTTTATCTTTAATCCTAGGGGGTGACTGGGTCAACTTTTTTTTCGAACCACCCTAGTGTCCAGTATAGAAAACACAATGCCTCAATCAATAACTGAATTTCTCGGTTTGGCATCGAAGATCTTACACGATTTCGATGGGAAACCGGAAAACTTACGAAGTTTTCTTGACGCACTAACCCTCCTGGATTCCGTAAAGGATATCCATGAAGCGGTGGCGGTAAATTTAGTTAAAACGAAACTAAAGGGAACTGCCCGAAATTTAATTTCAGACGAAAGCATTATTAATGAGGTGATAGCCACATTAACTAGGAGCGTCAAGGGCGAGACAGTTGAGGTCATATCGGCCATACTTATGAATGTCCGGCAGGGCGGCAAAAACGCCAATGCCTATGTATCGGAAATAGAACTACTGACTCGATCCTTAGAGAGTGCATATATTACGGATGGCCTCTCGCAACAACTTGCCCAGAGGTATTCAACCCAGGCGGCAGTTAAGGCAATAACGAGGAATGCGACAAACGAAAGGGTTAAACTGGTCATGGAATCAGGAACCTTTTCGAATATGAACGAAGTGACGTCAATAGCTGCACGGAAGCTTACGGGCAGCAAAACTCCGTTCTATTTACGAAAAATAAATTTCAAAACCGTAATGGCAATAATCCACGAAATCGGTCAAATAACAGTAGTTCCGGCTATCGCAATAACAATAATCGCGGTAGTAATAATTACAATGGCAACAACGATGGTAACTGTAATAATAATTACAATAACAACCGTGGACGGAACCGTTCAAATAATAACGGAAATCGCCACAATATACGACACGTTACCGAAAATGTTTCGGGAAACGAGTTAGTTCCCCTGAATATAGGCGAATATACAACATAAATTTAAGTCTCTATAGCTATCTTCCCTGTAGGACATCTTTGAATAATGGAAAGTCAACATTTTTAGTTGACACGGGTGCAGACATTTCTATATTAAAGGCATATTGCCTGATGATGGAAAATTTTCAGTAATTTTAAATTACCCTACACCAAGGAATGGCGATGAAGCTAAACGCTTCGTAGATTTCTGCAACTATTATCGAAGATTCATTCCTAGTTTTGCCGAACATTCAAGGCACATAACAAGGTTATGTAGGAAAAATATACCATTCGATTGGAGTACTGAATGTGAAAAGGCATTCAACTACCTTAAAACCCAATTATTAAATCCAACAATTTTGCAGTATCCTGACTTTGAAAAAGAATTCTGCATAACAACAGATGCAAGCAAATTTGCTTGCGGTGCAGTTTTAAGTCAGCAATACTTTGATAAGCAGCTACCTGTGGCTTATGCTTCACGGTCCTTCACAAAGGGCGAAAGTAATAAGTCTACAATTGAACAGGAATTAGCAGCTATACATTGGGCAATTAAATACTTCAGACCATATATTTATGGTCGTAAATTTTTGATCCGAAGTGATCACCGTCCCTTAACGTATCTATTTTCCATGAAAAGTCCATCGTCGAAACTTACGAGGATGAGATTAGATCTGGAGGAGTATGATTTTACGGTGGAGTATATCAGGGGAAAAGAAAATCATGCTGCAGATGCTTTGTCTCGATTAGAATTCGAAGACATTAGAAATGCAGACAATAATAAAATACTGAAGGTAACTACAAGACTTCAGTCTTCCAAAAATTTGGAAAAAGTGACCAGTACAAACCCAAACACAGAATCGGTGGATATCCGGATATATGAGGCAATAAACGCCCATGAGTACAATAAAAATGCAAGATTGCATTTTACTAAAGATAGGCTGGTTATCCAAAAAGGGAAAACCAAGCTTTTCCAATTTGAGTCACGAGATTTTATTACTAATGGAAAGGTAGATTTAGGTCACTTTTTTCCAAGGCTTGAAAAAGTAGCCAGTAATTTGAAAATCACGACTCTTCGCATGTCTTTGGACAGTGCCTTCTTGGCCAACGTAAAACTAGACCACTTCAAGAAAGTAGGAAATGAAAAGCTTCGAAGATTAAAAATCGTACTCACACCACCAATTACGAAAATCGTAACGAATTCTGAAAAATTAAAAATTATAGAGTTGTACCATAACAACCCATTGTTACCATTGTACCACTGGAAGAACATGACGAGGGACATTACCCGTTATGTGAAATCTTGTGTAGAGTGCCTAAAGAACAAGTCATTACCGAAAACAAGAGAACCGATGATCGAAACGCTAACGCCTACGCGTGCATTTGATACCATCATTATCGATACAATTGGTCCTTTTATGAGATCGAACAAAGGTAATGAATACGCTATAACGATAATATGTGACTTGACCAAATACTTAGTCACAGTACCAATTCCTGACAAATCGGCTCGAACAGTCGCCAAAGCGATTTTTGAGGGTTTTGTTTTGATTTACGGTCCTATGCGAAAAATGATTTCTGATATGGGAACCGAATATAAAAATCAGACCATAATGGAATTATGTCAATTGTTGAATATTGACTTCGTCACTTCAACAGTCTATCATCATCAAACACTGGGTACCATAGAACGATCCCATAGAAGATTCAATGAGTACGTACGTTCGTACATATCCTCGGATATTACTGATTGGGATGAATGGTTAGCTTACTTCACGTATTGCTTTAATACAACACCTTCAACAGTACATAATTATTGTCCATATGAACTAGTCTTTGGTAAAATACCACCATCCATAGACGCCTTAAAGTCGGATAATATTAGTCCACTTTATAACGTTGATTCATATGAGAAAGAAGTGAAGTATAGACTCCAGACAGCGCAGAAGAGGGCTGCATTGATGCTGGAAAAGGCAAAATTGACCAACAAAGGCCTATATGATGAGTCAACAAGGCCGATAAGCGTAAATATTGGAGATCTAGTTCTTTTAGAGGACATGCCGGTCATAAATTAGAACCACTCTTTAAGGGTCCCTTCGAGATCAAAGAAGTGGATGACCATGGCAATTGTTTATTGGCAATCGACGATACAACAAGGATTATGAAAGTCCAAAAAATCGTCTTAGAAAATTTCAATCGTAAATTTTGTAAATTATTTAATTAAATTCTATTATATTTTTATACATTATTTAAAAAAAAAAATTCTAGAATAAAAATTTTTTTAATAAAATTACAACTTATATTTAAAATTTTAAACTTTTTAAAATTAAAAATAATAATTAAATTATAATTTTTACATTAAATAAAAAAAAAAAAATTTTTAAATAGATAACAAATAATTAACAAATAAATAAAATAAAAGAAAAATATTTAATTTTTTTTTTTTAAAAAATAAATTGTAAAATAAATATTAAATAAAATAGAACTATAATATATAAATTAATTTTTAAACTAAAATTAATTTTTATTTAACTAAGTTATATAAAAAGATTGATCAATTAGCTACTGATCAATCTTTTTCCCGAAAAAAGGAGGTGTAGTGTAATTAATAAGTCAATATGGTCGTGCAATAGCAATCACTGTCATGTACTTGATACTTAATTGTGATTGGCTAAAAGCCGTACTTTTTTGGTTGATTAATTTGACACCTTCATAATATGAACCGTGGGAACCACTCATTTGATGGTTACCCAAGATTGATCAATTAGCTACTGATCAATCTTTTTCCCGAAAAAAGGAGGTGTTGTGTAATTAATAAGTCAATATGGTCGTGCAATAGCAATCACTGTCATGTACTTGATACTTAATTGTGATTGGCTAAAAGCCGTACTTTTTTGGTTGATTAATTTGACACCTTCATAATATGAACCGTGGGAACCACTCATTTGATGGTTACCCACAAAATATATTTAAGGTTAATTTAAAGTAGAATAAAGAATAATAAAACAGTCGCTCAGTAGAGCTAAAAACAGAAAAGTGATATTCTTATTTTAAAAAACTACTTCAAGTATAACAGCAAGAGAAATTGTACAACAACGCTCTAACATGCAGAGACAAAACCCAATATTACCTCGGCTTAATGAGCAAGTTAGTCCTGAAATGCCAATAATGGCGATGGACTATCGTTAAGGGAATATGTGAGCGCTTCTGTAGGTGCTGCACAGGCAACAATTTTGAGACAAATGACTGAGAATATGAACGCTTTGGTTCCACGAATCATACGCGAATCTTTAAGACCAGATCGCCATTCTATTTTCGAAAGTGAACAACTGCCTCCACATCAAAGCCGAGCAGAAAATCAAATTCCAAGTCAACAGCAATATACTAATCAATTTGGAGACCAAACATTTCAGACTCCTCAGACTCAGTCCCATCATCAACAACATCAGCCACATCAACAACAACCTATACCACCTTTTCACCAAATTCCTCCGTATGTAATGCAAAATGCTGCTTTTGTTAACCCAAACGCACCACTAAATGGAGCCTAAAGTTCGATGGAACAAATAAATCATTAAGTATAGAATATTTTATATTCAGAGCAGAAACAATGCGTGATGATTATAACTGTCCGTGGGTAGTTTTCCTGAAAGGATTTCATCACCTGATAAGTGGTAACGGTTTTGGAATTGTTGGAAACAATAACTATAAATTTAAATATTATTTGAAATTATTACGTACGTACAATTATTAAAATCTTAAAAAAAAAAAAAAAAAAAAATATTATTAAAGTCATTGTACAGCTAATATGTGGGTAGTTTTCATGAAAGGATTTCATCACCTGATAAATGGTAACGCGAAACAATGGTTTTGGAATTGTTGGAAACAATAACTATAAATTTAAATATTATTTGAAATTATTACGTACGTACAATTATTAAAGTCGTTGTACAGCTAATTAAATATGAATTATGATCTTTAATATTTTTGTGTAAAAAAAATAACCTGTTTTAATCATAAGAAAAGATAAATTAAAATCTCTTACTCCCATGGTTAATAGAATTTATTTACAATATTATGTACTTAGCTAATCTCTTAATACATTTTTATCATATTATTAATCTCATTAAAAGAATTTAATATGCAAATGAGAAAATTTATCTTAAAAAGAATATTTTATTGTAATGAGAATAACTGTTAACTTTATACGAATTCTTATTTATACTTTATGAATTTTAAACAGCTATTTGTTCTTTCTATTCCATTTTGGTATTCAACAAGATCAGTGGTAAAACTTCTTTGAAATTAAATAAATTAACTTGTACTTTTGATTTTACAGAACTTAGTTTTTTTCTTAAATCCTTTTAAATTCTATAACATAAAATTTGGTGCCGAACCCCGGGAAGGGACGTGTTCGATTTTATGAATTGTTAAAAAAAAAAAAGTGTTAAATTTCGGAATTTTAATTTGGATTTAGATTTGAACCTTGTGCAAAGTTATATTTTTTTATGTAATTTGCTATTGAACTTTTAATTAATATCAACTTTGGTTATTACGGTTCGAGTTTAATGTTTAAATTGTGAATTTTCGAATTTAATACTGTGGTTTAAATTTAAAGCCTTTAACTAAAGTTTTCATAAATTATTTATTTGTTTTGGAAAACGTCTCTTCAAAATTTAATTTTATAATTTAATTCATTTTGTAAATTATTTCTTTAAATTTAATTTAAATAAAATGGATGCTTTGGATAAAGTTATCGAACACCAACGCGGTTTCTTGGAACATATTAAAAAATTGCACACGCGGTTTATGTCACGGGAGAATTCGACTAAAACACGCGGTTATCTAAATAGTATTTTACAGGAAATCGATGAACTTAATGTTCAATTTAAGAAGAATCACAACAAGATTACTACGATTATTTGTGATTCTTCCTTAGATGTTGAGGACGTTCCATACATGCATGAAGAGTGCTTCTTTGTTTTTTCAGACATATTTCTTTGTTTCAAAGGTGAAATTCTTGATGCTTTACCTGAACGAGCAATATCCTCTCCTGCTTCTGCAAGCACATTTGCACTACCTTCTGGCCATGTACATATCTCTGCAAGCGTAGATGCAAAATTGCCTAAAATTTCATTGCCCAAATTTTCTGGAGAATATATGGAGTGGATTTCATTCCAGGATATATTCGTTTCTCTTGTTCATAATAACCCATCCCTTTCGAAGATACGGAAGTTTTATTATTTAAAGGGAACGGTTTTCGGTGAAGCTGCCAACCTTGTTAAGACGATTTCTGCTACCGAGGCAAATTACCTTTCAGCCTGGTCTATCTTAAAATCTAGGTATCATAATAAACGCATGATTGTGGACGCGTTGGTAAAGAAATTTCTTAACATCCAGAAAACGGATGGAACTTTTCAGTCCATAAAAACACTGCTCGATACAACTCAGAAGTGTTTAACTTCACTTAAAAACTTAGATTTTGAAACTTCTTCATGGGATCCTCTTCTAATCCCAATCATTGCACAAAAGCTGGATTTGCAAAAGCGTAAATCATCAACTGATGTACCAACTTGTTTGGAAATGTTTAATTTTCTTGAGAGAACTTTTAGAACTCTCGAATCTTTACACGAAGATTTACCTTCTTCTAGTAAATATAATCGTTTTCAGAAAACAAATTATTCGAAACTGAAAAACAGCGTTGTTCATACAAATCAGATATCACAAAAATCTAATAATTTGTGCTCACTCGGTAATAAGCCTCATTTGTTTTCACCAAAATCAAAAGAAGATTTTATTTCTAACAACAACATTTGTCGTAATTGCTTAACATGTGGTCATGGCCACAATAACTGTACTTCTACATACCGTTGTAATACTTCCCAACAAGCCCATCATACGGTTCTGCATGTGGACAATGATACCTCTCATTTAAATGTGACTCCACATTCATTGAACTTTAACCATATTAGTACTGGCGTCTCTGAAACTTCTGGCTTTCAGGATATGGAAAATTCAATTTCTTCTAATAATGTTCATTTATTTAGTAAGGTGATTCTTTCAACTATGCGATTGATAGTTAATACCGATAACGGTCAATTTAAATTTAGGGCTCTTCTGGACCCTGGTTCCCAGGGTACACTGGTAACAGAGAGAGCAGTACAACTACTACGTCTTAGGAGAAATAGATCTAACTGCTCAGTACAAGGTGTAGGAGATTCTAGAACAGTTAACTGTAGATATTGGGTGGCTCTTGATCTTTGGTCAATAAAGGAAAAACCTGTTATATCATGTGCAGCGTTAGTACTTCAAAAACTAACAAATTATACCCCAAGACATTCACGTGAGGGTTAAGTGCCTCCACATATAGTGGATTCATTAGCTGATCCCCAATTTGACCATTCGGATCAAATCGATATTATCCTTGGTTCAGATATCCTAAGTTCGATTGCATTACCTGGTAATTCGTTTAGATTTAATAACCTCTTCTTTCAACAAACGCTTTTTGGTTGGGTGTTTTCCGGCCCCACAGAAAACCAAAATACTTTTAATTACTGTTAATGTCGTTAACCTGGATGATACCTTAATACAATTTTGGGAACAGGAGGAGGTCGCGTTGAAAAGGGAATATACTGAGGAAGAGTCCTTATGTGAAAAATATTTCGTTGATACGACAAAGCGTTCAAGCACTGGACACTTTTTGGTTAATTTACCGTTTAGGACTATTCTGGGAGGTGGTTCGACCATAGGCTTGGATAATAATCATATAAACGCATATAAAAGATTAATACAATTGGAGAGGCGTTTTATTAACCAACCTTTGTTTTGTGAGCGATATAAAGCTTTTATGCGAGAGTATGAATCACTTGGTGATATGACCAAAGTAGGTAAATATCCAGCAAATGTTCGTACTTTTTGCCCCATCATGGGGTACTAAAGGAAAATAGCTCCACGACTAAACTAAGAGTCGTTTTTGATGGCAGTAGTCATTTAAATGGTCATTCTTCACTAAACGAAGAACTCTGCTCTGGCCCTGCGTTGCAAAACGATTTGCCGCAGATAATTAATCGTTGGCGTAGGCATAGAATTGCGTTTTGTGCGGATATAGAAAAGATGTTTAGGCAAATTGAAGTTTGTCAGGAACACCGACCTTATCAGCGGATATTATGGCGATATATGCCGTGTGATGAAATTTCTATTTACGAGCTGAATACCGTTACGTACGGAACAACATCAGCCCCTCATCTGTCTATTAGAGTCTTACAAAAACTTGCTCAAGATTATACAACTGCTTTTCCAAAGGAATCTGAAATTTTAAAGTCTGATTCATATGTAGATGATATAATATATGGCTCAAACTCATTATATGATGCTATTTCTATACAGAATAATTTGTGTACTTTACTGAAAAGTGGAGATTTTAATCTACGTAAATGGATTACAAATTCTCCTGAGCTTTTGCATCAGATACCTGAGGAATTTAGGAAAAATTCTATTTCGTTAAATTTTGACCTAATAATATGGTAAAAACACTAAGAATCCAATGGATGCCTTCTTCTGATACTTTTTCATTTAAAGTAAATTCTTCACCTGCTGAAAAGGTTACGAAACGTTTCATTTTATCCGAATCTGCTCGACTTTTTGACCCTTTGGGGTGGTTAGCACCGTCCACAATTTTGGCTAAAATTCGGTTTCAGAAATTGTGGTTAGAAGGAGTAGATTGGGACTCTGAGGTTCCACAATATATTAGAAACACATGGTTAAGCTATAAAGGTACTTTGAAAAGTTTTGAGACCATTAAAATACCACGTTGGATAAACTACACTCCAGAATCAAAGGTCGAACTGCATTGCTTTTGTGATGCATCAAATGATGCATATGCGGCCGTAATATATATAAGGGTTTGTACTTTGGATAATATCAGTGTAAATATTTTACAGGCCAAAACCAAAGTTTCACCAGTAAAAACAGTTACTATCCCACGATTGGAATTATGTGCGGCTTCATTGTTGGTTAAATTAGCACACAAATTTAGGGAATCGCTGGCTGATCTTTCAATTGAAAATGTTTTTTATTGGAGCGATAGTTCTACAGTGTTAAGCTGGATACGTAAACATCCCTCTTGCTGGAGTGTGTATGTTGCTAATAGAGTAGCTGAAATACAACGACATACAAGTACCCTACAGTGGAAATATGTACCATCTTCTTTAAACCTAGCAGACTGTGCCTTAAGGGATATGGATATGGTGGCGAGGTCCTAATTTTCTAAGAAAATTACCATCCTCTTGGCTTAAAAATATATCTAATCTGGAAACTTCGTTAGAAGAACGAAAAGCTAAAATTGTTACAAACATTTGTTATGAATCAACATATCCAGAAATTGTGTACAAGTTTTCATCTTTAAATAAATTACAACGTGTTTGTGCTCTTTGTTTTAAATTTTATTACAATTGCAAAAAAACCAAAGATCGCAGAGAGTATGGTACATTAACTACTCTTGAAATACAAAATCTACATTCGTAAAAATTACGCAGTTTATTGATTTTGATATTGAATTGGAAAATATAAAATCGAGTGGTACAGTAAAAAACAAACATATTTTGAAATTGATGCCGTTTATAGATGAAAATAGTATTTTACGTGTAGGTGGACGTCTACAAAATTCTAGTCTGCCGTTCTTTACAAAGCACCCTATACTTCTTGGAAAATTAAATCCTCTGATGCTCACGAGAAAACATTACATGGAGGTTTAATGTTGACTATGTCATATGTAAATCGTAAATTCTGGGTTATTTCAGGTAATCAAGTACCTAAAAGAATTATTAATAACTGTATTCGCTGTTTCAGATATAATGCTAAAACTTCACAGCAAATAATGGGAAATCTACCCTTTGTGCGTATAAATATGACCAGACCCTTAAAACACAGTGGTGTGGATTTTGCCGGCCCAATTTCATTGAAGAACTCTACCCTACGTTCTGCAGTTTTATCTAAAGGGTATATATGCGTTTTTATTTGCATGGTTTCTAAAGCCATTCACTTAGAAGCTGTGTCGGATTTAACCCCTAATGCGTTTTTGGCTGCATTTCGTCGGTTCGTATCCAGAAGAGGCGTATGCACAGATATTTATTCCGACTGTGGAACCAACTTTGTGGGCGCTTCAAAGGAGTTACAGGTTCTCTACCACAGAAGCCAGATATCACTACCAAAAGAGCTGCGTGAAAATTTATCATGCTCGGGAACTGACTGGCATTTTATCCCTCCAGCCTCTCCGCACTTTGGAGGATTGTGGGATGCCGGCGTGAAATCGGTAAAATATCATTTAAAGCGCATCATGACTGATCGTATTTTAAGCTATGAAGAGCTTTCAACTTTGTTGTGTCAGATCGAAGGATGTCTAAATTCTCGGCCGCTATGCCCGCTTTCCACAGATCCTACAGATAATGATGCATTAACACCAGCCCATTTCCTTATTGGCGAACCAACAGTATGCCTTCAGGAGGAAAGCTTACTCGAACAAAATATCCATCACATAACGCGCTGGAAAGCCATTGAGAAGATGAAGCAAACATTTTGGAAAAGGTGGTATTTAGAATATCTTAATCGCCTACAATCGCAGCCTAAGTGGCTAAACTCACAACCCGATGCAAAAATATGTGATTTAGTACTAATAAAAGACGAGCGATGTGCTCCAGGTCAATGGTGTCTTGGACGTGTACAAGAAATCCATCCTGGTATAGATGGACGCGTACGAGTAGTATCAATTTTGTCAAAACAAAAAGTTTTTAAACGACCAATAACTAAAATTGGTTACTTCCTACAGCTGATCCTTATTTACATGATGATGAGACGTCAAAGAGTTTGCATCACTAAACAACTTTTAGAGAGTAGGCCTACACCATTGGCTGTGAGTAGAAGCATAGCGGACTCGACTAAAACACTTCCACCGGTAGGCCTTTCTTTTATTATCTGGCTTAAGAACAGTAGTTCTTGGGGCGGAGTATGTTGGAAACAATAACTATAAATTTAAATATTATTTGAAATTATTACGTACGTACAATTATTAAAGTCATTGTACGGCTAATATGAATTAAATATGAATTATGATCTTTAATATTTTTGTGTAAAAAAAATAACCTGTTTTAATCATAAGAAAAGATAAATTAAAATCTTTTACTCCCATGGTTAATAGAATTTATTTACAATATTATGTACTTAGCTAATCTCTTAATACATTTTTATCATATTATTAATCTCATTAAAAGAATTTAATATGCAAATGAGAAAATTTATCTTAAAAAGAATATTTTATTGTAATGAGAATAACTGTTAACTTTGTACGAATTCTTAGTTATACTTTGAACAGGAATTTTAGACGGCAAAATCCTTCCTGCGCATGGGGTCATCTAAAATTTCATTTACTGTGAAAATTCAGACGTTTTGAAAGCGACTACGAAATACAACGAAATATCATGGATAAAAGGCAGCAATCTTCAGAGTCATCTGATGCATATATCGACGAAATTATTAAGCTTCAAAATCAACTAAGAATTCCGATCCCAGAATATGAATTAGTGCGATTGGTAAAGGACAACTTAAAAGACGGCGTCGCACAGCTCGTTTTCCCAATGGAAATTAGCAGTATAAATCACCTTGTGGAAGAGTGTCGCAGAGCAGAGACGAATTTAGCAAAACGTACCATAAATCGGCAACAAATCAACAATTTCAGACGTGTGAATGAAATTGATTATGAAGAATGGCCAGAGGAGGGAAATAATTAGCAAATAGAGGCACTCAATAATATAAATATACCCGCAAAAAGATTAACCTGCTGGAATTGTAAAGCATCCGGACATTCGTTTATTGATTGCCCCATACCACAACGAAATCTTTTTTGTTATAGGTGTGGGTTCGACAACGTCATATGCACAGATTGCCCTAAATGCAAGGAAAACCACCAGAAGACAACTTTTCCAAATTTATTATTGGCAACGGCAAAAATATGGAACAAAAATCCATTTCGAATAGTCCAGAAGTTAAAAACGACGATAGTCAAATAAATTCACAAGAAAATCCTAATATACCCCTTCAGAATGTAAACGACCTGCTAAACTTAAAATATAACCCAGATTCTGAAAAAACCCGTGTTGCTAGATCTGATTTAACTCATAAAATTAACTATCACAACGGCGTCAGCGACGATTATTTAACCCCAGCGAATAAAGATCACGCTAAAAGCAAAAAAATACTTACGGATACTGATGATATTCAAATGGGAAATACTGATAACCATGAAGTGAAAATGAAATTAAATTCTGAACAGACTGAAATACCTAAGCAAACGAATTTTTCTAAGATAATGCAAAATAAATCCAATTTTAACAATAAAAAAATCTTAAGTTCAACATTTAAGACAAAACCAAATAGAATGCTGTCATACGATATACGACTACAAAACTACAATAAGAGAAGAGAAGAGATATTTAAAGATTTTAATCCGAGCGTAAAAAGTAAAATTTTGAAAAATAGAAACAGATATAACGCACGAAAAGCTGAGAGAAAAGAGATAGCTTCTGCGGTCATAAGCTGTGATGACGGTGATATAAGACCATACCTGGACGTGGAGTTAAATAGTGTACCTCTTCGAGGCCTATTAGATAGCGGCGCATCAATCAGTTGCCTGGGTAAAAATTGTTTGGAAAATGTAGGTAAGATGAAGTCAAAGATACAGAATTTTAGATCGTCAGTAAAAACAGCGGATGGTAAGAATCAACTTATTATAGAAAAAACGAAAATTAAGGTCAAATGCGGGAATAGAATTGAAGAAATCATTGTATATCTCGTGCCCAGTTTAAAACAGGAACTAATTTTAGGTTACGACTCATGGCGACGGTTAGGCATCAAAATTTGTTTGGATTCAGGCTCTATAAATGAACTAACAACAACAGATTCAATGGAGATGAAGGTTCATGAATTGACGCCAGAACAATCTACCATTTTAGAACATGTAAAACTCTCATTTAGATGCTATACGAAATACGGACTTGGCAAAACGCCACTGGAGATGCACACAATTGACACGGGAGACGCACCGGCAAGAAAAATGCGATACTACCCGGTCAGTCCAGCCGTTGAAAAATTAACATATGCAGAACTTGATCGCATTTGGAGCTCGACGTTATTGAGATAGCAACCGACGCTGAGTGGAACAATCGGACCACGTTGGTCATAAAGCCAGGTAAGAACCAACTATGTTTGGATGCCCGGGATTTAAATAAGGTTACAAAAAGGGATGCATATCCGCTTCCAAACATAGATGGCTTACTGGCACGATTAGGCGATACCCACTACATATCAGCGATCGGTTTGAAGGACGCATTTTGGCAGATTCCTCTAGAGGAATCTGCGAGACCGAAGACAGCGTTCACAGTCCAGGGTAGGCCTCACTACCAATTTAAAGTGATGCCATTTGGACTGTGCAACGCTGCCCAACGTCTATGCCGTCTCATGCGATACTACCCGGTCAGTCCAGCCGTTGAAAAATTAACATATGCAGAACTTGATCGCATTTGGAGCTCGACGTTATTGAGATAGCAACCGACGCTGAGTGGAACAATCGGACCACGTTGGTCATAAAGCCAGGTAAGAACCAACTATGTTTGGATGCCCGGGATTTAAATAAGGTTACAAAAAAGGATGCATATCCGCTTCCAAACATAGATGGCTTACTGGCACGATTAGGCGATACCCACTACATATCAGCGATCGGTTTGAAGGATGCATTTTGGCAGATTCCTCTAGAGGAATCTGCGAGACCGAAGACAGCGTTCACAGTCCAGGGTAGGCCTCACTACCAATTTAAAGTGATGCCATTTGGACTGTGCAACGCTGCCCAACGTCTATGCCGTCTCATGGACAAATTAGATGCTATTGTTAAATTAACTCCTCCGAAAAATCCAAAAGATGTCAGGAAATTCCTCGGGACGGTAGGTTGGTACCGTAGGTTTATGCACGACTTCTCGACACTTACTGCACCTTTGACAGATACGCTAA
This sequence comes from Delia radicum, assembly GCA_021234595.1. Lineage (NCBI taxonomy): Eukaryota > Metazoa > Arthropoda > Insecta > Diptera > Anthomyiidae > Delia > Delia radicum. The sequence goes on from CM037851.1 coordinate 124,626,067, forward strand.
AAAAATCTCCTAAGTTCACATTAACACCGGAAGCCATAAAATCATTCGAAGAGTTAAAGCGAGGACTAGTATCCAGCCCTGTTCTAACAAGCCCCGATTTTGAGCGCCCGTTTTTTGTCCAATGCGACGCCTCAAACGTCGGAATTGGCGCCGTGTTGTTCCAAAAGGACGACAATGACGGGGAACATCCTATTGAATATTTTTCCAAAAAATTAAATAATACGCAGAAGAATTACTCGACAACAGAAAAAGAGTGCCTAGCTGTCGTGCTAGCCATTGAGAAATTTCGGCAATACATCGAGTTGATGGATTTCACAGTAATCACCGACCATTCTAGCCTTAAATGGCTCATGAAGCAGCAGGCCTTGAGTGGACGCCTCGCTCGATGGAGTTTAAAGCTCCAAGGATATCGGTTTAACATCGAGCACAGGAAAGGAACGAAAAATGTTGTACCTGACATGCTTTCAAGGCTAGACATGGAGGAGCTTGCCGTGGAAAATCCAGTTATAGTCGATTTTAATTCTGAAGAATTCAAGAGTAAAGAGTACCTAGAACTTATTGAAACTATCGATCAAAATAAGGACAGATTATCTGATCTTAAGGTTTCAGAGGGCATTGTTTACAAAAGAACAGATTTTAACAGAGAGGAAATCGTAAATGAAGAAAACTGCTGGAAAATATGGTTGCCGTTCAATTTAACACATAAAGTTATAAGAAAATCACACGAAAAGAACACCTCGCATGGAGGCACTGCTAAAACTTTGTTTAACATTCGTGAATTCTTTTACTGGCCTTCAATGGTTAAACAAATCAAGCAATACATTAGCGAATGCGACATTTGCGAAACACCCAAAACAAACTCTGCGTCCCACAATGGGTAAAGAAGTAATTACGTAGAGACCGTTTCAAAAAGTTTATGTGGATTTTCTTGGCCCCTATCCAAGGTCTAGAACAGGCAACGCTTATATTTTCATAGTCTTAGACCACAAAACGAAATTCGTATTTTTAAGAGCAATGCCAAAAGCTACAACAAAAGCCGTGAGTAAATTCCTAATAGATGAAATTTTTCATAAGTTCGGAGTACCCGAAATACTCCATTCCGACAACGGTAAACAGTTTGTATCAGAATCATTTAAAGAATTACTAAATATTTACGGTATCAAACACATGCGAACTGCGTTTCACTCACCACAAGCTAACGCTACCAATCGATATTGTGCAGCATCAGAAGTTATCTACAAACCGATCAAGCCAGATGGGACGAAAACCTCTCGAAAATAGAGTGCTCTCTTAGAACCACTATTCACGCCTCAATTGGAGTAACCCCATACTTTGCGCTCACTGGTTATAACATGATAACACACGCTCAGGCATATGATATACTCATAAAAATTGGTTCTCTAGAGGATGGTGAAACTTTAATTCTACCAAAATCTGGGGAAATGCAGTTGATACACGAAAAGATGAAGGACAAATTGCAAGAAGCCTATCAACGAAACGTAAAATCATACAACAAAAGAAGTAGATGTGTATCATTTAAGCCCGGACAAGAAGTCTTTAGGAAAAATTTTATTCAGAGCAATTTCGCTAAGGGAATTAATGCTAAGCTTTGTCGACCCTGGCTTAAATGCCGTATACGAAAAATTATTGGTAATAATCAATACGAAGTTGAAAATCTCAAGGGCCAATTATTTTTAAGAGCAATGCCAAAAGCTACAACAAAAGCCGTGAGTAAATTCCTAATAGATGAAATTTTTCATAAGTTCGGAGTACCCGAAATACTCCATTCCGACAACGGTAAACAGTTTGTATCAGAATCATTTAAAGAATTACTAAATATTTACGGTATCAAACACATGCGAACTGCGTTTCACTCACCACAAGCTAACGCTACCAATCGATATTGTGCAGCATCAGAAGTTATCTACAAACCGATCAAGCCAGATGGGACGAAAACCTCTCGAAAATAGAGTGCTCTCTTAGAACCACTATTCACGCCTCAATTGGAGTAACCCCATACTTTGCGCTCACTGGTTATAACATGATAACACACGCTCAGGCATATGATATACTCATAAAAATTGGTTCTCTAGAGGATGGTGAAACTTTAATTCTACCAAAATCTGGGGAAATGCAGTTGATACACGAAAAGATGAAGGACAAATTGCAAGAAGCCTATCAACGAAACGTAAAATCATACAACAAAAGAAGTAGATGTGTATCATTTAAGCCCGGACAAGAAGTCTTTAGGAAAAATTTTATTCAGAGCAATTTCGCTAAGGGAATTAATGCTAAGCTTTGTCGACCCTGGCTTAAATGCCGTATACGAAAAATTATTGGTAATAATCAATACGAAGTTGAAAATCTCAAGGGCCAATTAATCGGAGTAATCCACGCTCAGCATCTTAAGCAGTAAAATCACCTTTTGGGATCGAAACGAAGAAGGACAAATTAACTGTAAACCCCAAGCTTTTTTTTTTAAATACGGACAGATTTTGATGGGATTATCATTTTTTTTTTAAGTGTAATGCTGGAGAAAGATACGATTGGTCTGAAAGTTTTATTGATTCATGAAAACGTATGACAGATGTTTCATAAATATTCATCACTAAGGCAAGGAAAATGGTTTTCGTGAAACAGTTGTAAATGTTTTTTTTGATTTGTATCGATGGGAATTCGAAATTATTCTTTAAAAATGTAGGCTCAGGAAGAAAAGTTTCATCATATCTGTGAAACTGTTTCATGGATCGTTTGTTATTAATTATTTATCATATTTAGGAAGTTTTCCTAGATATGATGAAAAGTTTCAAAAAAATTGATGACAAATGTTTCCTGAATTTTCGGCATTTCATGAGGATATTTCATACACTTGTAAAAGTATAATTCTTTTAGTTTTCCTATCAATATTCATTTGAAATTTAGAAATTTTCATTTCAAAGTAAGATTTTATATTTGAAATCAGGGGGGTTATTATGTAATTCGATTCGAAAGAAAAAATGTGTAAATTCGTATGAATTGTATTTTGTAGTACGATTTTCGAAAATGTATTTACGAACGCACGGAAATTTTTTTTCGAACCGGCCGTTTTTTATCCCCCTTTCGAAAACAAAAATTACCCTTTCGTAAATGCAACTATGTAATACGAAAGCGAACTTCACAAACGTTAAAACATTCGTATTTTATTCGAGAGCTAATTTGTTGTCGAAAAAAGAAAAAAAATTTAAAATGTAAGTATCGTTATACAAAATATAAGAAAAAGTGTTAAATAAATAAGTAAAAATAAAAAACATCAAATGTTTTATGTTTTTACACTAAACATTGTTTTTTTCACGATGTTGAATCTTTGAAGGAGTGGATTTTGCTAAAGGTCACCTAAATGTAGCGAATGCTAGAAGCAAGTCCAAGGATTTGTTTACAAGATTGTCTTTGGATTTGGATGCAGCTGGCCCTCCGACTCATGATATAACGAAATTTAAAAAAGTACGTTTTCAATTTATCAATTGTCGGTTTATAGATTGGTATTATTCAAATTTACATATGTTTATAGGTGTGGCCAGATTATAAACATCACATAAAGGTAAAATGCCGGGAAAACCGAAATACTATTTCAGGGACTGGAGGTGGGCCGAGAAAATTTTGTTCCCTTTGAAATATAAGTGCTCATCCCTTATAGGTCTGATTAATTGAATATGCGTACCATCTACTGCTCCAATTACTCCAGGTATTCCACATTTTTCAAAAAAGTATCTCTTAGCTTCTCTCTTCCTATCCTCTGTCATTTCAAATAGAATATGTTTGGGACAAAGAATTCTTTCAATAACATCGCAAACCTCAGACAAACACGCAGAAATTGATGCTTGAGAAAATCCTAATAGGCGGTCTTGGCCAATTTGATGCTGATATCCACCTTGCGCCAAAAATTTAAGTGTGGCAGCTAATTTTAATATAGGTGAGATGGCAGTTGACCTTTCTGCTGGTTTAAATTCATCTTTTACACAACTCAAGACATATGTAAAAGCATTTTTACTAAGCCTAAAGTTTTTTATGAAACTAAAAAGATATTATTAGGAATATATTTAATCGTAAAGGTAAAATTTTAAATTTTTCTTACTTTGTCTCATTAAGATTCATTATATCTGACGAATCTCTTATAAGTTTCCTTTGAACTCTTTCCGGAATAGAATCATTTTTTTCATCACTATCTTCTGTCCACAATAAAACACAATCCATTTAAGCTTCGACTTTTTAAATAAATATTTTCTTTAATAAAGTTTTCTTTAAATATTTGTTTCAAATTTTGACATTTAAGCACAATGCTGACAACTTTGACATTATAAGACATGCTGCCAAGTTATGTATTAACCGATAAAAATTTGGCAACACTTGTATTTACCCTATTTTACACAAATACAACTCTGTGAAACATTCGAACGAATTAGATAATACAATTTTACTTTCGAAACGGAAATTCGTTTCGAAAGGTTTTACTTTTCGAATCGAATTACGTAATAACCCCCCAGGGAAGTGTTTTTTTTTGAAACTCAGATTTTCTATTTGAAATTCAGAAGCCTCTTAACTTCAATTGATGTTTATAAATTCGAAGGAAAACTTATTACTTAAATTTGTTTTTTTTAGTAATTTTATATTAAAAATGTATTAATTAAATTGTAATTTGAAATCCTGAACTTTAATTGACATATTCTGAATTATAGTTGAAAAATATTGAGTTTAAAGAAAAAAAAAATATTGAAAATAAATCTTCTTCATTTTTGTTTTTTTTTATAAAAATTAATGACTTTGCTCTGTCATATTTGTGAAAGTTCTCATAACGGTTACGGGACATTATTATGAACAGCTATGAAATATCTTCACACTTATGAAACATTTCATAAATGTGAATGGGCCTGTCATCCCTTCTTGCACAGCTTCGTCGTATTTGTGAAGTGGTACATTGGACGAGGCTCAGGGAATTTTTTTTATCATATTTACGAGGTTTTTCATAAATATGATGAAGCTTTTTCCCTGAGTGTAGTGGTTCACAATTTAGATTATGATTTTTCATTTGAAGTTGAAAAAAAAAGTCAATTTATAATTCAGACTTTCTGTTTGAGACGCGAGGGACATCGCAGCATCAATCTGAATCTGTGTTCTAAATATCACGTGATTTTTTTTGGCATGAGATCAATATTGTTATTAATTTTTTTTGTAAAAATTTGCATAGAATCAGTAACAGTTGGCATGTTTTGAATTTTAGTTTGAAATTCTGAAGTTAAGTTAAAATATTGTGAATTGTAGTCTCAAAAATATTTTCAAGTCATATTACTTGTTATTACTTTTACAAAGCTTTTTTTGAGTGTATTGTTTCCAAAAAGAAAAAAAAACCCCCTTTTTATTGCACCGATTTTTTGAAAATTTTAAGGAAAAGTGCTGTCAAAAGGAAAGCGAATAATAGTATCTTTCAAATCATATCATGTCAACTCTAGCAATACAAATTCAATTTTTTTTCTATACACCGTTTGTAGACTAGATTTCGAATGTTAATCTGTTTTTTTTTCAACGTTGCACTGCGTTTCTATCAAGGTCTGTAGGCTTTAAAAAGTTGGTGTTTTTAGAAAAAAATAGGAGTACTTTTTTTGTAGGCGAAATGTTGTCGTGAGGGACAAAAGTTTGGTCTCTATTAAGGTACAACTTTATAAACCACTCTTTAAACGAAAAATGTCAGTTAACGATAAATACATCCGGAATCGAAAATCTAAATGTTCATAGAGAAAAATATACTATAAGCTGAAATTTGTAATGTCTAACCAATAATTTTTGCGAAATGATTTTACGAAGTACAGCATGATATTTAAGTAGACAAAGCTCAGAATCTGCGAGCACACTTCTGTCATATGCCTGTGAAGTATGTGGAAGAGAAAACAGTTGTCGCAAATGGAAAAGGCAACAACCAAATATCTATGAGGAAACGAAAAACATTAATTCAAAAGCTTCCAAACTGAATAAAAATGATACTTATCTGAGACTAAAGGAGAAAAATAGTTTTTATAGCCTCGTTATCACTTTATAATTGCGTGTGTGAGAATTTTTTTTATTGAAACCATCAGGTTTTAAATATTTCCACAGATCAGTTTGAAAAATTCATATTGTCGATATCGGATTATTTGTTGCTATTGATATATACCTTTTGGGAACTAAGACGTTTGCTGAGTGTCTAAATGAACTGTACCACAATTGGCACAGAAGTTCAGTGGTATACTGGTTGTGCACAATGTCATCATTCTAGTAATTTAACATTTGGCCACAGTATTTTGAAAACGAGAGGGTTATAGGATTAATCATCTAGATGTACTTTACATATCGGCCTCCTGACGATTTGTTTTAGTTGACATCTATTTTTTTTTAAGTAAAGATTTCTAGGATTATTTTACCGGCGAATATCTGATGTGTTCATAAAAGTATCTGTTACAATCTACTGTAGTGTGTTTGACAAGTCTGCGTTACCATACCGTCTGTATGTAACTAGAGACCCACACTTTGTGGAATGTTGTTTGTCCACTACTCACCAAACTTACTAGCGTGGGATTTTGCTTACATTGCGAAATCCACGCTATATAATAATATGTTTAAGTAATTTGTAGATACAATAAAATCAGTTGCTCATTAGAGCTTAAAGAAATAACATCAGTCTTTTTCTATTCATCACTACATGGCGATCCTGCCAACTACGGTTAAAAAAAAATAAATAATAAAAGCACAAAAAGGGTTGGGTCCAACAGGACCTGACCCTGAAAAAAAAAACAAACAATATGTGAATTTGTGAATAAAATAAAAAAAAAACCCCCCAAATAATGAAAATTTACAATAATATCATTACTGGCGATAAAATGTTCGCTAATACCTACAAAATTAAATTGATCGATGATGTAACTTACAAGGTTTACGGCAAAGTTGTAAGCCGTTCCAGAGGTGACAGCAGAATTGAAGGCTTCAATCCTTCGGCCGAAGAAGCTGAAGAAGGCACCGAGTCAACCGTTGAGAAGGGCGTTGATGTTGTCATGCACCACAGTTTGTAAGAATGCTTTGCCGTCGGCGACAACAAAAATAGGTTCACTTTGTACTTGAAGGAATATATGAAGAAGGTATTGAACAAATTGCAATCTCTGCTCCCGATCAAATCGACGTATTCAAGACCAACATGAACAAGGTAATGAAAGATATTTTGAGTCGCTTCAAGGACTTACTATTATTCACTGGTGAATCTACGGACTTCAATGGTATGATTGACATGTTTGAATATCGTGAAACTGATGGACAAAATCAACCCATCTTAATGTTCTTCAAGCATGGTTTGGAAGAAGAAAAATGCTAATTCAACCTACAACAACTTAAAACTACAACAAATACAACAACAGTAAGATGAAAATTAATCAACAAGATAACAACCATTATATTACAACATCAATAACAGATTTAAACAAGGTAAACATAGTTTAAGCTATAGCATCGTCTGTTCCATACAGTATAAGTTCAGATGTTAAATATTACATTTTTTTTTCTAACTACATTTTTTTTGTTTTAAATTAAACTTAAACAATTTATATTGCACAACAAACACAAAAAAAAAAAATAATAATAATTTAAATATTTAAATTATAAAGTTTTAAAAAAGATCAGTCAAAAAAAAATGTGTATAAGAATACAAAAAAAAAATGAGTTATATAAGATTCAATTAATATTTTTTTTAAATTTTAATTTAAAAGTTATAAGTTTTAATATAATAATTATAAATTTTAATTTAAATTAAACATTTTTAAAATTATAAAATTGTTTTAAAATTTGAAAATTATAAATTCAAAATTTTAAACTTGAATTTAAAAATTATAAATTAAAAAAAAATTATAAGTTTAATTTTTATTGAAAATATTGAAAAGTAATTAATTAACTACCGTGGTCTGTTCACACAATTCAATTAATTACAAAAAGATCTTTAAACAATTTTTTTAACAAACAAATATAAATCTATTCAAAGAAAATAAATTTTATTTATCTATGTCTTTTTAAACATTTTTTTTTACATTGCAAAAACAGAGGATGGTTTAAACATGGTATTGATATATTATAATTACCAATACGAAAGAAACAATATGAAATTAGTTAATTGAAATTAACACAAAAAAAAAGAGAAAGAAAGTTCAAATAAAAAAAAATATTTTAATAAAAGATTATTATCTTTTCAAGATCATTGAATATTATTTGAAGTTCATTGATTATTAAAAAATTACTAACAATCTAATAGCTATTTTTATTGACTATGGTGATTCCTACGGGACACTCCCCTAGTGCAATAAAAATCTACCGGTCATCAAATGATGTATGACCTATATTTGCCGTTGCAATTGGGATCTGTCTACCTGACGGATAACGAATGCCACGACAAATATATAATTTTTTTTTAATTACTGAAAACAACTAACAAATCGAAATCCCTGTTAATAACAGCCCAATTAAACTTAGTTTAAGTAAATCAATGTAAACTTGATTTTTGCATATGTAATGGGTTGCATTATTGACAGAGATGGATAAGACCAGTGTTTTACACTGTAAATTTTATTCTTGATTTTAAAGAACTGGCCGCACTTTCATGTGCATTAAAGTGCCAAAAATCTTATATTTACGAAAATTTAATAACTTTATATTAAAGTTATCCTTATTTGGAATCATTTATCCAACACTAGGAATGCGAGAAAATGATTAAATGGCAGCACTAATCTGTGCACAAAAGTATGCCACACTATTTAATCATTAATTTATTTTTTTTAGACCGACCAAATATAATGAAGTATAATAAACTCCATGGATTTTTTAAAAATATTTTTGAATGTCCAATTATTAATATTATCAAATTTTTGTTCCTATATTAAATAAATTTCGTAAACTGAAGTTGGAAATTCGGAAAATCTCCAACGATACAAAAATAAAGTTTCTCCGATATTAAAGAAAATTTAATGAATCATTTTTGTATTTATGAAAATGATGCCATGACCAATGGATAAAAATTCGTTATAGTTTTCCTTGCAAACAACAAGAAAAACCCTTATAATAGTCGAATTGACATTGGAAATTTTCTAAAGTAATACTGAATTGAAATAGTAGAGTCTTTGAAATTAAATTTTTGTAGACTTTGCTAAGTCAAATCATCATTATTAAGGGAATATAATTTTTATTCCCATAAATTAACAACAAAGAAAATTTGAATATTTTTTTTGCGTTTTAATTGTTTTACAACTATAATTTTTGTAATTATTATTTCTTATTGTTGTAAATATTAAGGTTCTTTTGAAATTGCTAAGATTTCCCAAAATTCTCTAGGAAATCCTTTTTTTCCTCGGATTTGAGCCTTTATTTTTTTTGAGATTAACCATTTCTTTACAACGCACATGTGTGTAATACGTACACAATGATCCAATTATGGATTATTTCGTAATGTAATAACGTTGAATTAATCCGCGTATTAAAAGTATTTATATACTTTACATGACTTAAATGAAACCATGCAATTTCGACTCAGTTTCCGTCTATAAATTTCATGTAGACTTAAATAAAACTGCGCGATACGAACTCGGTTTCCGTCATATTTGTATGATTCACGTTATTGGTTCTTACGAACCAGGAATGGATCTCATTTTCGGAATCAAAAATTGATTCGATTTCGTTGCTCTCAAAAGCAATAGATTCAACACTTGTGCATACTATACGGATGCATCAATCATCAAAAATTGATTCTTATACTTCATTATATCATAACATCTTTACCCAGATGCAAATACGTTATTAATTACTAACAGTATATTTACCCTTACTGAATTTCGATAGAGGTGCTTATAGTTTCAAAAGAGACTAATATAAATTTGAGGGAGACGTCCATCAAATTTTAAATAATAAATGGCAGCGCGTTATGAAGATAATTCTTGATGAATTATATATATATACGGTACATTAGCCAGCCCCTTTGTTAATAGGATATTGACCTAGACTCAATCATCCTAAGTCTTGAAAAAGTAGACGGCAAGGCGAGGTGAACGGAGCCCGTTAAATAGGCCACATATAGTTTGGATGGAATAATAAAAAGTGCACTTTTTGATAAGCATTATAGAAATGCGCAATCGCGATTGTTGTTAGTACCGGGGTATTCCAAAAGAATATTTAGAGTTCTGATCTTAAATTGATAGAGCAGCTTGAGTGCTCTGGTCTGATCAAAGCTTAAATATTGTGTCAAATAAAGACAGGAAACCCAATACCGAAGAAGTTGTATACCAAGTCTATTAAATAGACTTAGTGTTTTGAAGTTAAGGCAAGCTATTGCTAAAGGCATTGGAAATAATTCCACACGCCTCAGGTCCCGAGACCGGCAATTAGAGTCCTTTTCTTAAAACTTAATAGAAAAAACGACGTGCCAAATGAATAAGACAACTAAATTGCTAATGTATTCGAACATTACATTAGACATTAGTAGCACCAGGGATAATTTATAATAATGAAAACAGTAATAGAACGATTCAGTAAGAGGAAAAGGTTTACCCTTTAAGTTAACCTTGCAGTGATCAACGAGCTGCACTGCCAATAGGATTTTCTCATAAAATCTATAAATTATTTTGTAAATCTAAAATTTTTTTTATTTTTCGGTTAACTAGCTTTTACACTAAGTGTAAACAGCAAAACATTCTTTAATTAATGATAAATTCTTAATATATTTAGACACAGCGCAATTATTTATGGTATTAAAATACCCACAATCTATAATAAATATCGCTGTTAATTCTCGCATGTCCTTTAATAACAACCAATATTATTACCTGAATTATTACTTATGAACTTGGACACTGGGAAATACAATTATTACCAAGTCCCATTTTTCTTTGAAAACATCGCATTCTTTGACATTAATGACCTTGCGGTAGTGGCCATACCGGCGGGTACATGAAATTGAAAGGCATGTGATGTGTTTGATCTTGATAAATAATTTAAAAATTACAGTATTATAGAGAAAAATGATAAACATAAGTTACAAATAATACAGAAATAAAAATATTGTTTAACTTAACTTTTATATACTTAAGCGATACATTTTATTTTTGAACAAATTTTTTTATGAAGATGAATTGCAATAATTTAAATCGTCTCTTAAATCCTTTCTCTAATTATCTTTTATTTTGATCATTTTTATTTTCATTAAAAAGTTTTATAATAAATTGAAACCAATGTTATTAGAAATAGTTTCTTATTGAAGATCGTTGGTTTAAATTTCCTCTTGTTAATGCAATGTAATATTTTTATTAAATAAGTTATATAAAAAGATCGATCAATAAGCTATTCTAATTGATCAATCTTTTTCCTGAAAAGGGGGAGGTGTAGTGTGTTTGACAAGTCTGCGTTACCATACCGTCTGTATGTAACTAGAGACCCACACTTTGTGGAATGTTGTTTGTCCACTACTCACCAAACTTACTAGCGTGGGATTTTGCTTACATTGCTAAATCCACGCTATATAATAATATGTTTAAGTAGCTTTAAGTAATTTGTAGATACAATAAAATCAGTTGCTCATTAGAGCTTAAAGAAATAACATCAGTCTTTTTTTATTTACCACTACACTACACTCGTAGTATCTGAAAGATATTGTTTACAAACTTGGTATCACAAATCCTTGTTTACATTTCGCAAGGTCGTTCACTTACCTTGTTATTGTACTTTTTGCTGATTCCCAACTCTTTACGCTGCACGGGTTGAGCCTAAGAGAGCCGGCTTTCTTTTAACGCTCCGACACTTTATATTGCTTTTGTGCACTGTCTGAACGGGCGAATTAGCAGAAAATTTCTTTTCTACACCTTTTTAGTTTTCGCACAGCTATTAAAGTTATTTTTTTTGTTGTATACACTTTCATTGATTTGGCACTGATTCTGTAATTTAATTACACACTGCTACAAAAAAAAACTTTTTGTCAGAACTTGAAAACCGACCTAGTGGGGGTTGTAGGCCTAGGTGAGGACATACAAAAACCGTTTTCAAAAATTTTGAAACACCCTCAAAATTTTGAGTTATTTTCAAAAAACTGTTTTAGGGTAGGTCGTAGCACTTTAGTACCTCTAACTCACAAATTTTTTGACCGATTTCAAAATTTTAAACAGTTTTGGAAAGACAAAGAATTAGGCTTTCATGAAATGTATTCATTAAATATATATTCCAAGACATTAGGTAAGTGTTTAGCAAAAGTTTCTCTTTTTTTTATTTTTTTTTCCAAATTTTTCAAATTCAACAAGAGTTATTTTAATTTTTTTTTATGAAAACCTATCTTTTTTTGCACTGTATTTTAAAGACAATTTTATATAGAAAAAAACGAGATATTATTTGTTAAAATCGGTTTCTATTTGCAAAAGTTACTAAACTTTTTCTAAAGTAAAATGTTAAGATTGCAGACTTTTCTTCTGGTAAACCACTTGACTTACAAAAACGCTTGTTTAATTTTTTTTTTTTTTATTCATATGGTTTGCGCTGGGGGCGAAAATGCTAAAAACAGGTGTTAATGAAAAGTTGAATAACTTTTACAATTTTCATCCGATTTGAAAAATTAAAACCATGTTTTGTTAAGAACTAAATTTTCTTTATACGTTGGTATAAATTTTTATAAGCTTTCATATTAAAATAAGCAATGAAAAGCTACTAAAATCAAAAAAGTTTATAATTTTCGTTTTTTTTTGTAGATATTCTTAACAAAAACAATACTTATAACTTACAAATATATAAGAAATGCACGTCATTTTAAAGCCTAATCAGTTTTCTTTCCAAACCCGTTAAAAAAATGTAAATCGGACAAAAACTGGCTGAGTAACAGGTCGATAAGTTGACGAACATCACTTGAAACGGTTTTTTAGAATAACTTCTGAATTTGAGGGTGTTTCTGAAATTTTTTGACACAATTTGTAATGTACTCAACAAGACCTATAACCCACGCTAGGTCGTTTTCCAAGTTTTTTTTCATTGTAGCACCGTGTTATTATTACTTGACAACTTATCAAGTCTATTAATTAAAATTTTTATAGCAATTTAAAAAAGTTTACAATTTGTTGTCATGATGAAGGAAAAAAAAAACGGTAAGAGAAGGAATAGAAAAAAAACACATTCACAATCATTTAGAGCTGTATTTTAGAAAATTAGGACATACATATGAGAGCAGAGGATTTTGAAACGACTCGATTGGTGCCAGATGTTAACGCATGGTTTTTCATTATTGAAATTGTCTCTTGAGCGGTATAGATGTACCGTGATTAAAGCCACGTTTTTCAAATTGGAATCATATTGTACCATTTCGATTGTATGATTTTGAGTACAATTAATTTGGATAATTTCTAAAAATTTTAAGTTTTTTCTACATTGAAAATCAAGTTAATTTTTTTAAAAAAAAAAAAAAAAACTAATTTAAAGAAGAATAAAAAAAAAAAAGAACGAAACGTTTTTCTTTGTGTCCAGAATCGTACTTGATTCGGGAATAAATTTTAATAAATTGGATTTTTTTTTGATAAGTCTACCAATTTATTTACAAAGATAATAAAAGGGTAAGGAATTTATTTAGATGTTGTTCAGTCCTACATGGGTTAATCATAGCTATCACAAATCCAAAAATATAGAACACAAATTCTGTTATGTATGCAGTTCTGTAGTTCATCAACTTTAACGAAGTCAATAACATAAACACTGTTATGTATGCATTTATGTCATCATCAACGGTATAAAGTCAACAACATCAATATTGTTTAGTATGCATTTATATTCAAAAACCTCAATAACTTCATTATGCTTAATCATGTAAACTTATAATTTATTGTATTGCAACTTATCATTTTTACTGTATATAAACCACCAAATAAAGTAGAATTATTGTTAGTCATTAACATCAACTCAAAGGTGTTTAATTTCAACTAAACGATACAATCTTGTTACAGTTAAAGTGCTGTAGGAAGATACAAACCAACAGTCTCGCCTTAGTAAGTTGTCCAAGTTCATGTGCTTGGATAACTACAAACTAAAGAGACCCCAAAACATTGGTGACCCCGACGTGATCATTGAATTTCGAGTTTGCCCCCACCAGTGGTAAGGAACTCGAAACACTCAGCGATTACACATCAAGACAGTTCGTCAGTGGACACATCATTCTCCAGCTGACGCGCTCAAAATTCAGGAGTGTGCAGTAGTACAAGGCTACCCACAGTCATCAAAGCCAGTTTTATCAGTGGACTCATCATTTCCAGCTGACGTTCTGCAGCAATCTCAATACGAAGTCTGACTAGCGTGTTCTTGTGTTCAAAGGAGGCTACGAAGACGATTTCAACAGTTCCAGTGGATTCATCAGTTCCAGCTGGTACCTAAATAAAAAACAAGGGCAGCGATTATGGTGACCATAGACAGTCTCACCGTTCAGCAAGATGACTTAGCTGCGGATATTAACAGGGTAATATCCACAATAAAGAAAACCCCCAAGGATAGAAGAACGCTGGAATACTACGAAAAAAAGGCCAGCGAACTAACCATCCTATGGCAGAAATTTGAGAACACCGACAACATAATACGCAGACTACCTAAGGTGCCAGAGGACCATCGCTACTTCACAAGTGGTCTATATGAGACTATAGGCCAACGGCATAGCGACATGGTGGATGAAATGGAAGACATCATGAAAGAGTTAATGCTTACAACACCAGGAGCCCAACCTAAAGCTACCGAACATGAACAATCATTACCACCTGCAAAACAAGGGCTGGTAATGAAACAACGAACACTCATCGGAACCATAAATAATATGTTGGACGAATTACTTGCAGACAGCGCAGGCAAATCCAACATTTACGTGGCTACAAAATTGAGGCAAATAGAAAATCACTTCAACACTGTGCAACAGCTGCACAACAATATATGCGGCACAGACGAAGAGTACGATTTGGAGCACTACTTAGCCGCAGAATCATCAATTTGGGACAAAATTATGCGCGTTCAAGAAATTCAAGAAGGTCTGATGACGCCACCCCAAGAATCATCGATCCATCTACCAAAGATCACCATACAACCTTTCAATGGTGAATATCTACAATGGCAATCGTTTTATGACATGTTCAACGAGATGGTACATAAACAGCCAATTTCAGCCATAAAAAAGATGTGGTTCCTGAAAAACCACGTTAAGGGAGAGGCTCATAACCTTATCCAGCATTTGTCACCGACTGAAGCCAATTACACAACGGCTTGGACAATGCTTCAGGATAGGTACAACAATACAAGAATTTTGACGTTCACACTATTGGAAAGATTAACCGGCCAGCACAGGTTACCAGCTGATAATCCTTCTGCATCAGCCATTAAATCCCTCCACGATACAACACGAGAAACAATTGCAGCACTTAACAATTTAAGTGTAAGTACACAAACTTGGGACCCAATCATCATTCACATAATCATCAGCAAATTAGACAAGGGAACTCACATGCTATATGAGCAGTCTCTACAACAGCCAAAGGCAATTCCTTCACTGGACGAATTCCTCAATTTCCTAGAAAACAGGTTCCAAACATTGGAAGCAATCAATCAGAAGAGTAAGCAACCTTCATCAAAATCCCCACATAAAACATGCTCCACAGCAGCAACAAAGGCATATGCTCCTGAATCTAAATGCAGTGCTTGCCAAAATAAATATCATCCTCTATACAGATGCCAAGCATTCTTAAACCAACCTGTCCACAAAAGGTTGCAACACTTAAAAACAAACAATTTATGCATTAATTGTCTCAAACCAGGGCATTTCGCGAATAAATGCTCCTATCAACATTGCACCAGATGTCTGCACAAACACAACACCTTGGTTCATAACGACGAAGATGTAAGGTCTCATCAAGTCACAAGGTCAGTACCAGCTCCACCTACAGTGGCTTCAGCGCAACATCATGGCGCCCGGCAGGATTACGTGTTATTAGCAACAGCAAGAGTCAGAATTCAGGCTAATAACGGGCAATTCGGTGAGTTCAAGGCAATTTTGGATTCTGGTTCCCAAATCAACATCGTGATGGAAAGACTGATGAACAAACTTAACATAAAACCACCAGAAACATCCTCGAGGATCGAAGGAATTGGCAGAAAATCAAAGCATACGAACAAACGTGTCAATGTAAATCTGCAATCCTTGACAAGCGGATACAAAACGAGATTAGAGGCGTACGTGCTTCCTAACATTGTTCCTGATCAACCGACTCAGGAAATCAACATATCATCATGGCCAATGCCAGAAAACATACAATTAGCGGACCCAAAATTCAGCGACCCTAGTAAAGTTGACATTCTGGTGGGGGCAGAGTATTACAACGATTTACTGTTAAACGGAAGAATTAAACTATCGAATGACTTACCAACACTCCAAAATACAAAACTAGGCTGGATAGTGAGCGGTAAAATAAAAAGGGATGTCGATAATTCAGGTAATTCAGCAATATGCGCTGTTTACGGTGAAGATGAAGAAACCACAAATGAACTAATACAACGGTTTTGGAAGTTAGACGATTTCGAGACAGATAAAAATCTTACAATCGACGAACAAAGGTGTGAGACGCATTTTGCTCAAAACACAACCAGAGACGAAAATGGTAGGTTTACAGTTAGATTGCCATTCTCAGAGAACCCAAGCGCCCTAGGGGAAACAAGAAATATCGCCCTCTCGAGGTTCCAAGCCTTAGAACGAAGGTTATCTAAGGATCCAACATTAAAATCCCAATACACCGATTTCATGGACCAATATGAAGCATTAGGTCACATGACTCGCATCAACAACAAGGAAATAGAAACACCCCATTTTTTCATCCCTCATCATTGTGTGCTTAAGCCAGAAAGTAGCACCACTAAGCATCGAGTAGTTTTTGACGCTTCAGCAAAGTCATCATCAGGACTATCGCTCAATGACATATTACACACTGGCCCGCAAACTCAGGGTGACTTGTTTGGCATGTTGTTAAGATTTCGACTGCCAAGATTTGTATTCTGTACAGACATAGAGAAAATGTACCGACAGATTCTAATTGATCCTGCCGACCGACATATGCAGCTGATATGGTGGAGGAGGAATTCAACAGAAGCGATCCAGATATACAAACTAAACACCGTTACATATGGAACCTCTTCAGCACCTTACCTAGCAACAAAATGCCTTCAACAATTAGCAGAAAGAAACATGGACAGATACCCGCTAGGTGCGCACACCTTAAAATATGATTTTTATGTGGACGATGGCATGAGCGGTTCCAATTGTCTAAGAACAGCCGTCGAAATGCAACATCAACTCACCAATTTACTCCAAGAAGCTGGCTTTAAATTACGGAAATGGTGCTCAAACCATTCTCAACTATTGAAGGGCATTCCGCCTGAAGACCTAGAAGTAAATTTAGACTTCGACAATCAGTCAACAAAGGTTTTGGGATTAACATGGACTCCCAAATTAGATTTGTTCTGTCTCAAGGCAGATGTCCAAGACAAGAACACAATAACAAAACGTACCTTTACATCGGATGTCGCAAGAATATTTGATCCATTGGGAATAGCAGGCCCCGTAGTAGTTGCAGCCAAAATTTTTATACAACAATTATGGGAATTACAAATCACATGGGATGAGCCGTTACCAGCAAATCTGAGTTCATTTTGGACTATATTCCGTCAAAACTTAACCCACTTAAACAACTTGAGGACCAAAAGACATATTTTTGATGGTCACATCCCTACACGCACTCAAATACATACGTTCCTAGACGCATCCGAAAAGGCTTATGGTGCCTCAGTTTATCTACGCTCCGTTTTGAAGGATGGCAGAATTATAGTCAGACTGTTATGCTCCAAGTCACGAGTTGCCCCCCTCAAGAAATTAACTCTCCCCAGGTTGGAGTTATGTGCTGCGGTACTTGGAGCCGAACTGACAACTATAGTTCGGAAAGAGCTACAATTTGGAAACAATCAAACATACTTCTGGTCCGATTCTGAAATAGTACTACATTGGATCAACTCACCTTCGTCTTCACTCCGTACCTTCGTAGCCAATCGAATCAGCAAAATACAGGAATTAACGATAGACACGCAATGGCGCCACGTTAGTTCCAAGCAAAATTCGGCAGACTTAATCTCTAGAGGTTTAAGCCCCGAGAAACTATCAGAATGCACGTTGTGGTTCTATGGACCAATTTTCTTACATGGTAAGGAAAGTCATTGGCCTCAACAATTCTCAAGAAAACTACAACCGACGATCGAAATGGAATTTAAGCAAAACACAGTTACCACAGCGTCAGTAGCGTGCGCAGGATTAGAAGATATCATATACAAAATCAATCATCGGGATTCCTTCAAGGTCCTTCAACGGGTGGTAGCGTATGCCTTGCGCTTTATTCAGAACTCAAGGTTCAAAAAGGACGAACGAACATTAACCAAGATACTAAGCCCAACTGAATTAACTTCAGCATTAAATATTATCGCCAAAACCATGCAAGCAGCCGACTTCAAAGATGACATAATCAAACTGAAAACAACCAAGGAAGTGAGCAACTCCAGTCCAATCAGTAGCCTATCTCCTTTCCTTGACGAAAACGGTGTTCTTCGAGTCGGGGGAAGGTTAGAGGCTTCAAATTTGTCATACAACGCGAAGCATCCAATACTGTTGCCATACAGCGATACAATATCAAAATTAATATTGAAGATGATGCATAAGGACAATCCTCACTGTGGTCCACAAGCATTATTGGCAATTTCCAGACAGCAATTCTGGATCATCAAAGGAAAATCAATGGCAAAAAGTATAGTACAAAGCTGCGTACGATGCACAAGGTCGAAACCAAAATTACTCACCCAGGTCATGGGCGAACTACCATCAAGCAGAGTCACACCAGCTCGGCCATTTATCAAGTCAGGAGTCGATTACTGTGGCCCTTTCTGGGTCCATTATAAATTAAGAGGTAAAAGACCACATAAGGTCTATGTAGCAGTGTTCGTCTGTTTTACAACAAAAGCCGTACATTTAGAAGTGGTGACAGACCTCACCACTGATGCATTTATTGGAGCCCTTAAGAGGTTCTTAGCACGACGCGGACGTTGTCAGACAATATATTCAGACAACGCCACAAATTTCGTAGGTGCACGAAATCAATTAGAAGAATTGGACAAGGCTATCTTTTCTAAGACGTCACAAGAAACGATCATCCGATCTTGCAGCAAGGAAAACATCGAGTTCAAATTCATACCCCCTAGAACACCTCACTTTGGAGGATTATGGGAGGCAGCAGTAAAATCCGCCAAACAACTGTTAATGCGAAGTGTATCAACAGCGTCATTAACTCACGAAGAGCTTGAAACAGTTATAACTGAGATCGAAGCCATCCTGAATTCTAGACCGCTCACACCACTTTCAACGAACCCGAACGACTTAACCGCGTTAACGCCAGGTCATTTTTTAATTGGAGAGCCACTAACAGCTCAGGTGGATACCGGAGCTACACAACCCATCAAATCACTTACAAAAAGGTGGGAACATGTGTCTCAACTTAAACACGAGTTCTGGAGAAACTGGTCAACAGAGTACCTACACCATCTTCAAGAAAAACGGAAATGGAAAGGGTCTTCCGAGAATGTAAGGGAAGGACAATTGGTCATCATAAAGGAGGACAACGTACCTGTTATGCGATGGCTACTCGGAAGAATCATCAAGACTTACCCGGGAAACGACGGTAAGGTTCGGGTGGTAGATCTCAAAACATCGTCAGGAATATCAAAAAGCGCTATTCATAGGTTATTTCACGAGAATGAAGAAGAAACCCTAGCCAGTGGACCTTTAAAAACTCGACCTGTGCCCACAGAAGAAGACGCCGTCGCACCGAAGAAACACAAACGAGACACAACTCAATCGATAAACCAGAGGGTTACTAACAACTCGTTCCTAGTCACCATGCTCATAACACTTTTACTGATCCCAGCAGTCATAAGTGGCAACGTTAAGATCAACAAATTTCGCACGGACCCAGGACTATATTTTGAAGGAATTGGGACAACAAAAATAGTTACATCTGAATGGAAAATGATGGTCTATTGCGATTTAGCTCCCTTTTCAGCAGAATTAGAGTCGTTTGCTTCAGGAATACGAGCACTACAACCGATATACTCAGAAATTGAACATCATTCTATGTGTGAAGTCCTTACTTACAACTTGAACCAAATAAGGGATGAACTGCTCCAGGAAAAAGAGGTATTTACAACATTTCGATCAAAAAGAGCAGCATTCAACCTAATCGGAAACATAGCGCGATCATTATTTGGTGTTTTGGACTCCGATTATGCCGAAGACATGGCAAAAACAATTAATCAGGCGAAAACCGAGAAAGGGCACATTCTACAATTGCTTAAAAACCAGACGTCAATCATTGACTCAACCATCAATGTCATAAAGGGGGACGAAAGCAGAATTCAAGAAAATATTAAGGAACTCTTGGAGAAAATCAATCAAGAAACACTTCGAATCGACAAGAAATCACAACAAATCAGCAAAACACAACTAATCGGCATTCTATCAACTCATCTGTCACTAACTGCAACAAACCTTCAACGAACAGAGTCTGAAATCATTAATGTACTCACAGACGCACATAATGGAAAAATAAGTCCATTGCTTTTATCGCCTCAACAGCTTAAGACCGAGCTTGCCACAATCAAGGCTCATCTTACAGCATACCGTACACTTCCAATGGATGAAGACAACCTGATTCAACTATACAAGCTAATGAAGGCCAGGGGCGCTGTCACCAAACGAGAAGTCATTTTCGAAATCAAGCTACCACTAGTTGACCAACAAGCCTTAGAGCTGTTTAAAATAATCCCGGTTCCCACTGTAAAGAACCAATCTCTCATCGCCATCGTGCCAGATAGCCCCTTTATAGCGGTAAATTCACACAGGGATCAATATATCCCACTGTCTACCGAAGATGTCAGCAACTGTATAAACACCGAAACTGACATCTACATATGCAAAAACAAGGAATTCACGCTAGGTACAAATTCAGACATTAATTCATGTGACATCAATATATTCAACAACAAAAATACAACCAGCTGCAAACTATCCCGACTACCAGGTGCTTCTGCATGGACTCAATTAAACAACCAAAACAAATGGATATTCTCTATGACTACAACCTCCGAATTTTCTGCAGTTTGCGGCACGGAAACCCTACAAGCCACCTTATCAGGTTGTGGAATCATGGAAATAGGATCTAACTGTATAGTCAAAACCAACACTATAACAATACAGTGACATTTTGGAGCATCAACCAACTTATACACTTCAGTTGCCAACTTTAAGCAAATAGAGTCAATCAGCACACCCCATGAAATAAAAAGAGTTTTTAACGCAACGAATCATCAATTCAAAACGCAACTAGATCACCTTAGCAATTTGCAACAGCAATTAAATGAATCAGCCCTTATTCATATCCCGAAAATAATTAACTCTAATAGTCAGCATCATTATGCTGTCAGTTATACTGCCCTCATCATCGCAATCCTGCTACTGCTCAGTTTCATAGGCATGAAAATACGACAACGTTATCGACACAAGGCGTCCACAAATATTAGTCAAGAGAAGATAGGCCCGATTCCGCGCCCAAGACCAATAACAATTGACATCATAGATACTTACTCCATTGGTACCAGATGCATCATTTCGAACTTTCGTTCAACGCGGGGGAGAATGTTCAGTCCTACATGGGTTAATCATCGCTATCACAAATCCAAAAATATAGAACACAAATTCTGTTATGTATGCAGTTCTGTAGTTCATCAACTTTAACGAAGTCAATAACATAAACACTGTTATGTATGCATTTATGTCATCATCAACGGTATAAAGTCAACAACATCAATATTGTTTAGTATGCATTTATATTCAAAAACCTCAATAACTTCATTATGCTTAATCATGTAAACTTATAATTTATTGTATTGCAACTTATCATTTTTACTGTATATAAACCACCAAATAAAGTAGAATTATTGTTAGTCATTAACATCAACTCAAAGGTGTTTAATTTCAACTAAACGATACAATCTTGTTACAGTTAAAGTGCTGTAGGAAGATACAAACCAACAGTCTCGCCTTAGTAAGTTGTCCAAGTTCATGTGCTTGGATAACTACAAACTAAAGAGACCCCAAAACAGATGTGTTTGGGAATTTCCTTATTTATACGACTTTTTTTCATTTCAAAGGACTATTGGGTAACTCGCACGTTTCCTTGAGTGACCGAAAAGAATTTGAGGTTAGTGAGCCCATCTTGTAGAGAAAATAAGAAGTTTTGGTTATAGCCGAAAATATCAACAAATTGTAGCAGCTTATTCATACACCTAGTGCAGTCGGTAACATAATGCTCTACATATCGACACGGGGTGGCACATAAATCAATACATAAATCAATACAACATTGACAACATTTTGGGTGCACCCGAGGTAATTTCACTATCAACGCCTCCTGCTGGTTATCCATACTCAGGCCTCAAACCGCATTCGTTAAGTATAAAAAAGAGGGTTCACAGGGTAAGCTAATTCCTAAAAAGAAAGGGAAACCGTGTTTGCAAAACGCTAAGAGAAAACGTGTTGTATTATATAACCATATATCCGTTACCTACCGTGGTCCGTTTTGACCTTGAAATATATTAAAGTAATGACTTTCAAAAGACCTCTATGACCGCTATTGATAAATTTACTAACTAAGGGAAACTTTAATGTATTAACCCTATATGTTTGTACGTCATTATTGATTCATTTTAGTTTATACAATTCCTTTTGATTCGAAACTAATTCCCTGACAGTTAATATAAAAAAAAATAAGTTTCTGTTTTTTTTTAATTTTAATAATAAAAGTCATTGGTTTCGAATCGAAAAGAATTACCGTTTATCTAGTCTGGTAAGCGCGTGTTAAAATTAAGTCTTAATTTTTTTTCGGATTAAACGTAAAATAATGTTATAGGGAAGATAGGCATTAGCGATCATTTTTTTTACAGGAGAAAAAGTAGAATTTTTTTATACTAACAACAAAAAAAGGATTTTCAGAACATAAAAAAAAAAAAAACAAAATTACAATAAAAAGTTAAAACAACTAACCATAATACAACCATATCTAAAGTCTAAAATATAAATTAAGATATATATAAAAAAAAAAACAAAATAATAATAACAAAAGAAAAGCGAAATCAAATCTAATAACTAAAAGCTGAATTAAAACAATAATTTAATAAGTGCCGGAAAATAAAATAAAGGAATACAAGCGTACATGTGCATGACTGATTTTACATCACGGTTTATGTAGAATTTATCGAATAGTACAGACGTACAGATTAATTTCGTGAATAGCTGATAAATTTCCTAAATCTGTTATGCATATGGCCGTCAGTGTATAAATAATAACTCTTTTTTAAACTAAATCCAAACCGGAAGTATTGAAAATATCGTCCCTAAGTTCGAAAAGATAAAGAATATAGGTAATAGATAAGGATTTTTTTGTTGATATTTAAGAATAAGTACTAGGTAAATATTAAAAAAATTTTGTAATTAATTAATGGTTGAATTAACTTATATAAAATTATTTCATTTAGTTTATTTCATAGAGAAAAACATTGTTAGTTATTTAATTCATAACTATTCTTATTTTTTTTTTTTGTTATTTTTCTAAAAGTCCTTGTTTAGATATGCTAAGTTTTTAAATTAAGGTAAAGGAATAATTATAATAAAATTTAAAATTTATCTACTGGTAAAATGAAACTAATCATGTGTTGAATTTTGTATATCTAGGTTGATGATGTAGCGAAGTTAGAGAATTAAAGGTTTGGTAAGTGTTGTATTGGGACAATCTTTTTTTGGAAGTGGCGGAAAGATTGTCATGGTTGACTGAAACATGTCAAAAGGGGAGGGTCGCCTTACAGGACAATATCACCTATGTCCTTGTCATATCTCATCGTCCTGAACCATATCGATCGAAAGATAAGCGATATCATCATATGTCCGTCTGTAGGGGCGCTTGTAGCACAATAACTCCAAATAAATTTTATTTCTTTTTTTTAAAACTTTTTTCCTTTAACGGTTATAATTGTAATTTTCTAACAATTACAACTCTGTGATAATGCAGTTCACTTAATATCGTAAGGTTGAGAGAGATTATTTTTATTCATTTGTGTTAAATCTGATAGCGTGTGTGTAAAAATGATTTTGTTAGTATTAGTGTTAAATATATTAATGCTGAATTAACGTTTAATTTCCAAAATTTTGGTACACTACTCGGGGTATAAATACTTTTTTCATGTCATTAAATCTTCCATTTTCTGATTGCTGCCATGTTGTATAAGGAGTTCTAGTGAATTTTTGAATATATTTTTTTTAATTTCTCTAAGGAAAGTAAGTTCTGTTAAAATTTTTTTTACTTTAATTATTTTTCTAATAATTTTTTTTTATAAATTCATACTAGATTTTCTTTATTGAATTTGGAAAAAAAAATCTATTTTTTTTGTGGCTTTGCATACGGGGAAGATTATTTGGCAAGGGAGTCAACATTTTTTTTACACCATAGAAAAATTTCCATCGAGGCACAGGGAAGTCCGTCGGCGATATTATTTTGCTGTTGTCCGGCTCATTTAATGGGAACGGGAAACCCTCAGCGCAAACCCGACTGCATCAGTTTTCTTTACAAAATATACTGTGAATTAGTGAAAAAGAGTCAAAGTATAAAATAATATAAAAAAACTTTTCTAATTTACTTTTGGCAAAAACACCCATAGAAAAAAAATTAAACTTAAAGTGCTTACCATTGTTGGAGGAACTCAAAATCAAGAAAATTACAAAATATCAAAAGAAAAAAAAGTGTTAAAATCTAAACTTTAAAAATAACTCTTGTTTAAAAAAAAAAAAAAATTATATAAATAAATTAAAAACTAAAAAGGCCTAAAAGTGTTAAAAGACACATAAAAACACCAAAACAAAATTCTCTTAATTTAATTTAAAAATTTAATTTTTTTCTATAATTCGTTTGTATGTATGTAAGTGCAAAAATCATAAAAGGGAAAAAAAGGAAAAAAAAGTGTGCAAAATTTAACATAAAAAAAAAAAAAAACATTTTTTTTATAGAAGAAAAAAAAATCTAAAATTAGGAAAAAAAAAGACCGAAAAGACTTGCTAATATTAATACAGTCTGTTAAAACGGAATTTCGGAAGTGTTAAACAAAAAAAAAAAAAATCAAATAAAAATTGAAATAAATTTTTTTATATAAATAATTTTTTTTAAACCAATTGTGACCATCCATCAGTCCAGGACACCAGCGAAAGATCTTTCGACGTGGGATCCCAAGGAAACTGTAAGTTTTTACATAAATTTTTATTTGTAATTTTTTTTAAAAAGAAATTTAAATATCAAATACTCATAATAAATTAAATTGATTGAAAACTCAAATGTTATTAACATAGTTCTGTTAATAACAGTGAAACGTAATTTTAAATTAATTTTGCTAAAATTTTATTAAAAAAAAAAAATTTAAGTTATGAGTGTTTGATATTTTAAGTTTCTAAAAGTGATACCGCGGAAATAATAGTTTCATTCGATCGGGAATTAAATTTCGCGAAATTTGAGTATAATGATGACCCATATACCTTAAAAATTGAAAAAGTTATTCGCGATTTTATAATTATCGAAATTATTAAAATTTAACAGTGCTTAGTAAAAATATATAAAAACATACGTTTGCTTAATAACACCGTTTAACCTACCTATTTTGTTTTGTATCGAACTACGTCGGTAATTAGCTGATTGGCTTTACTTGTCCGGTTGGCACAACGCTAGCACCTCTGCCCGGCAATCAGAGGGTTCCCAGTTCAACTCCCGGTAGCGCACATCGGAATTTTTTTTTATTTTTTTATATTTTTTTTTATTCACACAATTTATTTTTTTTTGTTATTTTGTCAATAACATTTGGAAAAAAAAAAAATGTTTTCTCTTAGAAACTAATTTTTTTTGTAAATTTTTCCTTTTAAATTCCAAATTTTGTTTTTTTATATAAATTTAATTTAAATAATTAATAAATTCGACTTTTTTTTATCAATTTTGTTTTTTTTCGCGTTAGATATGTTTTTCTTCTTTTTAAATAATTTTCATTTTTAATACCTGGGAAAAAAAAAATCATTTCAATATCTGAAAAAAAAATATAAATCAAAAAAATAAAAATAAAAACAATCACAATTTAATAATAAAACAATGCTGTTATAATTTTTTTTGTATTTCCTTTTTAATTTTGTTATTAAACAACAAAAAAAAAAAAATGCTATTTTTAGCATTAAACTAACATTCCTTTGAAAATAACTATTTTACATTTTATTTAAATTTTGATTGTTACATGGTGTAACCAACGAGTGTGCTACTGGTCAATATATTTCTACCGGATACGTAGGCTACGGTATAGCGTAGAGGTAGTGCGTGCGGCTGATAACCCGAAGGTTCCAGGTTCGAATCCCGGTCCGGTCAAAGATTTTTTTTTTAGTTTTTTTTTAATTTTTATTAATATTTTTAATGTTTTAAAACTATCAATTCGATTTTTCAAGATAAAAATTTTTTTTTGATAAAATTATTTTTTTTTACTCGGGTATATATTATGATTTTTTTTGAGTGATTTTGCACATTTTTATTATTATTTTATTATTTCTATAATTTCAATATCCGAACTGGATATTCATTTATTTATTTAAAATATCCGACCTGGATATTTTTTTTTCTTTTTTCAGCTATTTTTTTTATGATTTTTGCACATCCGGTTTAAAAATATAGATTTTGCTTTTGAATTTTTTTTTAAAGTTAGTTTAATTTTTTTTTTAATTTTAATTATGTTAAATTTCTATGTAATTTCGAAATTAAAATTTATATTTGATAATAGTTGAATAACTATTTTTAAGATAAACATTTACATGTTTAAGATACCTGTTCTTTGTAATAAATATTTTGAATTTTTGAAATGAAATTCTAAACTTTGCGTTATGATTTCTGTCTAGCTGTTCGAATAGTTTAACTTATCTATGGGATCATGCATAATATTTAATGCTTTACGCAGCATGATCATGGTTGGGTGGGGAAAATGTCGTGTCAACATCTACACACGCACCCCGTCAGCAATTTTCATTTCTGATCGTTATAAAAATCTTGCTTTTCTTTCACTTCCGTTCCCGCTCTATTTCTCTATCTATCTCTCTTTTACCCATCTAAAAGCATGCAAAAATTAAATAATTCCTGTAGTTATGATATGAATTATTGCGAAAAAGTAGTAACGAACTCCCCCATTAGCCGACGAGCCGGAAGCCGGATAGAAATGCATGCTACCACTACAGATTTTCGCATAACAACATTTTTGGTAAAATTTATAAAACGTTACATGCTACAGATATTATTTTTGGCGCCCAACGTGGGGCCCACGCACACATACACGATAATTCTTCTCATTATTAACATCTTTTTGAATTTTATTCAAGTTTTTGTGTGGTCCCAACTAAAATTCTTTCTCTCATTCAAATCTTTTCTATCCCCATCTTTTGTAACCTTGTTCAAGCATTCTTTATCCATTTCTATAAATTTTCAGTCATTTTCTTTTCGCATGATAATTTTACTTTTCGGAATTAACATACAACAACAAGCTTGATGTTAACCAACTGTTAAATATTAATCATACGCTTACGTTCACTTCTTCAGTAGATATATCAATTTTTTTATTAGTTTTTCTGGAAATGCTTTCGTTTGGATGAAAAATTCTGAACACTGACCGTTTAATTAATGATTAATTTCGATATAACTCCCTCATTTTTGTTTTAGTTTAATTGGAATTGACTGTTTGGGAAGTTTTCAGACTAGTACCAATTATTCTTCCCTCTCTCTCTTTTTACTTAAATCTTTTTCTATCTCTATATTTTCCGCAAGTTTTTTTTAAATTTCTGATTTAATATTGTTGACTTTAATTTAACTATTCGGCAGTTTAGTACAGAAATCAAACCATTTTATGATTTATCTCGTTTATCGCTCTCGTTTAAATTAAAACAAAAATTTTA
Organism: Delia radicum; assembly: GCA_021234595.1. Lineage (NCBI taxonomy): Eukaryota > Metazoa > Arthropoda > Insecta > Diptera > Anthomyiidae > Delia > Delia radicum. Next base: position 124,654,241 of record CM037851.1, read on the forward strand.
GAAATTAATCTTAACTGAATTTTTAGTTCGATTCTTTTTCTCAATTTGGTTTCATCAGTTCTGAAAATTAGTTCAGATACATTAACATTTTATAGATTTTTCTGGTTTTTTTCTCGCAAAATTCCTAATTATACAATTTTAAATTTTAATTAATTTGAATAGCATCAGAGTTGTTTGTAGTAGATTTTTATTTTTTTTTCTTTTCGGATAGTTCAAAGATATATTTTGCCCAAAGTTTGAATTCGAAATATTACATCAAATTTATTTTTTTTAGTATCTAAATTTTTCTTAAGTTTTTGGAAAATCATTAAGATTTTTTTTCCTCATTTTCAATATTATTGAATTCGATTTTCTAGTTAAAAAGAAAAAGAAAATTGATTTAGTTTTCATAAAATTTATTTTTCTTCGGAGATAATAATTTTCTTTTCAGAAAATAGTAGGATATTTAAACGTGAATAAAACAAATAGGAAATATTTTATTTCGTACATTTTTATTTACATACATTTGAAAAATTTTTTTTGAAATAAATAGAATCAGCTTATTTCTTAGTTTGGCCTGAAAATTTTTCTCGTAAGAGAACAAACTATTTCTTAATTTTTTTTTGAATTTTGCCTCTTCAATTATTTTGGTAATTTTTACACCATTTTTGGGATTTTTTTTTTCCCCCGGTTCAATATTTTTCATTCAGGTTTTTTCGTTCATTTAATTAATTTTATTTGAAACTTTCTGTTTTTTATTCAAGTAAATAGTTCAGTGTGATACTCATTCGAGGTATTTTTTTTATTTTTTTTTCCAAATTCTCTATAGAATATTTGTTTTAATATCTCACATTTTCTTCGGTTTCGAGTTTTACTTTATATTTTTTTTAATACTATTTAAACATGGGTTTAACTGATAATCCTGAGGATTTTTCTAGCGCTGGATCTAGTCTGGTGAATTGTGTCTCTTGCAAGGAGGTTATTTCTGAATCGAAGTATATGTATATTCCCCCTTGTGGTCATCCACTGCACGTCGGGTGTTTGAAGAAACTTCCTAAGACTAAAGCAGTTTGTCCATTTTGCAAAAGTAAAATTACTATTCCTTTAAAGTTGGCTACTCCTAATCCAACTTTGCAGCCTACTATTTCTGTTACTAGATCACAAATATGGCGACTGTTACTACGAATTAGAGGATTTGAATGGAAAATCTGTAGGAGTATACCACGCCAAGGACATTCGGCAATGATCTTATATACTGATTCAAATTATTTAGATTTTTATATTTTTCCTTTTTTTTGCTACAAGCGGTATCAGTTTTGATAGCTTGGTAGCCCCAAACCTGATTTTGGCAGGGGGGTTATGTAGGGGCGCTTGTAGCACAATAACTCCAAATAAATTTTATTTCTTTTTTTTTAAAACTTTTTTCCTTTAACGGTTATAATTGTAATTTTCTAACAATTACAACTCTGTGATAATGCAGTTCACTTAATATCGTAAGGTTGAGAGAGATTATTTTTATTCATTTGTGTTAAATCTGATAGCGTGTGTGTAAAAATGATTTTGTTAGTATTAGTGTTAAATATATTAATGCTGAATTAACGTTTAATTTCCAAAATTTTGGTACACTACTCGGGGTATAAATACTTTTTTCATGTCATTAAATCTTCCATTTTCTGATTGCTGCCATGTTGTATAAGGAGTTCTAGTGAATTTTTGAATATATTTTTTTTAATTTCTCTAAGGAAAGTAAGTTCTATTAAAATTTTTTTTACTTTAATTATTTTTCTAATAATTTTTTTTTATAAATTCATACTAGATTTTCTTTATTGAATTTGGAAAAAAAAAATCTATTTTTTTTTGTGGCTTTGCATACGGGGAAGATTATTTGGCAAGGGAGTCAACATTTTTTTTTACACCATAGAAAAATTTCCATCGAGGCACAGGGAAGTCCGTCGGCGATATTATTTTGCTGTTGTCCGGCTCATTTAATGGGAACGGGAAACCCTCAGCGCAAACCCGACTGCATCAGTTTTCTTTACAAAATATACTGTGAATTAGTGAAAAAGAGTCAAAGTATAAAATAATATAAAAAAAACTTTTCTAATTTACTTTTGGCAAAAACACCCATAGAAAAAAAATTAAACTTAAAGTGCTTACCATTGTTGGAGGAACTCAAAATCAAGAAAATTACAAAATATCAAAAGAAAAAAAAAAGTGTTAAAATCTAAACTTTAAAAATAACTCTTGTTTAAAAAAAAAAAAATTATATAAATAAATTAAAAACTAAAAAGGCCTAAAAGTGTTAAAAGACATATAAAAACACCAAAACAAAATTCTCTTAATTTAATTTAAAAATTTAATTTTTTTCTATAATTCGTTTGTATGTATGTAAGTGCAAAAATCATAAAAGGGAAAAAAAGGAAAAAAAAGTGTGCAAAATTTAACATAAAAAAAAAAAAAAAAACATTTTTTTTATAGAAGAAAAAAAATCTAAAATTAGGAAAAAAAAAGACCGAAAAGACTTGCTAATATTAATACAGTCTGTTAAAACGGAATTTCGGAAGTGTTAAACAGAAAAAAAAAAAAATCAAATAAAAATTGAAATAAATTTTTTTATATAAATAATTTTTTTTAAACCAATTGTGACCATCCATCAGTCCAGGACACCAGCGAAAGATCTTTCGACGTGGGATCCCAAGGAAACTGTAAGTTTTTACATAAATTTTTATTTGTAATTTTTTTTAAAAAGAAATTTAAATATCAAATACTCATAATAAATTAAATTGATTGAAAACTCAAATGTTATTAACATAGTTCTGTTAATAACAGTGAAACGTAATTTTAAATTAATTTTGCTAAAATTTTATTAAAAAAAAAAAATTTAAGTTATGAGTGTTTGATATTTTAAGTTTCTAAAAGTGATACCGCGGAAATAATAGTTTCATTCGATCGGGAATTAAATTTCGCGAAATTTGAGTATAATGATGACCCATATACCTTAAAAATTGAAAAAGTTATTCGCGATTTTATAATTATCGAAATTATTAAAATTTAACAGTGCTTAGTAAAAATATATAAAAACATACGTTTGCTTAATAACACCGTTTAACCTACCTATTTTGTTTTGTATCGAACTACGTCGGTAATTAGCTGATTGGCTTTACTTGTCCGGTTGGCACAACGCTAGCACCTCTGCCCGGCAATCAGAGGGTTCCCAGTTCAACTCCCGGTAGCGCACATCGGAATTTTTTTTTATTTTTTTATATTTTTTTTTATTCACACAATTTATTTTTTTTTGTTATTTTGTCAATAACATTTGGAAAAAAAAAAATGTTTTCTCTTAGAAACTAATTTTTTTTGTAAATTTTTCCTTTTAAATTCCAAATTTTGTTTTTTTATATAAATTTAATTTAAATAAATTAATAAATTCGACTTTTTTTTATCAATTTTGTTTTTTTTCGCGTTAGATATGTTTTTCTTTTCTTTAAATAATTTTCATTTTTAATACCTGGGAAAAAAAAAAATCATTTCAATATCTGAAAAAAAAATATAAATCAAAAAAATAAAAATAAAAATAAAAACAATCACAATTTAATAATAAAACAATGCTGTTATAATTTTTTTTGTATTTCCTTTTTAATTTTGTTATTAAACAACAAAAAAAAAAAATGCTATTTTTAGCATTAAACTAACATTCCTTTGAAAATAACTATTTTACATTTTATTTAAATTTTGATTGTTACATGGTGTAACCAACGAGTGTGCTACTGGTCAATATATTTCTACCGGATACGTAGGCTACGGTATAGCGTAGAGGTAGTGCGTGCGGCTGATAACCCGAAGGTTCCAGGTTCGAATCCCGGTCCGGTCAAAGATTTTTTTTTTAGTTTTTTTTTAATTTTTATTAATATTTTTAATGTTTTAAAACTATCAATTCGATTTTTCAAGATAAAAATTTTTTTTTGATAAAATTATTTTTTTTTACTCGGGTATATATTATGATTTTTTTTGAGTGATTTTGCACATTTTTATTATTATTTTATTATTTCTATAATTTCAATATCCGAACTGGATATTCATTTATTTATTTAAAATATCCGACCTGGATATTTTTTTTTCTTTTTTCAGCTATTTTTTTATGATTTTTGCACATCCGGTTTAAAAATATAGATTTTGCTTTTGAATTTTTTTTTAAAGTTAGTTTAATTTTTTTTTTAATTTTAATTATGTTAAATTTCTATGTAATTTCGAAATTAAAATTTATATTTGATAATAGTTGAATAACTATTTTTAAGATAAACATTTACATGTTTAAGATACCTGTTCTTTGTAATAAATATTTTGAATTTTTGAAATGAAATTCTAAACTTTGCGTTATGATTTCTGTCTAGCTGTTCGAATAGTTTAACTTATCTATGGGATCATGCATAAAATTTAATGCTTTACGCAGCATGATCATGGTTGGGTGGGGAAAATGTCGTGTCAACATCTACACACGCACCCCGTCAGCAATTTTCATTTCTGATCGTTATAAAAATCTTGCTTTTCTTTCACTTCCGTTCCCGCTCTATTTCTCTATCTATCTGTCTTTTACCCATCTAAAAGCATGCAAAAATTAAATAATTCCTGTAGTTATGATATGAATTATTGCGAAAAAGTAGTAACGAACTCCCCCATTAGCCGACGAGCCGGAAGCCGGATAGAAATGCATGCTACCACTACAGATTTTCGCATAACAACATTTTTGGTAAAATTTATAAAACGTTACATGCTACACGTCCGTATTTAATTTTAGCCCTCATACACACATTTATTTGTGCTGTATTTTTTTTGTTTTGTCCAGTGTTTTGTGTATATTAAATTGGCACGAATATTTTAAATGTGATAGACCAACGGAAAAAAAGAACCCACACATCCGGCGAGCTTAAGTCGCAGCTACCAACAGCGTGCCCCGTTTCTGTCGTCAGATAAGAGGTTTCTCACAGCAATTTAATTTGTTATAATTTGGTTGTTTGTCTCCGTTTTGTTAGGAAAAGAAGAATTGATCTACATTCTTTCACAAAAGGGAATTATTTTCGTTACACACGTTGTAGAACGTGGCCTACGTGGTGGAGTTCATCCCTTTAATTTGGAGTGATTTTGGCCTTTAAACCGCACAATATTAAATGAATTGTCTTCCAACAAGAACATTGTGCCGGGTTTGTTGGATAAGTGTAAAATCATCACGTTATATGATTTGCTTTTCATGCCAAGTAAATTCTTAATCACATCGTTATTTAAAGTTACAACAACAACACAGAATCGATCGTCAACATTTTTTTTATTTTCAACGTAGCGCAAATGCATTAACAAAAGGACCACCAAACCAGGGTTGCCAGTTTCTTTTTGGGTCACATCCCCAAAAGTTGAATTGTCATCCCCAAAAATCCCCAAATTATTTTTTTCATCCCCAAAAAATTCCCAAATTAATTTTTGCTTTATATATTTAGTTTTTGAACATATTCTGGATATACAAACATTGAATTCATTTAAATAATAAAATAAAAAAGTAATTGTAATTTTGTGTTTCAAATGTCGATGTCTTTTAGTGCCACATAAACTTCAGAATCAAAATCTTCTAATTCATTTCCTTCTTCAATTTTTCTGTACATATTTTTTGTATTAAAAAGTTTCACCATTTCAGGAGATGGATCGAACGATTCACAGCAATTATAATTGTTTTTGAAGTGTGTATTTAATCTTAAAAGAGGTTCTAATAATTCATATTGAATTTTATTTCGAATTTTAGTTTTTATGGTGTTCATGACGGAAAAAACACGTTCTACGCAAGCATTACTTGTTGGTACACAAAGCATATTTAATACCAGCTCAGCAAGTTCTTTAAACTGTTTTGAGCCAGCTGCATCTTCATACAAATAAACTTTAATCCAAAATATGCTTATATTATTTGTGATGTCATCACCAAAGAAATCTTTCCATTTTACAAATGGCATTTTTCACCACTGTGATTCATATTCGTCTGTTGAGAAATTGGCCTTTACTACAGGCTGTAAAATTTTCATAATGGAACTAAAGCTTGGTTGACCAATTGAGTTACAACATACATTTGGGGAAAATTGTTTATATATTTTGAAAAAATTCAAGTTTGGCGGAAAACGTTTTAGCATTTGCAACAGCAAACTTTTTAGATATAAGAAACATGTGTTTTTAATTTTAACGACGAAGACTGAGGCTGAGCTTTTACTTCCTCTTCGAAATCGTATCCCAAATCCATTGCTTCTAACGGTAGATATGCCGAATCCTTTTCCATAATTTCAAGTATTTTCAATACTTCTTCTTCATCTCTTAACCCAGCAATTATTGATGGTTTTAAAATTCTTGCAGCTAGGGAAAGAAGACTTCTATGTAATTTCTCATACACGCTTCCAGCATCCATTTTGTCATTTTGAAAATCTAAGTTCAGCCTATTTATTTCACCTAAAATAGGTTTCATAAATACTAAGTATAGCCTTATCTCTTCATTGCATATTAGGTCGTAAATAATTTGTGCTGTTTTCTCGGCCTCTGCTGTAGCAATAATGGAAAAGTGGTATTTTAGTTCTACTCATTGTTCTAGAAATGAAATGAAATCCCCATCGAATCCCCATCGAATCCCCAAACCAAAAATTGTATCCCCAATTTGAAAAAAAAATTCCCAATTTGGGGATAAATCCCCTAAACTGACAAGTCTGCACCAAACCCAAAGAAGCAAAAGAAATCCCTTAGCAGCAAATGACACAAGTTCCAATTGGATTTTTTGTATTGAACAGTCGTACGCTCTGAGAGAGTAAGCTCAAACACAATGAGTTCGTTCCAATTAGAATTTTTGTATTGTTCGATTAACCTTATAAGTGGGATTAAAATTTTTTTTGTAATGTAACCAAAAAGTTGCCACTAGTTGGTTTATCATTTCGAATATTAATTATTCAAATATAGTCAAATCTAAAGATATTTTTAATTAAATTTAAAGCTTATTCTGATCAGATCTAAATGAAATATTCAAATGAATTTTAGAATGAAATAAATTTAGATTAAATTAACATTACTAACATCTATCTTAAGGAATTAATGAATACAAAAAAGGAAAATGTGAATTTTGTAACAAATAAAACTAAGTATGGAGAATTAAATTTTAAAAAAATTGTGTATGTTTAGGGAACAAACCAGGCGAGGCAGACGGACGGACATGGGAGTGATATGGCAATGAAATATAGGGTAAATCGGACAGGAAATTACAGATTAGGGGCCATGGTGATTTCATTTTATACTGATGAGGGAGGGATATGCCAGGGCTATTGGTAACATCTAGGATAGCAGGGTTAGGGAAGGAAATCATTAATGAAAATCAGATGTTACTACCGGGTACGATTTTCGTGCTACAACGGACCGTGTTGATCTTTCACAAGAACCTACCTACATCCGACAAGCTAGTTCGTGCTATAATGCAAGTGTACCCGAATGGCTGGGTAGACACAAATTTTGATCTTGGTCTGCGCGTAACACTGGCGCCCAACGATGGCAACAAAATGCGGTAAATTGTGTTTCAATCCCTTCGTAAGCTGATTTCGGCTTTGAGCTTAAATAAGTTTACGTGGAAGAGTTCTTATAATATTTAAATTATTTTTTTTGATACGGATGGAATTTGATTTTCATATGATTTCTGATATGCCATTAATTTTTTTTTTATTAATTTTTCTATGGACGAACTTTTACTTATATAGATGGTTTTCCGATATCTCAATTTGTCGGTCAATTGATTACGGTTGATTGTGTCGGAAATAAGTCCACGTAAGCAAAAGTTGATTTCGGGATTTCAGTTTAGCTGCCTATTTTGAAGTTTTACTTTGGGTAGTGAGGTTTTAATGTTGTGTTGGAAACAGGACCGTGTCGTAGTGATGGCCATCCCATTTTGGCGGATGATTTTGGTCTATTTGATTGGGTAGTCAATATGAAGAATTTATATTTTGAAAAAATATTGTAAATTGTACCAATTTAAATAATTAATCAGTAGATTTTATTGTAAACGTTTTGGTAGTTGGTTGGCAAATTTATTGGCAGTGGTTACAAAAAAAAAAAAAAAATAGAAATATTTTAAATTAAAAGGATTTTATAAAGCGGACAAATTTTGAGAATTGAATTCACGTTAGTCTTTACAAATCGGGTTAATTTATTGCTTATTTTTGATTATCGATATGGATTTAAAATGGCTGACGAAGAAGGGGGCGAAGGTGAGATCAGTCTCAGTGGCGGTAAACATGTTAAGAAAAAGGCTCCAGTAGATCCGGTTCGGAAGGAATTAGAGGAGGAAAATAATTCAGCCGGACGGGCTGGTTCGTTTCAACAACCTAGTGGGGAGAACGGTGCAGAAAGCATGAAACTCCTTATTGGACGTTTTGAAAGAATGTTTGTACAACATCAAATGGATATAAACCGTGCAACAACGGAAGCGGTTAGAAGCGCTGTCAAGGGCATTAGAAAAGATGTAGATGGTATTGCAGGGAGGATTTTAAGCTTAGAGAAATATAATTTGGATCGACAACAAATGGCTAAAAATTAACGTGTTTTATTAGAGGAAAATTTATATAGACGACGTTTGTTCGAACAAACGTCAGATTTTACACCACGGCAGGCAAATAATTCATTTTCTGTTGCCAATGATAGAAGAGGCAAACGCATTCGCGATTGGGGTTTAAAATACGATGGTAGCCAAAAATCAATACCAGTCGAAAGATTTTTATTTAGAGTAGAAATGTTGCAAAAGAATGTGCAATGTTTCCTAGTGAGAAGCTTTATGCAAGTTTTCATTTATTATTACATGAACAGGCCCAAGAGTGGTACTGGCTATATATGGAGGAGAATGCGGAACTAGCTTCACATACATTTTCAGATTTTCGTGTAGCATTTTTAGATCAATTTCGTCAGGCCGATTGCCATGAGGAGATTCGGACGGCAATGAATGAACGTAATCAAGGCTATAGTGAGCCATTTGATGAATGTTATGCTGCCATACGTGGCATGGCTTACTATGAAGACTAAAATTCCCGAGCAAAGTTTGGTAAATATTTAAGGAGAAATTTGCGTCCGCGTATTAAAAATTTAATTTTTGGGTGTAAGATTGAAAAACCTGAGCAGCTTAGATTAGAATGTAGACGTGCTGAGAAACATTTGAAATTAAATCAGGACATAAGAAGAAAATTGAAGAGCTCGATTGGTAAGATGAAGAACCAGGGGATGAAGATAAAATTTTAGAAGCTTTTGAAAGACGCCCGCGTACTTTTAACCCGAATGATTCAAATCGAAGACCTAGTCCATCTCAACCAAATTTTTTCCAAAAAGACGATAAAAGACCTTCGTGTCCCTGCGATTCACCGTTTCATAAATTAGCTTGTTTTAAATGTAATCAGCCAAATTTAAAATGTTTCTTGTGCGATAAATGTGAGGCGGAAAACAGGAAGAGCGACGATCAGACCGGGATAAATCGTCAACAAATTAACCCTCCAAAAACAACCAGCAATTTGATTTTATCATCAACTTTTGAGGAGCGACAAAAACGTTATAATCAAGTAAGGCCGAGAATTTTTAGCGATTTTGAAAATGGAAACGGTAGTAATAGAAATTTTAGAAAAATAAATACAATGCGGCAAAAATCTAAATTTAAAAGGGCGGAAAGAAAAGCTATAGAGTGAACAATAATAAAACTCTCTAGCGATCGACGACTTCATACGAAAGTAAATATGAATAGCGGTGCAAACATCACTTGTTTTGGTAATGATGCCATTAGGGGTGGTGGAAAAGCTAAATCTTAATATAGAAACTATTAATGATGAGGGAAGAATGGCCGGTAATGAAGTACAAGCCGTGATTGGTAAAGTTAGGGCAAATGTGTCATGGATAGGGAAAACTGTTCATGTGACATTTTATGTAGCACCCGGTTTACGACAAAAACTTTATTTTTAGGATAAATTTAATCTGAGGCCGCAGATAGAAGAAGTAGATTTATCAAATAGGACAGATTTTCAACTTATGCCTTTACAATCCCAACAACTCGAAGCCGTCAAAAATTTGTATCCATCATACACAAAATTAGGCCTAGGAAGGACACACATCATGCAGCACTCTATCGAGGTTTTTGATGAAACCCTGCCCGTTAAGCAAAAATATTATCCGATGTCACCAGTTAAATTAAGTAAGCCCTTGTTAGTTAGCCCTTGATGTAATCGAAGAAAGCGATAGCGCCTGGAGCTCTCCAATCGTTATTGTAGAGAAGCCAGGGAAAGACCGGTTGTGCGTCGACCTCCAAAATGTAAACGAGAAAACAAAAAAGGATGCTTATCCTGCCCCTCACGTAGAAGGAATATTAAGTCGCCTCCAAAACACATTTTTTATCACCAGTCTGCACTTGAAGGATGCCTTCTGGCCGATTCCTCTCCAGAAGGCATCCCGAAAGAAAAAAAGTTTTCACAGTCCCTGGCCGCCCGTTATACCAATTTAAAGTTATGCCTTTTGGGCTTTGTAACGCCAGTCAGAGACTGTGTCGTCTGATGGACCGTGGGATACCTTCGAAATTAAGGGAGCATGTTTTCGTTTATATCGACGATCTCTTGATTTGCTCACCAGACTTTGACTCTCATCTACAACACCTTGCTTATCCGGAGCAGGTTTAACGATAAATTTGGAAAAATCAAAATTTTGACAAAAGGAAGTTCGGTATCTAGGATTTGTGATAGGCCAGGGTGAATTACGGACTGATCCGTCGAAAATACAAGCCATGTTAGATTTTCCTGTTCCTGCAAAACAGCTCTGCAGGTTTATCGGTATGTGCGGGTGTTATAGGAGGTTTCTGCTAAATTTTTCCACGACCACGGCACCTATGACCGATTGTTTAAGAGGGGACAAAGAGTTCAAAATGTCTGAAGAAGCTCTTCAGTTTTTTCAATTTTTAAAACTAGAATTAACGTCACCGAGAATTTTAATGAACCCCGACTTTAATAAACATTTTTACTTGCAATGCGATGCCTCTACGACCAGTATTGGCAGTGTGCTATTTCAACTCGATGACCAGGGTAGCGAGCGCCCGATCGCATATAAGTCGCAAAAGTTAAATTCCGCGCAGAAAAACTACACGGTCACCGAATTGGAATGCCTTGCCCCCGTCGCAAGTGCGGAAAAATTTCACCCATATATTGATGGACTCCCTTTTACCATAATCACTGACCACATGAGGTTATATGGCTCATGTGTCAGAAAGATCTCTCCGGACGTCTTGCAAGGTGGAACCTCAAATTACAGGCATTTGATTTTAGCATAATTCATAGAAAAGGTTCCAAAAATATCGTTAAGGATGCCTTAAGCCGCATGTACGTAGAGGAAATTGCTGAAATCTCTAATGACTTCGAAATTGATCTAAATGCGCCAGATTTTCAAGAGGCTGAATATCTAAATCTTATTGAAAACGTCAATAAAAATGGTAATATTCTTCCGGATTTAAAGTTAGTTGATGGGGTGGTTTTAAAAAGGACAAATTTTCGCACCGATGCACATAATGACAATATTTGGATATTTTGGGTACCTCGAAACCTTCGTTTAAATTAAGTAGAAAAATATCATTGTGATCCGTTAGCAGGCCACGGCGGTATTAGTAAAACGCTTCACCGCCTTAGAGCAAAATATTTTTGGCCAGGCATGGTTAACCATATGAAATTGTTTATTAGCAGCTGTAAGGCATGCAAATGCTCAAAAGCCACAAATATGATTTCTCGACCGCCTATGGGCAATCAAATAACTTCAGAACGAATTTTCCAACGACTTTTTATTGATTTTTGTGGGCCATATCCCCGCAGCCGCCAAGGCAATAGTTATGTTTTCGTCGTACTGGACCATTATTCAAAATTCGTATTTTTAAAGCCGATGAGAAGTGCCACAGCTAGCGAGGTCGTCAAATATTTGGAAAATGATATTTTCCATATATTTGGCTACCCCGAAGTGATAGTTTCGGACAATGGCCGACAATTTATTTCCGAACTTTTTAGTGATTTTTTAAACAAATATGTCGTCAAACATATGAGAACTGCAGTATATGCCCCGCAGTCGAATTCATCGGAACGTGTTAACCGTTCCATGTTGTCAATTATTCGATCCTATATAAATGAAGCTGATCAGAAAACCTGGGATACGCATGTATTCAAGGCTGCTTTTGCCCTTCGAAGTGCTTTTCATGAGGCTATTGGAATGGAACCATACCGCGCGGTATTTGGCCAGTCCATTATACAGCATGGAGAATCTTATGAACTGCTCCGAAAACTTTGTAGCATTGATGAACCTTAAACGGAGATTTTGCCGAAGGATAGCAGACTCCAGCTTTTAAGAAACCGAATAATTCAAAATCTAAAGCAGGCTGATGAAAAAGGGAAGAAAAACTATGATTTAAGGGCTAGAAATATAAATTATAGGGTCGGACAAAATGTTTATAGGAATAATTTTAAGTTGAGTTATGCTACAAAAAATTACAGTGCAAAGTTGGCCCCTAAAGTTCTCAAATCTGTCGTTTTGAGGGAAATTGGAAATTCGTTATATGAGCTGGGAGACACTAGTGGCAGGTCTGTCGGCATATATTACGCGGAGAATATTAGGAGTTAAAGGAGGGCTCGTTAAAGCTAAAAGGATTTATAGAAAAAATCTAGGTTCGCTTTCGTAAGAAAAATTTATATGTCGCTGAAATTATTTATTTTATGAATATTTTATATTCTGCTTCGTGAAAAACTGTATAACTTTACACACGAAAACACAAAAAATATTTTCCGAAAATATTTGATCAAATCGTTTACTGATAAAATTGCGAGTCGTGGATTTTTATTTTCCGAATTTCGGTTTTCAAAAGAGAAAAAAAAAAACATTTGCGAAAATTTGACAAAATCTTTTTCATGTTCAATTGCTTTTAAATTGTGTTGGTTAAATATTAATCACAAAGTTCAACTAATTCAACTAAAGTCTTAGTCAAAATGTGTCAATGTTTGTTGAATAGATATTCAACGAACTAGCTATCAATTCTTAATTGAATTCGTATCGTCGTTGTTGATGCAACTTCAATAATTTTTTTATTGAATACGTTGGTTTCGTAATTGAAATTGGTTTTCTGTTATTTTTGTGTATACTTAGCGGTTTTAGCCACCTTTGTATTGATAAAGTTGAGGAAAGTGTAATTCCTATGAACAACCCTAGGGTATAGGTCAATTAACTTCCCGGCCCTAGAAATCAATATCGTTAATTTAATTAGAGTATGAGACCTTCATGGACCCTGGCCCACGTTTATGCGCGTACCAGGAGTTCAATTCACAAAAATTGTATGCTCATAATTAAAAAGAAAAATTTAGTAAATAATGAATTGATCTTAAATAATCGCTTTTCGAGCCAACCAGCATCCAAAGTCGTTCGATTGACTCGCCCTGTTTCGAAAGAATTTTGTAAAAGAAAAGAAAAAAATGTAAGTTTAAATCAACCACTTTAGTATAATTTTATTAAAATAGTCTATTTAGTGAAATTGATCTGATGTTGCTTTGGTTTGGTTACTTGGCCATAATTATTTGAAAATTATTATGTGAAATGGTATGCTTCATCTTCTCCATTCATAATTCATTATTTCAATCTGAGTTAACTAAACTAGATGGGCGTCTAGGATTTTGAACTGCTGTAAATGCACTTGCGCTTTTGGCTTATTGACTTTCCCAACACTTCCTACGAGTTAGCAATTCGTTGCTGCAAAAGTTCTTTTTCTTTAAGCACGTAAAAGGTCAAGTTGTGTGGTAAAAAAAAATGTAAGCACTGGGAAAATAAAATTCAATTTTGTCTTCTTACAAATCTAAAATTGATCATTAAAAAAAATACACCCAATTGCCCACAATACCGTTCTCAATTTATTTCAAGCAAGGAGAATACACGGAAAAAGTAAATGTGTAACATATTTCACTGCAATTTAATTTGTTATAATTTGGTTGTTTTTCTCCCTTTTGTTAGGAAAAGAAGAATTGATCTACATCCTTTCACTAAAGCGAATTATTTTCGTGAAACCACAGCTCCACTGGGTAGTGACACACGTGGAAGAACGTGGCCTACGTAGTGGAGTTCATCCCTTTAATTTGGAGTGATTTTGGCCTTTAAAACCGCACAGTATTAAATAAATTGTCTTCCAACAAGAACATTGTGCCGGGTTTGTTGGATAAGTATAAAATCATGATTTGCTTTTCATGAATTTTGAATACCGATGAATTTAAGGAGATATTACTTTTTGAGAAAATATATTTAAACCGTTTACTAATATTCGCTTAGAAAGAAATAAAAAGAAGTTTGTTGTTTTCTTGATGGTAAAATAAGTTCTGTTTATTAAATTGAATTGTTTCTCTATTTATAATATTTACGCTATACATAATACATGTTTTATCCTGATAAACAAACACAGGTAGATAATTGTTTATCGGAGCTGATGTTTTTCCCTAACACATAATTAGATCTTTATTATGTTTCATAAGAAAGGTACTAAAAGATTACAATACTAATCATGGGTTTTTCTCTTAGGTGATAAGACTTAAAAATACAACTGGTTATTAATACTAATCATGGGTTTTTCCCTTATGTGATAAGACTTAAAAATACATCTGGTTATTTATACCTAGGACAGTTTGTCAGAATACTAAATATAATTATTCAAAAGGGAGTTTTTGCTCGTTCGTAGGATGAGTTGATATAACACCCCCAGACGAAGATGCTTGCCCGGTTCCCAAAGGGATTGAGGGTAAGTTAATAATAACTCCAGGTTGCCTAATATTCCTGTTTCGGATTTTGATATAAATGTAGATACAAATTATGATAATTGTTATTATTACAATAGTAGAGATAGATACATTTTGGATTTTTTCGTGTTGTTTTAACTCTCTGATCATTTTTATATTTTCTATATTTTTATAATGAAGTTGTTCTAAAGTTAATGGTGAGTCACTAGTTGTTATGTTTCTAATAGGATTAGGTACAATTATTGTATTAGAATAACCTTTCCTGTTATACCATTTATCTAGATAGATTAAACAGTCTTCAATATATATATTAAATAGTTTCCATTTAGGGTGAATGTGAATTCATTACATGTGTGATTTACTTTAAAATTTCCATTAATTACTATAATCGCGTTGAATCCAATTTCCTTAATCTCTGTTAGAGTATTGGTTTCATAATTACAATGCATATGGTTCTTATTAAATATGTGTTGAATACAATTATCTTTCTCTTCCTTTAGGTTAGATATTTTGTTAATTTTCTCATAGATTATATTATCTTTCATTAAGTAGTTCCTATTGACTTAGGTTAATTGTTAAAATTAGGTATTGGTTGTATAACAATTTCCTTATAGTTGTCTTGATTCATTTAGGTACCTTAATTATAAAAATAATGTTCTTGTTTTGGGTCGCAACATCTAATTCGATGTTTTCCATTTTTTCCAATGTAATGCTAAACTCATTAATTTCCTGATCTGTTAGTATGTCCCTGTTTAGTGTTCGCAATTTTGAAGCCAATAGCAATTCTCTGGCTTGTTCAATCAATTTCCCGATATGTTCAATTTCGTATCTGAGGTAATCTTTACGTGAAGCTGCTTTAGTTTGATTGATTAATTCCATGTTTTGTCGAAGTAGTTTAGTCTGTTGGTTTTGTAAATTTGTTAATGTTTTCAATTGTTCGTCAAAATGAGCATTGATTTTGATTTGCCTATTTGATTGTTCGATTATGTTATGATTATTTTGAGTATTGATTCTAAGTTTTTCCTCAATTTCCGTCCTGTCATCGTCAACCATTGTACCGTACAGGTATTTTAATCCTGTTCCAAAAATATTGATTAGTCCTCGCTTAGCACGGGATCTGGGTATTAAACTCAATAATTGTAATTTAGTGTGTTCAATCAATCAATGCGTCATCAAGCGTCATATTTCGAACTCCAATGTTTTAATGTGTGTTAAATAATCTTCAGTTTTGAATATGTGTAGTATTTTCGAGTAATTTTGAATTAAGGATATCTCTCCTGTTTGGATGACAGTGAATCCATTTCCTTGATTAAGATCGGTTGTTAACAGCTTTTGTGCTACAGCAAGGTTGATCATCAATAGGATCGATAAGGACTTCCAAAGATCTGGAAGTATATTTCTTTTGTTTAATGAATTGATCCTTATGAAATTCTTGATTATTATTGGTGTATTTTTTATTGTCTGCTTTCTTTACATTAACTTTCTTTACTTTCTGATCTAGTTTGTTCTTGTATGTCTTCACATAGTTAGAGTTTATCTTTTTATTCACTCTATCTTTGTTTCTATATTCGCATATTTTCCTTTTCTTATCTTCCATTCTTTTAAATATTTCCTGAAGGTTTATTTTATTAGAAAAATGTAAATCTATAAGTTTTTTACCTGTACTGTAAGTAAATTATTATAATTGCTTAGGGATTGTATTGGTAAATCTATATTTAGATTGATATCATTTTCTACTTCTCTAATCTTTAATATTCGTATTTGTTCGTTAATTGTTCCATGAAATCTTTCAATATCTTAATTTCCTGTGTGTCGATTAGGTGTTGTGAAGTGATATTGAATATATTGTTTTTCCAAAAAATCAGTAAATAGTGGTGATTTAAATCGCTTTTCGTTATCTAGGATAAGTTTTTTGGGTTTCTTCATTAAAATAAATAATTTCAGGAAGGCTTTGATCAGTGTAAGAGTTGTTCTGTCGGATATCTCTTCGATCATTGCGTATTTTGTAAATTTGTCTATCATGGTGACATGCATTTGTTGGTTGTTTATAAAATATATATCCGAATGATAGATTTGGAAAGGTTCTGTTGGGGTTTCCGTGTTTTCAAAAGGTATTTTAATAGGGTTTCGTTCGTGCTTAAAGTTACAAATATGACAGTTATTAATGAATTTAGTAATTTCCTTTTTCAGATTAGGATAGTAATAAATTTTCTTTAATTCCTCATGAGTTTTAGTTATACCTGGGTGATTATTATCAAGTCTCTGATGTTTTGCTATTATTTCTATTATTTCCTCGTAAGTTTTTTCCGTTACATTTTCGTAAGATACAAACACATCAGTCTCCATAATGTTATTTGGATTAGATTTTCTTTCTTTATATTTATTTTGAAGCGTTATTAAGTCTTCTGTATTGTTACAACGAAGAACTACTAATTTGTCGACTGTAATCTGGTCTAATATTTGCGCTATTAGTTCAGGATTTAAGTTTTCATAATTGTATGTAGTTCTTCTGTTTGAGAATACTATTTCCTTTTCAATATTATTTTCTATCCCCTTTTTAAGGACAATATGGTTAGAAAAACTTTGGAACGAGGTCGTTTTGAATAAGTCCATACTATCCTCGTCGGCAGAATGTATGGTTTGGTTATCATCATCAGGGATAATAGGAATATTGTCTAACATCGTTAATCTGTGGGGTTCTTCCAATTTTCTTTTTGGTCTAGATTCCTCTGTTAAATCTTCTCTATTGTGTATATCTCTTAAATGTTTATTTAGTGAGCTAATTGTCGCATATTTTCTATTACAAAGAGAGCATATATTCTCACCTAATCTGATTATCTTTTCTTTCGCTCTCCGATTGACGTTAGTTTCTCTAATCCTTGAAAGTGCGTCGGCCACCTTATTCTCCTTTCCTTGTACATGGGATATATCAAATTCATATTCATTGAGTTTGATTTTCCATCGGATAAGTTTAGAATTAGGTTCTTTAAGGCTGGCTAACCATATGAGTGGTTTGTGATCTGTTTGGAGATCGAACTTTCTTCCATATAGGTAATGTCTAAATTGTTTTACGGCCCATACTATGGCTAGTAATTCTTTTTCTATAGTTGAATAGTTGCATTCGTGTTTATTTAATGTCCTAGATGCAGATAAAACCGCGCCTAGTGCATAATTACTTGCATCTGTAGTTAGGATAAAATTTTCATTAAAGTCGGGCTATTTAAGAACCATGTTTGACATTAATATATTTTTCAATTTTTCGAAAGCTTCTTTATAGCCCTTATCATTTACATTGATAATTGAATCCTTTTTGAGGCGGATTGTTAAAGGTTTAGCTATCTTCGCATAATCAGGTATAAATTTACGGTAATAACCACAGAGTCCGAGGAAACTTTGTATTTCCTTAATGGTTTTCGGAATAGTTTGACGTTTTATGCCGTCTATCTTATTTGGATTAGGGCTTATGCCATCCTTTGTGACTATGTGTCCTAAAAATTCGGTTTCTTTCTTTAAGAAATCTGATTTGTTGAAAGATACTTTGAGGTTTGCTTTCCTCAAGGTTTCGAATATTCTTTCCAAATTATTAATGTGTTCCTGTAGTGAAGTTGAGAAGACCAGGATGTCATCCATGTACACGACGCAGATTCTATTTATATGTTCCCTTGAAACGTTGTTCATCATTCTCTGGAATGTCGCCGGAGCATTTTTCAGTCTAAAAGGCATTCTTGCAAATTCAAAATGTCCGTTGTGAGTTGTAAAAGCAGTTTTCTCTCTATCCTTCGGTTCTACTTCTATTTGATAAAATCCTTTAGTTAGATCTAAAGTTGAGAAATAATTTGCTCGTCCTAGTTTATCTAAGACATCATCAATTCTAGGGATAGGATATTTATCTCTATCTAATCAATGACAATGCGACACTCTTTGTTACCTTCTTTGTCCTCTTTTTTAGGAACAATCCATATAGGAGCATTATATGGGGAATTACTATGTTTAATAATGCCTTGTTCTAGCATTTCATTCATCTGTTTTTCCACTTCTTGAGTGTGGGTAACGGGATATCTATAGGTTTTGGTAGGGATTGGTCCGGAAAGTCCAGTATCAATTTTGTGTTTAACCTCATTAGTAAAGGTCAAATCGTCGCTTTTTGCGATAGAAAACGTCTTTGTGGTTATGAATCAAAATTTTTATCGCTTTTGGTTCCTCTGAATTAAGATGTTCTAAGCGTAATAGGTCATTAGTTCCTAAATATTCGATATTGAATAATTCTGGTAGTTGATTTAAATTTTTTGGGAGTATTTCCTCTGAATCTCCTTCATAATACAATGGGAAAGTTTTTCCGTTGATTTTAATCGTTTTTGTTTCATAATTAATTAAGGATTTATTCTGTTCTAACGTTATAATTCGTAAGTTTCTACAATTTCGTCTTTATTCTGGTCAACATTATTTTTATAATTTGTACACTTACAATTACATTCTGTTCTTGGGGTTTGATGATAATTTTGTCTTCTAGTTTGGGTTGTGGTTGTGTCCATTGGTTTTGGTTGTGGTTGTTGAACATAATGTTGTTGTTGTTGGTGAAACCTCTGTTGCCAATTAGGATTATTACCTCTATGTTGTTGGTTACGCTGAGGGTTATAAATCTTTGGTGCCCAATTTCTGTTGATCTGTTGGTTTGAGTTGCTCCTGGGTTGTCCTTTTTGTTGTTGATCATTTTGATGATTGTTCGTTGTTATAGGTTTTCTTTTTTCCTCTGTTAGAAATCCTGATTGGGATAATTCATGGATGGCTTCTTCCATTGTTTTTGGTTTTAAAGCACATAATACTGTTCTCATGTGTACTGGTAATCTTGTCAAAAAGATTTTTAAAGCTGTTTGGATATTTCTTGTAACATCTTGAAGGTTTCCTTCTTGTCTGGACTTTTGATTCAGTATTGCTAACTTGTGTAATATGAAGTTGTAATATTCGAGGGCATTACCTCGATATTGTGCTGCTCTCAGTTCTTCGTACAATTGATCGGACGTTTGAAATCCTCCGAAATTAGTTTCTAGCAATGCTTTTATGTCTGTCCAGCTGTTTAAATGTGTGTGTATTGCCATTGCTCTTCTAGCTTTTCCAGTTAGTTTTGATTTTATGATGTTTATGCACATTCTTTGAGCTTGTGCGTTATAGGCCAATAGTGTGGGTAAAATATCATCGACGTTGGTACAGAAGGTTGACAAATCTTCTTTCTACCATCGAATCCTTGTATTTTTTCCAAATACTTTAGTGGATTAATGTCAAGCGCTCGTTCTTGTCCTCCAGCTGCTGCTGTTGCTAGGTTAGGATTTCCAGCGTTGACTGCCATTATTCGTTATAGATTTTATTTTCAATAAATCTGTTTTACGAATTTTATACCTTTGTTAATTTAAGCTTAACAAGTATTTTGCTACTATTATTTTCACTAATAGATTTTTTATTCACCGTTAGCAATTGATATCCTTAATATTCGTTTAAGGATGTAAGTATACCGTAGGTTCTTATTTGCAGGGATAACAAAATTATTTTTGTTATCCTACCGACTGCGCCAATTTTGAATACCGATGAATTTAAGGAGGTTACTTTAAATTCTTTTGGTATTACTTTTTGAGAAAATATATTTAAAACCGTTTACTAATATTCGCTTAGAAAGAAATAACCAGAAGTTTGTTGTTTTCTTGATGGTAAAATAAGTTCTGTTTATTAAATTGAATTGTTTCTTTATTTATAATATTTACGCTATACATAATACATGTGTTATCCTGATAAACAAACACAGGTATATAATTGTTTATCGGTGCTGATGTTTTTCCCTAACACATAATTAGATCTTTATTATGTTTCATAAGAAAGGTACTAAAAGATTACAATACTAATCATGGGTTTTTCTCTTAGGTGACAAGACTTAAAAATACAACTGGTTGTTAATACTAATCATGGGTTTTTCCCTTATGTGATAAGACTTAAAAATACATCTGGTTATTTATACCTAGGACAGTTTGTCAGAATACTAAATATAATTGTTCAAAAGGGAGTTTTTGCTCGTTCGTAGGATGAGTTGATATAACACATGCCAAGTAAATTCTTAATCACATCGTTATTTAAAGTTACAACAACAACACAGAATCGACCGTCAAAATTTTTTTATTTTCAACGTAACGCAAATGCATTAACAAAACGACCTCCAAACCAAAAGAAGCAAAATAAATCCCTTAGCAGCAAATGTCACAAGTTCCAATTGGATTTTTTTGTATTGAACAGTCGTACGCTCTGAGAGTGTAAGCTCAAACACAGTGAGTTCGTTCCAATTAGAATTTTTGTATTGTTCGATCAACCCTATAAGCGGAATTAAACATTTTTTTTGTAATATAACCAAAAAGTTGCCACTAGTTGGTTTATCATTTCGAATATTAATTATTCAAATATAGTCAAATCTAAAGATATTTTTAATTAAATTCAAAGCTTATTCTGATCAAATCTAAATGAAATATTCAAATGAATTTTGGAATGAAATAAATTTAGATTAAATTAGCATTAATAACACTTATCTTAAGGAATTAATGAATAGAAAGAAAATAAAATGTGAATTTTGTAACAAATAATACTAAGTATGGAGAATTAAATTTTAAAAAAATTGTGAATGTTTAGGGAACAAACCAGGCGAAGCAGACTGACGGACATGGGAGTGATATGGCAATGTAATATAGGGTAAATCGGACAGGACATTACAGATTAGGGGCCATGGTGATTTCATTTTATACTGATGACTATGGCATGGTTGGGAGGGATATGTCAGGGCTATTGGTAACATCTAGGATAGCAGGGTTAGGGAAGGAAGTCATTAATGAAAATCAGATGTTACTACAGGGTACGATTTTCGTGCTACAACGGACCGTGTTAATCTGGCCACAAGAACCTACCCACATCCGACGAGCTAGGTAGACACAAATTTTGATCTTGGTCCGCGCGTAACAATGTATCCACTGGTCAGGAGATCGTTGATCTTTTCGTCAATAATGGCTTGCATTTCCGGGTTTCTAGGCGCGTACCTTAATTTAAACGGGAGGTTATCCTTCATCACAATGCGGTGTTTAGCTGCGGTGGAAAGCCCATGGAGTTGTCGGAATTTTAACAGTTCCCCTTCGATGAATTTTCTAATTCTAATTTGATTTTCAGAATTATGGTTACTTACCAGTAACTCTGCGAGACATGAGTCATATTCTCCTTGGGCTGATCCTGTGGGAACAGTGTTTTCCTCTGTTTGTGCATTAGTGGTGGTGCTTGTGGGAGTATTAGGTTCTTCAGAAGATGTAGTGAGATGTAGGTTAACTTCCTGGGGGTCCTTGGGGTTTTTTTTTTTTTTTTTTTTGTTGGTGGTATTTTACACGTCAGGCCGGTGCTGGTGATAGTGGTGCCGCAGTTTTTCAAAAAATTCCAGCCCAGGAGGACATCTTCTGTGACATCTGGGAGGACCAGAAACCTGTTGTTGCTGCTGTAGGTACCGAGGGTCACGGGTACATCGGTGGCATGGCATATTTGTCTGGGAGTACCCTCTGCCAGACTCACGATTGTTTCATGGGGGTACCACGCGGTTTTTAAGGTGTGAGCCAGTGGTACACTGATGAAACTGCTTGAAGTGCCTGTATCTATTGTTCCTCCCAGAACGATCGTAGCCAAGAGCTTTGAGTTTTTCGTAAATAGTTTAGTTGTTAATTGCGAGGGGGATTCTGTGCTGGGCCCATGCTCCCTCGTTCGACACGGGTCCGGTTGTCGTTTCCCTAGCGGCGGCGACAACATTGGATGGTCCGCACATCTCTTCGGACACATTGCCAACAGAACAACACTTGCTCGTTTTGGCACTGAGCGGCGAAGTGCCCATCCTGCGCATATTGGTGACAGGCAGTTCGGGGATTGATATAAGAGTTACGTTTGCTTGTTGTGGTCTCCTCTGACTTCACCCATCGGTGTTGTTCGCGGGAGTGCAGAGATGTAGGGGGGATACCCTCAAGGTCCTCGGCCAGTTCTATAAGGTCGTCTAGAGTGGCGAAGTCCTTCCTTCATATGTACCAAGAATATTTGAATAAGAGGATTAGCCAAATGGAAATTTGGATGAGGTAAACGAAATTTCAAGATTAGAAGTTGATGTTGCCACTTGTTCGGTTATGGTGGTTGCTGGTTGAGGTGAGCGAATATTGTTGGATGAGGTAAGAATATGAGAATTTTAGCAAAATAGACTCTCAACTCAATTATTGTTGATTGATTGTATATTTTTAATTATTGGCACAGCAGTTGCGTTCTTGCTTCGGTGAGGATAGTACATATATGATTTTATGCGGATGCGCGTGTTTTTTTTTTGTTCTCATAATGAAAAAGAAAATACGTATATTATTAATAGTATTTATTTATATGAATGAAAATTATTTTCACAATATTTTTATATTATAATAAAATATATTTATTTTCAAATTATATTAAAATTGTTTTTTTTTTTGTTAATTATAAAAATTTGTTCTTCTTTTTTTTTGTTAATTATAAAAATTTATTTTTAAATAAATGTATTGTTTTTTGTAATTTATTTTTAAAGAAAAAAAACCAATTAATGAAATAAAAAAAAATTTTTAATAATAAATTATTGTTTTTTAATTGTTTAATAAAAAAATGAAAAAAATATATATTTTTTGTTAATTATAAAAATTGATTCTTCTTTTTTTTCAGATAATAAAAAATTCCTTTTAAATATATGTATGTATTTTTTTTTTTAATTTATTTTAATTTTTTTTCAATTATTATTTATTTTTTTTTTCAAATAATAAAAATTTCTTTTTAAATAGGTATATGTTTGTATTGTTTTTTTTATATTTTTTTGTAAGAAAAAAAACCAATTAATGAAATAAAAAAAAAAATTTTTTAATAGAAAATTATTGGTTTTTATTGTTTAATAAAAAAATTTATCAAAAAAAAAAATAACATTTTGTTTAATAAAAAAAAAATTAACAAATAAATAATAAAAAAAAATTAGGAACAATTTTGGATTTGAACTTGGGTCAAAAGGTTTCGAAGACCGAAGTCTTCACACCGCGCCAAATAGTCACAACATCAGCGACGCCTTATATGTTGCTATAACTTCTATTCTTCACGAATTTCTATAATTTTCGTTGCTGTGGACAACGAAAAAAAAATCTTCACATGAAATGAAAGACACAAGAATATACCCAATCAGGGATGGCAGGCATAATCGCTGAAATACCTTTACCGATATAATTAAAATATCAATACCCTTAAAGTATCGTTACCGAAATAACCAAAAAATCTTTATCGCTATAATACCGTTACCGAAATAATTGAAACAGCGTTATCCTTAAAAAACCGTTTCCGAAATAATCAAACAAGTTCTGAAAGAAAATTGCTGTAAATAGATATATTTTCCCAAAGTTTTATCATTAAATCTCGGGCATTATGGGGCTAAAAATAGCGGCGTGCATTAACATTACCTGAATAACTAAAATAACGTTGCCCTTAAAATACCGTTACCGAAATAACTGATAAATCGTTATCCCAAAAATAACGATACCGAAATATCTTAAATACCGTTATAGAAATAAGTAAAATAACATTTCCCTTAAAATAGCGTTACCGAAATAACTGGAATAGCCCTCTTAACTCTTTACTGAAATAAAGGAAAATAGCGTTACGCGTACCCAAACCCGCACCGAAACGGTTACCATCCATGGTCATAATCAATACGTACAAAAACAAATACAAGAAAAACAAAGAATAATATGTAATATGGGGGTGGTTTTTATTTTGTCTTGTAATATGTGTGTAGGTTTTTATAAATTGTGTGTATGCATGTATTTATGGAAACACACAGCTCTGGGTTTCCATATTACTCAGTGTCACTCAATATGCTCTATTTTTATTTGTTCGTAAATTCGCACCGAGCAAATGAAAACATGTTTTAGAAATTCAAAAGTTTAAATTAAATTTTATGATATTTTTAAATAATAATTTAATAAAAATTTTATTTATTTTATATATTAATAATAAAATCAGCACGATAAAATTAAAATATACACATTTTTAATAGAAAATAACAAAGTATAAGCGAAATAAAAGTGAGTGTTTTAGGCAACAATTTTTTTATCAACATCTTGCAATCAGTTTTTAATGTAAAGTTTTCTTTTTTCATTTGCTTGCCCGAGTTCAGTATTTTGTTGCTGAGAGGTGTGGGAAGTGTAATCTCTCTATTTGTATATACTCTTTGTTTTGCGAAAAAATATAGTAAATTTTTGTTTTTTTTTATCAAACATTTTTATTATTTTCGACGTTTTTTTCTTTAAAACTTTGATTTTTGGTTTTTATTTGTTCTAAAGGTTTTATATGTTCTAAATTCTTAAATTTTTTCTAAATTTATTTTATTTTATAGAAATACGCGAAGAAACATTTTTACAATATTTTTATTTGCAATTATTTAAAAATTATTTTTTTTTTTAATCATTTAAAGAAGAAAAAATTTTTATAATTAACAAAAAATATGTAGGTAGGTAGGTATATATTTAAAAAGTAATTTTTATTATCTGAAAAAAAAGAAGAAAAAATTTTTATACCTAATTAAGTGTGAAAATTTGGAAAATCATGTTAAATAAAAATACGGAGAAATATCATAAAAATTTATTGAAATAATTAAAATTTTTTTTTTTTTTTATAATAATATAACATATATTTACTTTAATTGAAAATTAAAAAAAAAAAATTTTGGAATTACAAAAAATATTTTATTATTTTATGAAACATATCAAACAAAAACACTCGAATGATATTGGTATATTTCAAGCACCATGTAAATTACTTTCTTATGCCTGTTAGTGAAAATACAAACACTGCTTGTGCGTACATTCTTTGCATGTACATTAATTTATTTCCGTTGTAATAACGAAAAATGTTTTGCCGACGCGACGGCAATATATTACATTAGCAAAGAAATTAAAAAATTTAAATTTAATTAAAAAGAAGTTTTATGGATATATCTGTGTTCAAAGCAATTTGTTGCATATGTTTTGGCCACTGTAATATCAGCCTATACGTAGTTTATTTTAATTTTTTTCAATATTTTCATTTAATATTATTTGTAAATTTCGATGAATGTACTGAGAAAATAAATAAAATCTTTAAGAAATTTCAACATTATCAATAATCAAATTTCATAGGTAAAAACAAAAAATATTCGCAAAATATATAGCGAATTATGAAAAAATACCTTATAGGTAGATATATCTTGATAGAATTTCTTTTTTTCTTTTTAAACGTGCGCATGGGTATGAATGAAGATTTTTTTCTTCGTTTGTCCACAGCAACGAAAATTATAGAAAGAAATATGATCTCATATACACATACTTATTTTTTCTATTTTGATGTTTTTTTTTGTTTTTAAGCATGCGCATGTCTCTTTCATGTGTATGAATGAAGATTTTTTTTCTCGTTTTTGCTGATGAAAATTATAGAAATTAGAAATATAAAAACAGAAAACATTTTTACAATATTTTTATTTGCATGTATGCGGCGGATGTGTGTGCGTTTCACATATACACATATTTTTTCCATTTTCATGTTAATACCAAAAAATTATTTTAAAAATCTCAAACAAGATTCGATCACCTTACCTTGCAAAAAACAAAACACCCTAATACCACATCTGCTTAGACCACTCAGCTATTAAACGGCTGTAAAGTGCATCACCTTATATTACAATAAAAATAACACACACACCACATCGACTTATTATTGCCTTGACATACCAACATTTTGCCAATCAAAAGACGACAATAAACAAATATTCTTGCCTTCAACATGTCAGTAGAAATTTCATATGTTATGCTGACATATAATGCATCGATGACGTTGTGGCTGTTTGGCGCAGTGTGAAGACTTCGGTCTTCAAAACCTTTTGACCCAAGTTCAAATCCAAAATTTTTAATATTTTTTTTTTTATTATTTATTTTATTTTTATTATTTATTTTATTTTTATTATTTTTTGTATTATTTCATTAATTGGTTTTTTTTTCTTACAAAATAAATTTAATTTAATAAAACAATACAAACATATACCTATTTATTATTTGAAAAAAAAAAAATAAATAATAATTGAAAAAAAATTAAAATAAATTAAAAAAAAATACATACATATATTTAAAAGGAATTTTTTATTATCTGAAAAAAAAGAAGAATCAATTTTTATAATTAACAAAAAATATATATTTTTTTCATTTTTTTATTAAACAATTAAAAAACAATAATTTATTATTAAAAATTTTTTTTTATTTCATTAATTGGTTTTTTTTTCTTTAAAAATAAATTACAAAAAACAATACATTTATTTAAAAATAAATTTTTATAATTAACAAAAAAAAAGAAGAACAAATTTTTATAATTAACAAAAAAAAAACAATTTTAATATAATTTGAAAATAAATATATTTTATTATAATATAAAAATATTGTGAAAATAATTTTCATTCATATAAATAAATACTATTAATAATATACGTATTTTCTTTTTCATTATGAGAACAAAAAAAAAAACACGCGCATCCGCATAAAATCATATATGTACTATCCTCACCGAAGCAAGAACGCAACTGCTGTGCCAATAATTAAAAATATACAATCAATCAACAATAATTGAGTTGAGAGTCTATTTTGCTAAAATTCTCATATTCTTACCTCATCCAACAATATTCGCTCACCTCAACCAGCAACCACCATAACCGAACAAGTGGCAACATCAACTTCTAATCTTGAAATTTCGTTTACCTCATCCAAATTTCCATTTGGCTAATCCTCTTATTCAAATATTCTTGTATGTACCATAGGTATTCCGGTAAAGTATTCCTAAAAACTCGCTCCAGCTTCTGTGCCTCTGTGTACCCAGTATGCCGCATTACATTTTGCTCAAAGTGTAGTTCTTAATCGTTTCTCGCTGCCGTTGGTGACGTTTGCGGAGCTCGTCTTCGAGGCGTTCCACATAGCGTAGTGGTAAAAAGAACTTCATGAAATCCTGCCTGAAGGTGAGCCACGCCGTCCATTGCCGATTATTGTCCGATACCAGACTAGGGCCTTTCCCGTCAGGACCTCGGGCATCATCCTGGGCATGGTGTCAATATTGATGTCATACGTAGCGAATTCTTCGAGCCTTTCTAGGAATTCCATGGGTTCTGTTTCGTCACCAAATTTAACACCCCACTTCTGGACCTAATCGGCTGCTACCTTTAGGTCTATGCCAATAGTGCCCGGGAAAAAAGTGTGGGTGCTTGATTCAGTGTTGGTCTCACGGCTTCTAATGTTTGGTGTAATAGGTTTAGCTTCAGGGGTATGTTTACCTTGGATTTGCAGAAGCCGCTCGGGGCCATGGGTTTCCCATAGAAATTCGGCAAACCGCTTCCGCCGCTCTTTGACAGTACCTGAAGTCACAAAGCCGAACTCGATAGGGTAGTTCTGCAAGTCCTCCTTGCGTAAGCTAGTATGTTACACGCAAAATACTTTCCTGTTTTCGTCAAATATTCACTTTCTTTATTCACTAAAAAAAAAATTGTCTTTTGTTTCACACTTCACTTTTTCCAGATAAATTATCTTGGCATATATTATTTTCTATTTTATAATTACCGGCTTTTGATTTTCTTTCCGGGTAGATATATATATTGTTTTTTTTTTATCGCGCGGTCACAGTTTACTGACGATTTACCGGCACTATTTAAAATCCTACTCTTGGTTTGGTGTACTCAACATCGTTTAATTATTATTTTCTTCCGACTGATACGTCTTCACCCTACTGAGGTTGTAGTATGAATGATACTTAATTAGTCT
The DNA here is from genome assembly GCA_021234595.1 of Delia radicum. Classification (NCBI taxonomy): domain Eukaryota; kingdom Metazoa; phylum Arthropoda; class Insecta; order Diptera; family Anthomyiidae; genus Delia; species Delia radicum. The sequence continues at coordinate 124,682,916 of CM037851.1, forward strand.
GGATAAAACCAGCTTAGTATTTTTAACCAACGCCAGATTTTCTTTTTTTATATTATATATATATATATATTTTTTTTTTAATAGGTTTTTCTTAATAGGTTTACTCAACACGTGTGGATGTTTAAATCAAAAAGAAATGTAGTTTTTTTTTTTTTAATAGGTACAGTACAAAGTACCTACAAACTGTGGTAGAATGGGATCCTATTATAACGTAGTGGGCAAATTAAGAACTTTGTAACTCTCTGTCCCTACTCGGGTGCCACTGTAACGACAAGTTTCCTCCGGTTGCTAGGGTGAAGCTCACGTTGGCAAAGTTCGTCACAGAAATGTATATTTACAGCGACAGAGAGTAAACCAAAATTCTTCTTTGAACGCTTTAATAGGATCTCAGTTTATTAGCAAAAAAATACACAATATATATTTAATATTTCATAATTTCAGTTATTATATAAAACGAAACAAACACTATCAAATAAAGCTAAGGAATGCAAGAGAATGTCCTGAGAGTTGAACTTAATATAGACTCGGAAGTAGTATGTGTTGAGTAATAGCGTAGCTGGGGTATTGCTGGTCAATTTCACTGATGTCAGCTTTCGGTGCGGAATTTGTGAGACCCTCACCAGAAGAGGGAGCCCTGGCAGCAGCAATTCCCTGATTACACGTTTTCCTGGTTGAGGAAGACCTGGCGGCAGCACTTTCCTTATTACACGTTTTCCTAATTGAGGGAGACCTGGCGGCAGCACTTCCCGGATTACACGTTTTCCCGATTGAAGGAGACCTGGCGGCGGTACTTCCCCGATAACACGTTTTCCTGGTTGAGGGAGACCTGGCGGCAGCACTTCCCTCATTACACGTTTTCCTCGTTGTGGAAGAACTGGCGGCGGCACTTTCCTGATTATACGTTTTCCTGGTTGAGGAAGACCTGGCGGCAGCACTTTCCTGATTACACGTTTTCCTGGTTGAGGAAGACCTGGCGGCAGCACTTTTCTGGCTACACGTTTTCCTGATTGAGGGAGACCTGGCGGCAGCACTTCCCTGGTTACGCGTTTTCATGATTGAAGAAGACCTGGCGGCAGCACTTCCCTAATTTCACGTTTTCCTGCTTGAGGAAGACCTGGCGGCAGAACTTCCCTGATTACACGTTTTCTTGTTTGAGGGAGACCTGGCGGCAGCACTTCCCTGATTACCCGAAATTAGTCTGCAATCAAACAAATTACTCTGGGCGTGATAATCTATGCCGACGTATGGAGACGGGCGGCAGCACTCCACAGGATTGCCCGAAGCTTGCTCTAATACGAAAAAGCCGTCGTACACGATAATTTACGCTGGTGGAGACCGGCGGCAGCACTCCACAAGAATACCCGAAGATTTCTCAATACGAAAATCGTCGTCCACGATAATTTACGCTGGTGGAGACCGGCGGCAGCACTCCACAAGAATACCCGAGGATTTCTCAATACGAAAATCGTCGTCCTCGATAATTTATGCTGGTGGAGACGGGCGGCAGCACTCCAAAAAAATACCCGAAATTGATTCGATAGAAAATGTTCCGAAACACTATGTCCGATACAAAGACACCTGGCGACTGCACTCTTTACAATATTTATCCGACTTCCGATGCAACGATGTGGACGCTTTCACGGCTCCCCACAAACTTCTTTCAATCACTATCTTGCTTATGCATTTATAATGTCTCGTGAGTATAGTGAGCACCGTAGTTAATGAAACAGGATTGTGCTCTTCACCACTGTGGTGGATTTCGACTGTTCTCTTAAGAGAATGGTGGTGTGAGGAACAAAATCTTGAGGCAAATTTTGCACACATAATTAAAAATATATAAAATGAGTTATTTTGTATTTATTTTTAATGGGAATGGGTAACACCCATGGGGGAAAAAAGGTAGGATTACATCCGCCTGCAACAGGGTTCGTACTTTCATTTCAGGAAGACGTAATTAAACTAATAGAGATTGCAAAGAGAAGAGAGGACAAAAGAAACAAAACTACAGATGCAAAGCTACAAGGAGAAAACTACAGGGAGAGCCAAGAGAGGAGAACAGCCACACAACAACTGCATGAAATAAAACTCACCACGGTAACTACACTCAGTGCAACTCAAACCGGTTAAACGGACAAACAAGCAAATATTACCGCACAAGAGAGTGTTTTGTGGCTACAAAACAACTTGTGTGTAGCTGGCGAGGGGTATAAAAGGCGATGACCAACTGCAGTCTTGGTCTTTTTGTGCTGAGCAGGCGATCGAGCAAGACGTGGCAACAGGCCGGAACAACGTGGTGGTAAGATTTTAACATAAATAAAAGAAAGTGCAGTGCATAGAACAGGGTGTATTTTAAGGTTGTTTGGTAACACCAAGACAACAGTGTAGAGTTCTGATTTTACAATCAGATAAGCTTAGGGTTCTGGTTAACAACCAGAAAGAGTCCGGATTACATCCGTGAGTGCCGACTGGATAACATCCAACTCGGAAGGAGCTAGGGCACTGACACAGGGCCAAAGTAATAGTCTGGTTCTACAACCGGAAACCTAGGAGGCTAGGGAGTTGGATAACATCCAATACAGGCGGATAACATCCGTTGCTAGTGAAGGAAAAAGGATCAGGAGGGTTAGGACAGCGATCACGAACCGGCCCAGGAGCAACGTTTTTTTCCCCAGCACAAGGCGGCATCAGCAAAAAGGAGAACGTGTACTGCCAAAGAGGAAATTATAAAGAAAAAAATAATAACAAAGTGTAAAAAAGAAAATAATAAGCATTTGCAATAAAGTGAATTAATTGAAAGTATAATAATAAGCTAAATACGTGTGTTTTTAATCGTTCCCAATTTACAAATTTAATGCGAGGTCCGCTGGACTAGCTGAGCTATCCCAGCTTCAAACCCGGCACAACCGGAAGTTCCTTACATTTGGCGCCCGAGCAGGGACGATTATCACAAAGATAAATTTTGTAAATCAACATAGACCTCAAAAGAGTTATCAACAAAGTGTCAGCAGAGTGTTTAACAGAGTAAGAGACAAAACAACTACCCACGCGAAGACCCCAGTTGAAAATATGGTACGTAGTAATTGGATCTACTCCGTTCGCCGGGAGCAGTTGGTACAATGCATGACAGAATTTGCCTTAGAGGTGAGTGGCACTGTAGAGGAGCTACGTAAGAGATTTGCGGTCTTTATAAACCAGGGTGAGCATAAAGAAACCGTTATCACCAGATTAGAAGAGTTAGAGTTGCAGTATAGCAGAGCGGCATTCCCGAGTCTTCAGACTACATCCGAGAGGGCACCACCGGCAGCGGAGGTAACAACACTGACGGTTCCCCAGTTACCAACACCGGCCGTCGTCAACAATCCAACGCTATAACCAGGGTATGTTCTGCCGGCAACAAGTCAACCACTGACCGGAATTTCGTACTCCTCAGTGATCGACACCGTACGCAGATGGTCGTTTAAGTATGACGGGGGTAAGGACCCCATTGGCTTTATTGAGCGCGTTGAAGAGTTGGCGAAGGTGTACGGCTTAGATTGCAACATGATGCCGCGTACGATGCCCGAACTTTTAAAAGATGGAGCTCTCATGTGGTTCCGCAACAACAACAACCATTGGCAAACGTGGACCGCGTTCAGAAATGACTTTCTAGCGTTCTTCCTACCACCCCGTTATTTTGAAGACTTAGATGATGATATCCGGAAGAGGCAACGGAGAAGCCGCGAAAGTTTTAAAGACTATGTGATTGTGATGCAAAATATAATGCGTCACGCTAATTATTCGGGAGAACAACAACTCGAACGTATCTTCCGTAACGCTCACGTAGACTACCAGATGTATATCCGGCGCAAAGATTTTAGCAACCTCAGTGAGCTCATCCGTATGGCTGAGGAATATGAGTGTATCAGAGCGAATCACCCAGAAGTCGGCCGAGATAACCGCCAACACACCACTCGGCACGATATGCGAACAAGACAGGTAATACAAGAAGAAGAACCACAAGCAATTAATCCACGAACGGCGTGCAGAAGATGTGGGCGAGAGGGCCACGGGTTCCGGTTTTGCCAAAACCCCAGTGTATTGTTTTGCTGGGAGTGTGGTCGCAGAGGGTTAAGAACTAAAGAGTGTTGCCGAAGAGGTTCGGGAAACGACCAAGGTCCGCGCCAACAGCAAGGGGAGGCGGCGGCCCGCAACCAACACCCCTTGCCTCAGTAAACGCATTCCGCCAAACTGAACACTGGCTGTTACCCACCGTTGACCTTGGTAACCATCAGAAAGAGGTCACAATAGATACTGGATTTGAGCGAGAACCTAGCCGACGAGCTCAGAGTTGAACACGAGGTACTGCAAACCGATAGCAGCATACGGTTGGCCGATGGCACCCCTGTACAGCTAAAGGAGAAGATAAGAGTGGACGTTAGTCTAGGTGTCAAAAGTAGCAATCTTGAAATGGGAGTTTTGCCAAACATGTTGGACAATGCGTTACTCGGCCTGTACTTTCTTCGGGCAGTCCGCGCCGAAATACCAATCGGAGACCAGGTGGTGCGGTTAAAACCGCTAGAGCCAGAGAGACGATGTGCAATGGTAAGGGCGGATGAGCCCAAAGCGAGTATATCCACGAGAGACACAGAGAAGGCGAAAATAGACGAGTTTCTTAGCGAAAAGTTGGCGAAAACACACCATCCTGCTTAAAGATGATCGACCGGTAAGGCAGAGGTATGTACAACGTAACCCGGAGATGCAACGAAGAATCAACAAAGAGGTGGACGAACTATTGAGGAATGGGTGCATCGAACCCTCCAAGAGTCCCTACAGCGCTCCAATCGTAATGGCTCTGAAGAAGAATGGCACCTACAGACTATGCGTTGATTACCGCCTGCTGAACGCCCGAACCGTTGCGGATGCCTACCCATTACCCCGCATTAACCACATCTTGGATCGACTGCGAAACGCCAAATTTATTAGCAGCATCGATCTGAAGAACGGGTACTGGCAGATACCGATGGCCGAAGACAGTAAGGAATACACGGCATTTACCGTGGCCGGCAAGGGGTTGTTCCAGTGAAAGGTGATGCCTTTTGGGCTAACATCAGCGCCTGCAACGTTTTAAAGAACGTTAGACCGGGTTATCGGTCCTGAGATGGAACCACTGTATCGCCACATACCAGCGCGAGATGAAGACGAAGAATACACTCCGTGGAAACTATGCGTTCCAGGGTTTCAGAGAAAACGGGTGTTAGAAGAAAATCACGACTCCCCAACAGCGGGTCACCTGGGAGTCCGAAAGACAGCAGCTAGAATCTCCAACCGCCACCATTGGCCCGGTATGTTCCGGGAGATAAAAGAGTATGTACGTAGCTGTCAAATCTGCCAGAGATATAAACCAAATCAGCAGCAACTGGCCGGTCAAATGCTAACGAAAATTGCCGAAGAACCATGGGCCGTGGTTTGTGCAGACTTTGTAGGGCCGCTTCCTAGATCAAAACACGGGAAATCTATGCTTCTAGTGATCACCGACAAGTTTTCCAAGTGGTCCGAATTAGTGCCTCTGAGACGAGCAACGGGTGAAACTCTGCGAAAAGCATTTCGTGAGCGAATTGTGGCGAATTTTGGTGTTCCCAAAATAATTATAACTGACAACGGGTCGCAGTTTACTTGCAAGGCGTTCCGAGATTTTTTACAACAGCTGGGCGTAAAGCACCAGCTCACCGCTCCCTATACTCCCCAAGAGAACCCTACGGAAAGGGTGAACCGTACCGTGAAGACGATGATTGCCCAGTACGCGGGTAAAAATCAGCAGAATTGGGATGAAGCTTTGCCGGAAATCCAATTAGCGTTGAACACTGCCAAATCGGATTCCACACAGTATAGCCCTGCCTTCCTCATATATGGACGAGAACCCAGGCTGCCGGCCGCATTATACGACGAGGTCACTACGGGAACAGGAACCACTACCCGAAGCCCCGAAGATAAGGTCAGGATGATGAGAGAGGTATTTGAGATGGTGCGGAAAAATTTGCAAAGAGCGTCGAAAGAGCAGGCAAGGTATTTCAACCTCAGACGAAGGCGATGGAAACCTAAGGTAGGAGAATTGGTCCTGGCCAAAGAACATTATTTGACTAACGCAGCGGACAATTTTGCTGCAAAGCTAGCACCAAAGTTTGAGGGCCCATACACCGTTCACCGGTTTGTGTCCCCAGTAATAGTCGAGCTACGCCAGGAGGGACGAAAGAAGAATCGCACACATGAGTGAACTTAAGTGTTACCGAGGAACCGTATAACCATAGTCGGGTGACAGCCAAAGCTAACAACTTGTAAAGTTTCAAAAGAAAACAACAGATAAGGCATTGAAAATCGCAAATAGAACAAAAGAACAAACGTTAATGAATGAAAACCTACTATAACCCAGTTAGGGTTCGAAAAAGATTGGTGATCCAAACAAGAGTAAATAAAAATTTGGAATCACCGTGATTTTGGCTGGCAATATTGGTGATCCAAAACTGTTAAATTTGTGGAAAAAAATACTGAATCTGAAATACTGATTTACAAACTTAGGGGTCACCCTATTGGTAGATATCGGTAGAAATAAAACCGGTAAAGCAATAACGGGGTAAAGGGAAATTTACTTGGAAAAAAAAGAGAACACACAGAAAAAAAACACAACCGAAAAATTACGGGTCACCCTAATGTTAAACAAAATAGCTGTTACAACAACCACACAATACACATGCTAATGTTTAAGTAAGGGCTCACAAGTCAGTAGAACAACAATAACAAACAAAACATCAAAACTCGTTTGGTCAAAGCATGTTAGAACAAATGATCAAAAAAAAAAATTTAATAGTAAAGGAAAAAAAAACATAAGAGGCTAACAGCATCGGCAGCGATTTACAACAATAGAAAAAAAAGTAAAGTACATCACGCGATGTTGCAGTTATTATTTGTTTTGAGGAATGTGAGAAAAAAAAAAGCAACAAACACGTAATAAGAATTGCAGAGCAACATGCGTATACCACCAACCCGACTTTGCAAGGAGAAAACAAAAAGAAAAAAATAAGAATCGAAAACGCAGCTTAGGTCAAATCAATTTGATAAATTTTGGCAATCAACAAAACAGTGGTGAGATTTTTTTTTTCGAGCGGGTAAGGGAACCATGTGAGGAACAAAATCTTGAGGCAAATTTTGCACACATAATTAAAAATATATAAAATGAGTTATTTTGTATTTATTTTTAATGGCAATGGGTAACACCCATGGGGGAAAAAAGTTAGGATTACATTCGCCTGCAACAGGGTTCGTACTTTCATTTCAGGAAGACGTAATTAAACTAAAAGAGAAGAGAGGACAAAAGAAACAAAACTACAGATGCAAAACTACAAGGAGAAAACTACAGGGAGAGCCAAGAAGGGAGAACAGCCACACAACAACTGCACGAAATAAAACTCACCACGGTAAATACACTCAGTTCAACTCAAACCGGTTAAACGGACAAACAAGCAAATATTACCGCACAAGAGAGTGTTGTGTGGCTACAAAACAACTTGTGTGTAGCTGGTGAGGGGTATAAAAGGCGATGACCAACTGCAGTCTTGGTCTTTTTGTGCTGAGCAGGCGATCGAGCAAGACGTGGCAACAGGTCGGAACAACGTGGTGGTAAGATTTTAATATAAATAAAAGAAAGTGCAGTGCATAGAAAAGGGTGTATTTTAAGGTTGTTTGGTAACACCAAGACAACAGTGTAGAGTTCTGATTTTACAATCAGATAAGCTTAGGCTTCTGGTTAACAACCAGAAAGAGTCCGGATTACATCCGTGAGTGCCGACTGGATAACATCCAACTCGAAAGGAGCTAGGGCACTGACACAGGGCCAAAGTAATAGTCTGGTTCTACAACCGGAAACCTAGGAGGCTAGGGAGTTGGATAACATCCAATACAGGCGGATAACATCCGTTGCTAGTGAGGGAAAAAGGATCAGGAGGGTTAGGACAGCGAACACGAACCGGCCCAGTAGCAAGGTTTTTTTCCCCCAGCACAAGGCGGCATCAGCAAAAAGGACAACGTGTACTGCCAAAGAGGCAATTATAAAGAAAAAAATAATAACAAAGTGTAAAATTATTAGGAGATAAAGGAAGAAGAAGACCCCACTCAAAAACTACAAAGAGCAAACAACAATATAGTAGCGGAACTTTTTAAAGACAAACATATCACACGTTTTGAAAAATTAAAGATGATTTCACATGCAGCCACTGCTCCGGAACTGTATGGATTACCAAAAATTCATAAGGACAACATTCCGCTTAGGCCTATTTCCTCGTCACAAAATGTCCCTTGCTACAATCTATCTAAATTTATTGGTGCAATATTAAAAAACTTGATTTCTACACAATACAACGTAAAAAACTCATTTCAATTTAAAGAAAAAATTGACGACATAATTTTGGATGATAACGATATACTAGTTTCTTTTGACGTTGTTTCATTGTTTACAAACATACCCACACATCTGGCAACTAAAAATATAATGGACAAGTGGCAAATTATATCGAAATACACGACGATTACCAGAAAAATGTTTCTACAAATTTTACAATTTTGCCTGATAGAAAACAATTATTTTAAATTTAATCAGACAACTTACCATCAGACTTCTGGTACGCCTATGGGGAATCCCCTATCCCCAACAATAGCGGATATCGTACTTGACGCACTTTTAGACGACGTAATCGAGGAATTGGAATCGAAGAATGTGAAAATTAAATTTATATCCAAGTACGTGGACGATCTTTTTGCAATTATAAACCAGGATAACAAGGATATTATTATGAAAACATTAAACGCATATCACAACAAATTAGGTTTTACAATAGAGGAAGAGGAAAATGGCGAACTAGCTTATTTAGACATGAAAATTATAAGAGACAACTGCAAAATTATAACAAACTGGTACACGAAAAAACAGCATCGGGAAGAATAATAAACTTTAATTCAACGCAGCCCACGAACATGAAAATAAATACAGCGACAAATTTAATTAGAAAAGTAGTCACAATTAGCGATGAAAGATTTAGGAGCGAAAATATCAACAAAATAAGAAAAATATTACAAATGAATAGCTATCCCATTTACATCACAAACAATTTGATAAATAAAATTTTAAGTGACAACCAAAGACAAAACGATAAACAAAAAACGGAAAATTTTTACAGTGTACCATATATACCCAAATTAACAGAAAGCAAAACTTTAAAAACTATGATCAATGGAGAAAATACAACCATAGCACACACATCTAACTCAACGCTTAAACATTTGTTTACGAAAAACACATCAAAGCTAGACAAATTAAAAAATCATAATGTAGTGTATGAGCTGACATGTAAAGGCAACGAAAATGAACAATGCAACCGCGTATACGTAGGGACAACGAAGAGAACTCTTGAAAAAAGACAATCGGAACATGAAGCAGACATTAAGAGGGGAAAGGAATCATCAGCTTTAACACAACATATAAAAGAGACTAAACATGCAGTAGATTTTAATAATGTGAAAATATTAGATAGAGAAAAAAGAGAAAATAAACGGTATACGATTGAGAGCTTAAGAATACAACAGAGAATTAATACATTAAACACCAAAGATGATATAGATAGCACCAAGCTTCATTATTCCGTTGCAATAAATTGACGTGTTAAGTTCTGCAATACTAGTGTTAAGATTAATTTAAGTTTTTTTTCTGTGATATTTACATTTTTTTGATTATTTTTTAAAATTATTAAATTATTTGTGTCGTGAAGTCCAGTTTTTTATATATTTTTCAAATTTTCAAAACGATGTGAAAGGAAAATAAACGTGAGTTAACTGTGATACTAGGATTAAGAATAAAACACTAATTTATTTTGTAATTTATTTCTATTTGTCAGAATTTATTTAATAAATATTCTCCTGAGGAAGTCGGAAACAAACCCGACGAAACGTTGAGAAAAAAGATGAAATAGATTGTTTTATTTACATCAAAAATACAACCTGACCATAAGTAGCCCGTAAACAAATACATAAATTAATTCAAACTTCGTCATAAATACAAATATTATAAAGAAAATAATAAGCATTTACAATAAAGTGAATTAATTTTAAGTGTAATAATAAGCTAAATACGTGTGTTTTTAATCGTTCCCAATTTACAAATTTAATGCGAGGACCGCTGGACTAGCTGAGCTATCCCAGCTTCAAACCCGGCACAACCGGAAGTTCCTTACAGTGGTAAACTAACAATATCGTTTTATTAGTAAATAAATACCGTGGATTATAAAAAAAATTAACTTGCCCTCCATTGGGCTATTAGACACTAGCCAGTGTGGACGAAAACGACCACATGGACTTTCGTCATCACAATGTTGCTCCGTCTTGCTGAAACCACAGCTCCTGCACATCATGGTTGTTTAATTGATGAACGAAGAAGTCAGTAATCATGACTCTATAGAGGTCACCTTTGACTGTAACACTCTGACGGTGTCTTAACATACACTTGAGGATTATCATCACTCCAAATACGGCAGTTTTTGACGTATCCATTTAACCAAAAGTGAGCTTCATCGCTAAACAAAATTCGCAAAATTCGTGCGCCATACGTATTTCGAATAGAACCATGATTTTCACACTAAATTTGCACAATTTGTTGTATTCCCAACTTAAAGTTATATACCTGTATAATGGGACAAATTTAGAATTCATTCGATTTGCAAAATTGTGATTTGAGAATTCATTCATTTCACAGTCAATCAGAATTGAAAAATCGAATGAAGGATTGTATTCTTTAAAGTTCTGTACATACATGTATTATACTTTAAAAATATTATTCCCCAATTAGGATGCAAACTCTTGGAAATTCCATTTCTATTTATGGATGTATAAATGTTTTTGATAAATAACAAAGTTTTTTAATTGACTATAACAAATATTACATTTATACACTTTAATTTGTTTAGCAATTCATAAAAATTGTCAATAAATATTAATTTTTAGATTTTTTTAAGCTTTATTTTAATTTGTTTTATTTTTTTCAAATGACAAATATTTTTTGCACTCATAGAAATAAGCCAGTAGAAATAGCAGAAAAGCTACTAAAAATAAGTTTAAAATCACCTTGCAGATAAAACTGATAAATTTATCAGATTTTTTTTGCTAAATATTAATAAAATAAGAAGCAAAAATAAACCTGTTAACTTTACAAAATTTTAGTTATATTCGATGTGAATTTTAGTTAATTTAAAACAGCAGTTTACTCTGTAAATTTAGCAAAACTTGTACTAAATACGTGTAGTAGGAACGCCCCAGAAATATTCGTTTTTATATCAAGTATATCGTAAAGATAAAAAATGTGAAATAATATAAATATCCCTTCGCTAGTTTTTTTTATAGCGATTTGAATTTAGCGGATTTCAAGGAAATTTAATTTTTGGTTAGTAAATAATTTTTACAGGACAGCTTTAACCCATGTGAACCAGGGCCGAAAATGACGGTTTATATATTTTTTTAAATATTAAAAAATTAATCAGTGCAAGTTTATTTAAATTTACATGTGAAAAAACAATATTTCTAAATTACAGCGAATTTTTTTATATACGGTGGGTGACAATACAATGGAAACTTTTCTATACTAGATGCAATTTGTTAAAGAAAAATTTAAAAATATTAAACGTTATTATTATAAAACGTGTGTAAATAAAAACAATTTGTTTGTATTTTATTTTCTGTTTCTTTGCATAAAGCGGATTAAACGCTCCCAATGGTGTTAAGCAGAGAATTCCCTTTATTGATTGAAATCGAGCTTAATTTATAGTACATAATTGCTATTCGACATTTCTAAATACAGTGGAAAATGTAGCAACAGACTAGGTACTTTTAGTTAGATTGTTAGTACAAAACAGCGATCAATGTACACTACCAGAAGGATTGACTGTTAATCAATGTGTACAGTGGATGTTCAACAATCTGACTGAGCATTCTCAGCTTAGAATGTTTGTAACCACAGCAGTCGTCGTACAATGTAATAAGTGTTGATCGTTGTGTAATATGCTCCTTTATACTTAAAGAACTTGAAAATGTTCTTGTAGGTATTAGTCGCATACAATTCATGATAAACATGCTACACCTCCCTTTTACGGCAGAATGCTCATATAACAAAGTTGTATGAGTATTCTTTTACATTAAAGACATAAAATAATTTTATTACTATATTGTGTTTATGTTTACTTTTTGTTTTTATTGATTTTCTTTATTATATTGGAATTCCATATATTACTTTGTATTATTTTATTTCATTATTATTGTGTATAAATCTTAAGTCTATTCTTATGAACTATTTGTTCTTTTTCGGGTTTGTTATCAAAAATAGTTACATTATGTTTTAAATCTATGTTTTTAACTTTATATGGTCCCTTATATTGAGGGTCTAAATAATGGCCTTTCTCATTTTTAAGTAAAACTAAATCTCCTATTTTAAAATTGTAGTCTAATGTATTTTTATCGTAATTAAATTTTTGTATTAACTTAGATCTATCTAACATCTCTCGGGCCCTCTTATGTGCTACTTCTAATCTAAATTTTACTTCCTTAGAATAATCATCATGTTATAAAGTGGAATAATTCTATCTACCTCATTAAATTGTTGAAACTCATTTGGAAGTCTGCCTAAAAACTAACTCATATGGACAATAGTTGTGTACGGATGATGGCGTAGTGTTAAAGCAGTACGTGAAGTACTTAAGCCAATCATCCCAATCGTTTCTATCAACTGCTATGTAAGATCTTAAATACTCGTTTAAAGTTCTATTACTTCTCTCTATTGTGCCCATTGTTTGATGGTGATGAGCCGTGGAAGTGAGTTTCTCAACTTTAAGAAGCTTGAATAATTCCGTCAATACAGAATTTTCGTATTCCGTACCCATGTCCGAAATGAACGTCTTCATTGGACCATAAGTAAGAATAAAATGTTCGAAAATTGCTTTTGTAATTGTTCTAGCGCTTTTGTCTTGTATAGGTATTGTTACTAGATATTTTGTCATGTCACATATTATAGTGACTGCATATTCATTGTCATTGTAGGATTTTGGTAGTGGACCTATAGTATCCACTAATACAATATCAAATGGTTTCGCCGGCGTTGGCGTTAATATCATAGGACTCTTCAAGTGCTTTGTAATTTTGGCTGTTTGACACTTTTGGCATGATTTAACGTATTTTGTTACGTCTTTCGTGATATTTTTCCAATAGTAATATCTTTTAATTTTGTTTAATGTTCTTGAAACACCGCAGTGACCTCCTTCAGCAGGGTCTTCATGGTATCGTTTCATTACATCTTGAATAGCTTTAGCATTATTATCAATTCTGGTCACCTCATTCAGTAGCGCTACTTTTATATAATTCAACATTTTATTGCCCATTTGTTTGAATTCATTAATGGAGATAAATTCTAAAATTTTCTCACTAGGTGCCATTTGTATTTTCGTAATGTTATGTTTACCGGCCACTTCTTCGAGCCTTGGGAAGAGTTGTCCTAAGTCAACTTTCCCATTAATAAACAAATCATCTATATGTATATATGCAATTACAGATTTTCCTCTTTTGATGTAACATCTTCCGGGGGTAATCTTTAATTTATAATATTTTCTGACGTCAGTGTTCTTGATTGGTACATATATACTGGGCTTTTCATTCAGTTGATGCTGCTTATTCATATTTTTATTTTCAGCCTTATTCTGTGTTTTGTTAGTCATTGATCTTGTTGTCATTTTTAGTATATTGCTATTTAGTATATTTAATTCTTTTAATTCGTTGATCGTGATACGCGATAGAGCGCCCGCGAAAGTGCATTGATATTTTATTAAGGATATATCTGCTCCATTGTCTACCAGTAATGTTACAGTTGTATTTACTATATCTATTTTAATTTGAATGAAACAACTAAAGTTAAGGTTAAGGTTGTATATCCTCTTGTTCATTGACTTTATCTTAGGGGAGCGTTCGAGTTTTCCGAACTGTCTTCATTTGCAGTTATTGCTCTAGTGTGGTTTCTGTTGCCGTTATAGTTACCACGTCCTCTTCTGCCCCTGTAGTTATTATTTGAATAATTATTATTGTTGTTGCTGGTGCGGTTGTTATAATTGTTATTTTGAGAGAAGTCTCCTCTTCCTCGGAATCTTCCTTTACCTCTGCGATAATTGTTATTATTGGGTCTTTGCCTATAGTATAATATAGCATTTTGCTGACCTGTTGCCTCAGTGCAACTATTTACGAATTTGCTTATTGCGTCATTCATATTATCGAATTGGCCCGCTTCCATGATTAATTTTACTTTGTCTATGGTGCAATTTTTAGTGAGTGCTTTTACAGCTACTTGGGTAGAGTATTTATTTCCCAACTCGCAGGTCAAACCATCTGATATGTATGCGTTCTCGAGTGATTTCACTAGAGATTCAATCTCACTACAATAAGCATTTGCAGACTTGTTGTTCTGCTTAATATTCATTATCTTAGCCGACAATACTTCGACTTATTCACCTTTAACTGAACTAGTCAGTTTATTAATGATTTCGGAAATCGAATTTTCATTATCAATCAGGTTCCTAGCAGTTCCTTTTAATTTTGTCTTTATCAGGGACACTGCCACTTGCTCATGTGTGTCTTTGAGTGAGTCGACCAATCGTAGCGAGTCCAAGAACGTTCGTAAATTTTCGGGCTTGCCGTCGAACTCACAAATCAGCCGTGAGGCTGTATTAAGGAATTCCACAACTGTTTGTGGCATTTTATTATTATTCGAGTAATTTTCTGAGTCTGAATCGGTTTCCGCCTCAGAAATTGCGTCAAATTTTTCGCTACTGCCTGAAGCCAGTATAATATTTGTATCTATTTTCAGTGGCTGTTCAATTGAATGTGGCACCGTTTGGGTTATATTATATTTATCAAGTATTTTAACTAATTGATCTCTGAAACTCCAATAAGTTTCCAAAACAACGTTTTTGTGTTCTTCTGTAAATTTCTCTCTGTTTCTGTATGCTATTTCTGTAATTGTTTCCAGTGAATTAATAATCGTGTTTAAATGTTTTCTCACTGTTTCTGGGCGAACAAATCTACTCTTATTAATGCATTTATATGCTTTTCGAAAGTTCTCTTTTTCTGAAGAGATTAATTTTTCCACTAATTCCCATTTATCCATTTAAATTCGCTGTTCTGCTTGTATTTGTTGCTGACGCCTGTTACTTACGGCTTTACATACTATCTTTATCATATAAATGATGGCTAATATCACTATCCCTATTATAGATATGATTTCTATATAGCTGAGACCGTTGCCCTTATCAATGCTCAATTTATCATCTTCTTTAATATTGTGCTTCAAAATTTCAACAAGTTCTCTGTTATCATTTTCTTCTTGAGATTTACCCACTTCGTACCCAGCAATGAGTAGTGGTATAGTTTGCAATATTTTCTTCCACCAAACCATTTTCGTTTTCTTCTGCTATTTATTATTATATTTTGCTACTTCTCTTTTCTTTTTCTTCCTTCTATAATGCTCTACTTAGATTATTGTCCCTTTACTATTCATCTCTTAGTTTTAGCATTCTCATCATCATAATTGTCTCCACTTCTGGAGATGTATCCGCATATGGATTTTTAATACCTATTAATTTTCTGAGTTCTATCAAATATGGAGCCGGTTGCTCCGGGGTTGAAGCTGGTTCTATTACTAGTTCCCTAATGTTAGTATCTATCGGATTTTTGGCTCTAATTTTAATTTTTCTTCTATTATTCATTATAAAGGACCATAAAAAATTTACAGAATTTAAAAAAAAATTTAATCATAACAAAATCTTAATTTTTTGTAATTTTTAATTATTATTTTTTGTATTCATTTTTTTTTGTAATTTTTAATTAAAAAAAAAAAGTTTTAATAAAACATTAAACAAAACAAAATTTCAATCATAAATTTAAATTTTCATCATTTTTTTTGAAATTTAAATTTTAACATAAAAATTTTTTTTTTTCAAAATATTTTTTTTTTTCACTATCATAAATTTTAATTTTTATTATTTTTTTTTTTGAAATTTAAATTTAAACATAAAAAAATTTCTCTTTTTTTTCAAAATATTTTTCTTTTGGTTTTCACTATATTTAAAAAAAAAAAAATTTGAACACGGGCGAAGTCGCCTCCGTTCGCTATAGGTGCATATCTAGTATGCACTCTGTTTATTGTCTAGTTTGGTTTTTTTTTAAATGTATTTATTTGTGTTTCTACCTCATTTATTTTCGGCCAGATCCTGGTTGAAACTTCCCATGATGGTGGTGGGTTGGAATTTATTAGGCGTCTCAGTTGCGCCAGTTCTCGGCGTTTTTGTACTAGGTATCCACCTCGCCTTTTTGGTGGCTTCACTCGTGGGATTTTTGGTAGGTCTTCTGTTGTTGTCTTCTTCCTCTGTTGTCTTGCCCTGTACTCTTCTATTGTAAGGGGTTTTGGGCCGTTTTCCATCCTGTCTCTTGGCTAGACAGGGAACTTCCTTCTCTTCTGACGGATCGTTGTGGCTGATCCGTCAGGACATTAAAATTTTATTTTGATGGCTGGGTGCTATTTTTTTTTTTGCGTAGCACTTCCAGCTTTTTTAAAAAGAAGAAGTTCTTTTTGTGCTAATTTCAAGCACAAGGCAGGATCGCCATGTAAATAAAAACAATTTGTTTGTATTTTATTTTCTGTTTCTTTGCATAGAGCGGCTTAAAAGCCCCCAATGGTGTTAAGCAAAGAATTCCCTTTATTGATTGAAATCGAGCTTAAAGTATAGTACATAATTGCTTACTCGACATTTTTAAATACAGTGGAAAATGTAGCAACAGACTAGGTACTTTTAGTTAGATTGTTAGTACAAAACAACGATCAATGTACAATACCAGAAGGGTTGACTGTTAATCAATGTGTACAGTGGATGTTCAACAATCTGACTGAGCATTCTCAGCTTAGAATGTTTGTAACCACAGCAGTCGTCGTACAATGTAATAAGTGTTGATCGTTGTGTAATATGATCCTTTATACTTAAAGAACTTGAAAATAGTCTTGTAGGTATTAGTCGCATTCAATTCATGCTAAACATGCTACACGTATATTATTTTTAAAAATGTTATTTAGGTTATTTATAAAGCTACAATTTAAGCTTGATAGCGTCCAGATTGAGTAAATAGGAAATGTGCTACGAGGGTCGCGCTGGCAAATTAAATTATTTTTAGACTTTTTTAGAAAATTTTTAATGAATATTTCTAAGTCGATTTTTTTCAAGTACAAAGATAAAACAAATTAAAAATGGCCCAATAGTTTTATGTAGTCATCAACTAATTTTTCCGACAACCCAAACAAAAAATTAAATTTTTTAAGTGAAGTAGAATAAATCCGCATTTTTGGACCTCCAATTCTTTTGACCACCAATTTTTTGTAAACAACCAAAAAATATTTCATCATATTTATGAAAAGCTTCATTAAATATACAAAAATTTCATAAAAAGTCTTCAATTATTTTAGTGCACACACGATGAATTGTTAAAACTATTTCCATTTAATAATTTCATGAGTTAAAAAAAAGCATAAAGGGTAATATTTCCAAAGTGGGACATAATTGCCACGGGTTCACATGGCTTAAAGCTGAACTGTAAAAAGTATTTACGTACTAAAATTTATAATCCTATTAAACTATTTGCAAAGCCAATTTGTTTAATTTTAGTTATAAGTTCAAAATTAAAAAAAAAAACCCAAAAATTAAATTTCCTTGAAACCCGCTAAATTCAAATTGCTATAAAAAAACTAGCGAACTCATATTTATAATATTTCACATTTTTTATCTTTATGCTATATATAAAAAACTAGTGGAGAGCGATTTTAATTTGTAAAAGTTGTCTTTACTAAAATTTTCAAATATGTAAAAATGTTACTTTTGGGCACCCTACAAATAACTGCCCTTTTTGTACCGTAAGTTAAAATAGGTTAACGATGTCCTGGAAAGCTAAAATTTTTTTGTGAATAGTTGTCATCGAACTTAGTACAAAATTTTTTTTTGCTAATAACTAAAACAAAGAAACTTTTTTTTTCATCTAATGTTCAAATTTGACATAGCGATCAACATGATTTTTTGCATTGTGTATTTTGATACTAAAGCCAATATTTCTGGTGGTAGTGACGTTATAAAATCGAAAGTTGACATTTTTGGCGCACTCTAATGTGTAGATTCAAAATATCAAACAAAAACTGAAAAAAAAATTTTGCTAAAAAAATGTTACCTCAAATTTAGAAAAATGCAACTAACAGTTTATTTTGCTAAAATCAACAGAAATTTTTACTAAAAAATTGTTGATTGCTGGTTCCATAAGGGCCGACTTTCATTCGCATTAAAAAAGGTAAAAAAAAATCACATTTTTTTAAGATTTTTTGTCTACTGTAGCAATGGGAAATTTTATATAATTAAATATTATATTCTGGTCCAAAAGATACACTTTGGTCAGTCCATAGAATTAAAAAATATCTACAAGAGATTTAAATTCTTGAAGTGTCTCAATGGTTTTAGAGTTTTTTTTTATAATAACAAACGACTGCTAAGAGCTATTTATTTCATAAAGGTTACAAGACGAATGACTTTTCTTAATCAATAACAGAAATGAAACCTCTCATAAAAACAAAACGAACATGACGTAAAGCAAAATAAACGATAATTAAAACAAGAGTGACATTCGAACTTTAAACGTCGTTAGGTACATTAAACAGCGCTGTAAATCAAAAGTAAATAAGAGCTTCTAAGCAAAAATGGTTAATTAATCCGTTAATCAAATCTAATTCAAAAATAGTAATTTTTTGAATTACTATAAATGATTACATTTCACTGATTTTAAGGACAAAAAATTGCAAAAATAAAATAACATAAATGACAAACTTAATTACAATATTTTAACAAAATTAAAACATGAATTACATAAAAGAAGTAATAATCAAAAATAAAATAAATATAATATTATAGCGGCGCTACACTACGAATATTTAGTAAATGTTTTTACTGATTTTAGCATATTATTTTGTTACTTTCAATTAACTAAAATTTAGCTCAAAGATAACTAAATATTTGTAAATTCAACAGATTTATTTTTACAACTCTTATATTACTAATATTTCGTAAAAAAGTCTGCTAATTTTAGCAGTTTTTTCAGCAAGGTAATTTTTTAGTAGCTTTTGTTTGCTATCATCGATTTTCTGTTTTTGGTTGATATATATACCTGATCAAACCTTGAGTTTATTGCGGGTGGTGGTTTAGAATGAGGCTTAAGATGACCTAGTCGCTTAGTCGAAAGTGCGCCACTCCCTCTAACGCTGATCCCCACAGATTTATTTATTTTTAATATTAAATTTTTAATTTTAAACTACACTGAGAGAATTATCTACATGATATCAATAATTTTCGGATTATATCTATGAATTGTCACTGGAACTCGTCAATTGAAATGTTTCATTTAATTAATGTGAATGAAAAATTTAATATTATTTATTAAAAAATTTATACGGGTAATAAAGAAGTTTCATTAAAAATAGTTTCATTAAAACTATACTATTCATGAACTTAAAGAAGTTGTTCATTCACATTCTTAAGAAAACTTCATTATTTTAGTGAAAAAATGTCATTAAAACTCGTCCAAGGAATTCTCGCGGTGTAAAAACAACTGAAATGAAATTAAGAAAAAATAAAGTGTCAAAAATATATACAGTAAAAACCGGCTAAGACGAACTCCAAAGGACCATGGCAACTAGTCGTTGTAATAGAGGTTCGTATTAACCGCTGTAAAATTTACTCAACATTTTCTAGTTATCCGCAAAATATTTAAAATTTTTAAAAACATTTTCAAAAATTGTGCAATCCTCTATTGGATTTCTTAGGCTGTCTGCGGACTGTTCAAAATTGTAGGAAAACTTGCAAATAATCCGAAAGTTTTTATTAAAAATTATATAAAGTTTTGTAGGGGTGACTGTCAGAATAGTTTGTTTTTAGTTAGGGTTCATCTAAAGAGAGTTCGTATCAACAGATGTGTTTATATGAATTTTTTACTAGAGTGAAGTTAGCCCATTTTAATATCCCACTTTTTTTAGAACAAAAAAAAAAATGGGCTAACTTCACTACAGTACACAGTAGAGTGAAGTTGGCCCACTTTTTTTATTTAAATTACAAACTTAACTTAAACAAAAAAAAAGGATAAAAAGAATAAAAAAAAACTAAATAATAACAAAAACCAAAAAAAAAATAAAATATATGCACGAGCGGGGCATGTGGAGCCCTTTTAAGAAAAAAGGGGGTCGGTTAAAAAAAAATATATATAAATTCTTATGAAAATTTGCTCATTCTAGTTTTTATATATGTTATTAAATACTATTTCAGCATGATGTAAAAAAAAAAATCAAGGACGAAATCAGAAAGCAAGGACATCAAACTGAACCATGGGGGGTATCCTTCAAAAGAGCTAAATTTCAAAAAAAAAAAAATTAAAAATCTTACGAAAATATCCTCACTCCAGTTTTTATATATGTTATCAGAAAATATATCCCAGATTTGTTAAAAAAATTTCAAGGACGAAATCTGGATGCAAGGATATCAAACTGAACCATGGGGGGTATCCTTCAAAAGAACTAAATTTCAAAAAAAAATTAAAAATCTTACGAAAATATCCTCACTCCAGTTTTCATATATGTTATCGAAAAATGCGTCGCAGATTTGTGAAAAAAATTTCAAGGACGAAATCAGGATGCAAGGATATCAAACTGAACCATGGGGGGTATCCTTCAAAAGAGCTAAGTTTCAAAAAAAAGTTAAAAATCTTACGAAAATATCCTCACTCCAGTTTTTATATATGTTATCAGAAAATACATCCCAGATTTGTTAAAAAAATTTCAATGACGAAATCTGGATGCAAGGATATCAAACTGAACCATGGGGGTATCCTCCAAAAGAGGTAAATTTCAAAAAAAAGTTAAAAATCTTACGAAAATATCCTCACTCCAGTTTTTATATATGTTATCAAAAAATACGTCGCAGATTTGTGAAAAAAATTTCAAGGACTAAATCAGGATGCAAGGATATCAAACTGAACCATGGGGGGTATCCTCCAAAAGAGGTAAATTTCAAAAAAAAGTTTAAAATCTTACGAAAATATCCTCACTCCAGATTTCATATATGTAAATTTTGTAAAATTTTTTTAACAAATCTGGGATGTATTTTTTGATAACATATATAAAAACTGGAGTGAGGATATTTTCGTAAGATTTTTAACTTTTTTTTAAATTTACATCTTTTGGAGGATACCCCCCATGGTTCAGTTTGATATCCTTGCATCCTGATTTAGTCCTTGAAATTTTTTTCACAAATCTGCGACGTATTTTTTGATAACATATATAAAAACTGGAGTGAGGATATTTTCGTAAGATTTTTAACTTTTTTTGAAATTTACCTCTTTTGAAGGATACCCCCCATGGTTCAGTTTGATATCCTTGCATCCTGATTTCGTCCTTGAAATTTTTTTCACAAATCTGCGACGCATTTTTCGATAACATATATGAAAACTGGAGTGAGGATATTTTCGTAAGATTTTAATTTTTTTTTGAAATTTACCTCTTTTGGAGGATACCCCCATGGTTCAGTTTGATATCCTTGCATCCAGATTTCGTCATTGAAATTTTTTTAACAAATCTGGGATGTATTTTCTGATAACATATATAAAAACTGGAGTGAGGATATTTTCGTAAGATTTTTAACTTTTTTTTGAAATTTACCTCTTTTGAAGGATACCCCCCATGGTTCAGTTTGATATCCTTGCATCCTGATTTCGTCCTTGAAATTTTTTTCACAAATCTGCGACGCATTTTTCGATAACATATATGAAAACTGGAGTGAGGATATTTTCGTAAGATTTTAATTTTTTTTTGAAATTTAGCTCTTTTGAAGGATACCCCCATGGTTTAGTTTGATATCCGTGCATCCAGATTTCGTCCTTGAAATTTTTTTAACAAATCTGGGATGTATTTTCTGATAACATATATAAAAACTGGAGTGAGGATATTTTTGTAAGATTTTTAACTTTTTTTTGAAACTTAGCTCTTTTGAAGGATACCCCCATGATTCAGTTTGATATCCTTGCATCCTGATTTCGTCCTTGAAATTTTTTTCACAAATCTGCGACGCATTTTTCGATAACATATATGAAAACTGGAGTGAGGATATTTTCGTAAGATTTTTAATTTTTTTTTGAAATTTACCTCTTTTGGAGGATACCCCCATGGTTCAGTTTGATATCCTTGCATCCTGATTTCGTCCTTGAAATTTTTTTCACAAATCTGCGACGTATGTTTTGATAACATATATTAAAACTGGAGTGAGGATATTTTCGTAAGATTTTTAACTTTTTTTGAAATTTACCTCTTTTGAAGGATACCCCCATGGTTCAGTTTGATATCCTTGCATCCTGATTTCGTCCTTGAATTTTTTTTAACAAATCTGGAATGTATTTTCTGATAACATATATAAAAACTGGAGTGAGGATATTTTCGTAGGATTTTTAACTTTTTTTTGAAATTTACCTCTTTTGAAGGATACCCCCCATGGTTCAGTTTGATATCCTTGCATCCTGATTTCGTCCTTGAAATTTTTTTTCACAAATCTGCGACGTATTTTGTGATAACGTATATAAAAACTGGAGTGAGGATATTTTCGTAAGATTGTTAACTTTTTCTTGAAATTTACCTCTTTTGGAGGATACCCCCCATGGTTCAGTTTGATATCCTTGCATCCTGATTTCGTCCTTGAAATTTTTTTCACAAATCTGCGACGTATTTTTCGATAACATATATAAAAACTGGAGTGAGGATATTTTCGTAAGATTTTTAACTTTTTTTTGAAATTTACCTCTTTTGAAGGATACCCCGCATGGTTCAGTTTGATGTCGTTGGACTCTAATTTCGTCCATGTATTTTTTTCACAGTTTTTAATGCAGTTTTATTTCAAAGCTGTAAAAACTTGGTCGAAGAAGTTCGTTTAGGTTTTAAAACCATATGCTAAATCACCAATTATTTTGAAAATATTAAGAAAGCGGGTTTTAGATTATTCCTAAGTATACAGAGCCATGGCAGCTTTAAATGACATTTTAATTACATTTTATTAAATATATTTGACAGATTTCACTGTGTTTTTCTTTTTTTTTTATTATTTTATAGGTTTTGGTATATATTCGATTTTTTTAAAAAGTGGGCCAGTTAAAGTGGGCTAACTTCACTTCGGTGAATTTTTTCCTAAAACGTCGGACCTTGCAAATTAACTCGTATTAACCGAGAATTCGACTGATCCGAGTTCGTCTTAAACGAGATTTACTGTGAAAATAACAAAAAAAATAACAACTTTATCTTATTTGGGTGCTTTTGTCGACGATATGATCTTTGCCGTATAATTCAGGACATTATCGCTCACACTTTTATCGATAATATAGCAAAAAAGTCGCTTCTATATTCATTGACGACAAATCGACATATTGTCGACAATGTAATCGTCAACGATAATGTCGCTCAGATTGTCGTGTACGATTTTCCGGACATTTGTTTGAAAAAGTCGTCAACGATTTTCTTGGACTGACGCCAAAAAGTTTTCAACGATTTACTATGGGTCGTGTCATGGATGTCTTCAAGACATGTTCAACGGGATGTTTTGTTTGCATATTGTGGCAGATCTTAATGAACCTTAAACTGCATTTACATTTCCCATCGAAAACCAGCTTAAAGTAGATTTCGATCATATGGTTGGAGTCCGATCATTCAAGTATGACGATATCCAATTTAAAAGCCTCGGAGGAAAACCCAAGGCACCCAATTTGTGTAGTGTACGTCGATTACATTTTTGTGAAGGGGGATAATAAAACTCTCCCTCCAAAAAGAAGGAAAGTAGCCAATTTTCAGTGAATAATTAAAAACCTTAGTAAGCGGAATAAACAATTCACTAACACAATTTACCAAGATAGATGAAGGCACACCATCCGGACCAAGAGAATTAGAATATTAACACTCTTTAAATATTTTAAAACTTCATCCTCAGTAATGATAAAATTAGAAACAATATTAAAAACATTAAAATTGAATGGGTAAATAGTTATTGATACAGGAACAGCAGAATAAGTATTCTGAAAAAATTTTGCAAATAAATCAGATATTTCAACAACATTTGAATACTCTTTGCCATCAAAATTCATAGATGCGGGAAAACCACTAGCCTTTCTTTTGGAGTTTACAAAACAATAAAAACTCTTTGGATCGGTCCGAAACCTAGTCTTCATTTTAACCAAATAATCCGAATAACATCTCTGATTTAATGCATTATATCTATTCCTAGCAATAGAATAATTCATGTAACTAATGGAAGAACCCTTCTCCGTATGTGTTTTAAACAGTCTACTCTTCTTCTTCTTCTCTTCATTTCCGCTTAACTCCCTGTGGAGCATAGGGCCTCTACTCTTAACATTCCTTAATCTTCTCAACTCACTCGTAAGCCAAACAGGACCAGTTGAAACAAATTTATTATTACGGAAGTCGAAAACTCAGAAAACAAAATATCATAAAATGAGGATATGCAATTATCCAGTTCTTTATTCAAACAAGGTCATAATTTTTCTCTTAAAAAGCATTTTAGTAAATCATGATTCGTCCTACTAAAATTAAACTGTTTAATGGAATCAACTTCTGAACAGGGAGCCCTAGAAAAATCAATAATATCAACCACAATGAGGAGTACTGTTAAAAATATATAAAATAATCAAAAATCAAAAATCAAAATTTCAGAATTTATTGTATTAAACTATGACATCAAATGTAATGCTATTTGAATCGTGTTATATTACAAAAATATTACGTTAACACTCGACATGTGAACTACATTAAATTATTGTTTTTAATTAAAACTTTGTCCTACTTATAACAAATATTTTTTATTATGACTATTTTTTGCAATTTGTTGACGATTTCTAATTAACGAGTTATGTTTACAGTAACTGTAGAAAAATTTGGTATCAAATAACATCTTTTTTGAAGACACATTTATATCTAAAGAATTTCAAAATTTTTTTTGAACTCAATTTAAAATCTATAGTTTTATTAAGGTATTGTAGTTGTATTAGGCTAAACATAATGAATAGTAATGCTTATATAATTTAATCGAGGAGTTGTAAGAGTATTCGAAATCGTTCGGTTTTTATGCGACTTTTCCCGAAGCGCCATTTTTCCTATACATCAAATAATTCAAAAATGTGGCAACACTTGTAACTATAGTATCGACATTTTTATTTTCTTGAGTACTTTAACCTTATGTACAAATAAATAAACATTTCGTAAATTAAAGACAAGTTTTCATACAAAAAGGAATGAATTTTTAACCCCACTTGGTAACCCTTAAAAATGCAAAAAATAAAAAAATTTCTGTCTCTTTTTTCACGAAACCTCGTTTTTCAGAACATTTTTCTAATTTAATTTAAAACAAAATTTGCCTTCTTCCAAAATATGTTTGCATGTTTAAAAATTTGTTAAATAAGAGCATGAGAAATAAAAAACGAGACTACAATAAAAAAGCTGTTAAATTAAATTGATTCTATTTCCAGGGCCCTTCTATGTTAATCTTAGTTACTCAACCCTTCCTCTTTGTTTTTATTCACCAGCTCTGCCCTACGCAGTACACAACCAAAGAGAAGAAAACTGTTCTTTTAAGAGAAATATAGGTTGTGTTGGCAAACATTAGGTTTGAAGGTAACATATTGTATTTGAAGGTATTGAAATTGGGTTTGATGATGTGTTGCCACAAAATTTCTTTCGAAATATTCTAAATCACTCATCAAAAATTATAAAATCTGCTATATCGTAGGAATTAGAATAGTAGAGTCTTGTAATATTTATTATGTTAAAAAAATATACAATTTTACCACACAAATAATGTGCCAAATAATGAGTCAAAATATTAAAATTTTTGACGTAAATGCTGCAGTGTTTTACTACATTGTCGTGTTAAATAAACCTTTCTGCAGTTATTAAATTTGTAAACATTTAATAACACCAAAAAATATTTTTTTTTTAAAGTCTATGAAAACTCAATTATGATTGAAAAAAAAATTTACTAAAAAGTATTTTTTTACAAACAAAATATACTATAATAATATACTCAAACATATATGATGAGGGTATATAAATACAAGATTGCCATTCATTCCCTTTGTAACTCATCGAAATAAAGGTCTAAAGTTTAGACTCTAAACCATAGGTAGGCAAAACGTAAAATGAGGTTGTGTGTGCGAGCAAACTACGCAGCAAACACGAAATCGAGCGTTTCAAATAACCATTATAGTTCCTTACACACAAAAAATAGTTGCCAATAACTTGGCTAAAATAGACCTATGCAAGTTGATTTTGTAAAATTTAAATAAGTTTTTAAATTTCTTAGCCAAAAACTTTGGAAAATTGAAAAAAAAATTAATGCTGAAATTTTTTAAATGGAAAAACGTAGAAATGAAATTAACAACGAGATTGATATACAAACGTAACTTCTAATACTTCCAAACTGATTTATTTACACAACCAAATGCTCTGTATTTATACTGTTATGACAATTTCTTATTAATAAAATGTGTTTTAAATTTGATAACATAAAGTGCATTGCATGATACTAAATGCATTATCAATCATAAAATATTTTTCGTAATTTATTATTAATTTGAATTGTTTGTTGGTATATATATAATTGCTGAAAATAATATAAAAGCATCCGCCGCATGTACATTTGTCGCAGTCTCTTCGGTAACTAAATGAAAGAGCATAAGTATATGTGTGAAGTGTGGTCTCTGCACAATTGTGCTATGAAATGCCTACCTCTGGTCTAAACCCCCATAAAGTGTAGAAGAACATTTATCAAAAAAGTTTCTAATATTACCAAGTATAGTAGGAGCATTTCAACTAATAACTATATTCAAAGTTTTTTAATCAAAATGTATTATACAAAAATATAGTGACATTTAACTACAAAAACTTGAAAATTCTTCATTTTTTCCCTCGATAGCTTAATTAATTTTCCTATATATCAAAAATGCCGTTATTAAAAATTACTTTTATTTATAAAATATAAAAAATATGACATATGTTTAATATTACCTCTACTAACACCACCTTGACATTATCACTAAGAATAATAATATGCGACCAATATGCAACCCAAAAAAAGTTTTCACCTCACAAAAATTGTTTTTATCACCTGTGTAATGTTTTTTTTATAATTTTTTTTTGTTTGTTTAATTTGTAACATACGGTGGATGGTATAGAAAAATTGGTTAAACAAATTTTAATGCCTGTACTTGTGTAATTGTAATTTGGTTTGTACATGTCATTATTTTTACCAAAACTGGCAAGCGCAACTTGTTAATTATTCAAAAATATGGCAACCTTCCAACAAAAGCTTTTAACAAAATGTTCCAACTCGACACATTTTTTACAGAAAATTATGTTAATCTACCCATTTTAAATAGAAAATGTGGTGTACTGAGTTGGGCAGAGCTCGACTTTTTTCGAGAAACACGAGAGAAGCATTCCATCTCTTTAATGTTATTACTCTATGCTATTTCACAATTTGTATGGAAAAAACGGCTAGTTTTTATTGTATTTCTTCACTAGTAGTTCTAGTGTGTTTAAAAAATATTATTTCTTTAGTCATTCATAAACAGTGTGTTGAACAACAACAGTTATGGAGGTAATAAATGAAGCAACAACCCTAGCTAAATTGACAATGCTCGCAGAGGACATGTATACAAATAATACAAAAATTAAAAATAACTTTTTGGAACACAATCCAGAACTATTAGAACGTTCAAAGGCTAAAATTATTAGAGACAAGTTAAGGTCAAAACATGGTGACACGGCAGAAATATACGATCAGGTAAACACACACATATATATTTTGTGCTCGAGTTACCGATTACAAATTTTAATATGGTGTTGGGTTGCCAGATATGAAATCGACAATTTCATTTAGGCACCCCTTAAAACAAACAGTATGTGACCACGTCCAGAATTAAAAACGAAAATATTTTTCTATTACCGGTTGAGGAGGCTGAGACACATGAGCCCCAAAAACCGTTACGCCTAGTAACATACATTTATGGATAAAATATAAAAGAATTTTTCCCACGATTTCAGATATACATTTTATCTTAAGATACAGATATCTTAAATACCCCCTGTGAGGCTTATATAGCAAATTAGTCTACTCAAATAAACATAAATTCTCTCAAGAATTCAATTATGACTATTCATAATACGCATAAAAACATTAAAGGTGCCATAGTTAAAAAAGCTACCATCTACTACTATCACTTTTTATTTTATTTTAACCTTCATCAAAGTTACAGTCCGAAAAAGTAAAATTTTTCAAAAAATTGTAAATATTTGTGAAAAAAATCGTCAATATCGCCATTTTAAGAATGAGAAATAGCCAAAAAGAACCTTAATTCCAAACCCCTTATATTTTAATAAAAATGAAAAAAGTTTACTCTTAATTTCGTTTTAATCACCCGATTAAAAAAAATATATATTAAACTTTAGGTAGACATATCAATTTCTATCATATTAAATTTCATCAGAAATATGGGGCTGTATATCTGCTTGTATGGGTTTAGATCTAATCTGATGCAATTAGATGTATGGCCCGACAGAATTGTATTAGATTGTATCAGTTTTGAATCTAATTGTATCAGTTTATAAACTGATACAAATAGATATAATTATATAAAATCCAGATATTATTGTATCCGGCTTTTGACCTAATCTTGTATTAATTTATGCCAAATTGCACTGTTGTTACATTTTTGTATGTGATTGTCTGCAAATATACACAATTTCATACAAATATATGATCATCCTATCATATCCTTAAGTCCATAAAAAATGATTATGAAACATATTACTTTTTTGCGGTGTTCAAAAAAGTTACGGCATAAATATTTTTTAAGTTTTAATGCACATTACGGTGTCCCGGAAGTGTACAATCTTACGTAATAGTACTCCAGCGATGAGTATTATATAGGATTATGGAAAAAGCAAAAATCGAGAATACTTACAGTTCGCTCCTCCTAGTTTTTAGATAGCTACTATAAGTATGTACCTTCAAAAATACCTATCGTTTGAGTACATTACAAACTTCGCCAATTTTTTTAATTTTATCTACAAAAAGATATACATTTTCTGATATGGAACGATATATAACTATGAATAGGGGAAGATGTCGTTTTATCCAAATTGAAATAAATGTTTTTAATTATTACACTGCAATGGAGTACGGATATAACGAACTCGCAGGTATCGGGCGATTTAGTTCGTTATAAGCGAAGTTCGCAATAAGCAAGGTAAACAGCTCCCAAAATATTATTAAAATTTCAGAATTTTTTTTATAAATTCTAAAAATTTTAAAATTTTTGTTTGTAATTCTAAAACAAATTTTCGTTTAAAACTCGTTTCATAGAGTTTTTAATTATTTTGAATTATTTGCAGCGCTATCTTTATTTTAGAATCTCGATTTTTTTATGTGTTCGCTATAAGCGTAAAAATTTGTATGAAAACTCGGAAAGGCGTCCAAAAAATTAGTTCGTTATATAAAAAGTTCGTTATAACCATATTGCTTTGTATGGAATATGTAAGTAAATACGTTGGGACCAGAAAATTTGTTCAATATTGAAAAAGTTCGTTATGACCGGTGCACAGTAGACCATTTCACGAGAAGTCGGTCGACACATTTTAAAACCGAAAATATTTTTCTATTACCGGTTGAGGAGGCTGAGACACATGAGCCCCAATAATCGTTACGCCTAATAACATACATTTATAGATAAGATATTTTTTTTTTGTTCTCATTTCTATTTATTGGATCTTCACAAAATTTTAGTGAACTAACAATAATTATTCAAATCTTAAAACTAAATATTGACGTTAAATCCAGCCAGTGCCAGACAAAATTTCAAGGGCTCAGCGACTAAATATGTTCAGGAGCATTTGGAACACTTTTATTGTACCAAGTCTGGTGTGTCCAATTTTCTAAGGCGTAGATGTCCACGATTATTTAATAAATTTCGAGCTAGTGTATTAGGGTGTGTTTCCAATCTTTTCATATATCTTTCACTGTATTTCTTGATCTCATTTTTGATAAGTGGGACATTCAGATCCTTATGTATGTTAGAATTTCTCACGTACCAGAGGGAATTTGTGATGAGTCTTAATATCCTGTTTTGCCTTCAACATTGGAAGCCGAGGTAGTTCCCCATAGCTGAATACCATAGCACCATATGGGTTT
Organism: Delia radicum; assembly: GCA_021234595.1. NCBI lineage: Eukaryota > Metazoa > Arthropoda > Insecta > Diptera > Anthomyiidae > Delia > Delia radicum. The sequence continues at coordinate 124,713,326 of CM037851.1, forward strand.
TATAATCGAGTTGTAAATCAATAATTTACAGGCTAAGCTGAGTTTAGAGTTTCTACCTATAAGCCATTTCAGTTTCACAGTTTTTAATTTAATTTGGGTAATTTTAGCATCTATATGAGCTTTCCATGTAAGTCGACAGTCAAGATGAATGCCCAGATATTTAACATGTGTGTTCTGGGGTATATTATGATTATTAATACGAACTGGTGGACAAGATTCTCTTCGTAAGGTAAGCGTAATGTGATTGCATTTATGTTCATTTACTCTAATTCTCCATCTCTCTAACCAAGCTTCTAACTGAGAGATGTGGGTTTGTAATCTTTGAGACGCTACTGTTGGGTTCTCATTTACAGTTATGATTGCCGTGTCATCAGCAAAAGTTGAGGTGTGGGTATAAACATTTGTTGCTAAGTCTGAAGTGTAGAGTAAGTATAATAATGGCCCCAAAATACTGCCTTGTGGAACTCCGGCATTTATATTTTGTGCGGTACTTATAAAACTGTTTTCTTTAACTGTAAAATGTCGGCCTGTGATATAGCTTTCTAATAGCTTGTGTGTGTTGGGTGGTAGCAAGTGCTTAATTTTAAAGAGTAAACCCTCATGCCAAACTTTGTCAAATGCTTGTGAAACATCAATAAAAAGAGCAGAGCAGTATTTCTTTTCTTCAAAAGCCATTCTGATAACATTAACTAGCCTGTGTACTTGCTCAATGGTGCTGTGTTGTTTTCTAAACCCGAACTGGTGATCTAGGATTAAATTGTTTCGTAAAACGGCTAGGGTTAATTTGTTCACAAACAATTTTTCAAACAGCTTTGACATATTCGACAAAATACTGATTGGTCTATAAGACTCCACTTTTGTATTATCTTTGAAAATATAAAGAATTATTTTCAAAGCTACACGGGGTAACTCTAAAAGCATCTTATTACTAAATTTTATCGATCCCTGATGCTTTTTTCGGGTTTAAGTCAACAATTGCCTTTTCGACTTCTTGCAGTTGAAATCTAATTGGGTTGGGTGATTCATTCTGGTGTATAACCGTTGGCAACTCTGTTATATTTTGTGAACTACTTCGGGATGAATACATTTTTCAAGTGTTCTACGAACAATTCTCCTTTTTCAGAGTCCTTTCTAGCCCATTCTCCATTTGGATTTCGCAAAGGAGGATTACTATTTAGACCTTTTGTAGCACGCCATAATGAATAGTCATTTTATTTAGACCTTTTGTAGCACGCCATAATGAATAGTCAGTACTTGGGGTAGAGTCCAAACTTTCTAGATATGCATTTAGTGATGCGACTTTCTTTGACTTTAGCAGTTTCTGTAGGTTTCTTGTAGATTCCCTCAACTGAGCTTTAAGTTGCGGAGATCTATGTCGTTGCCACTCTCTTCGGATTCTTAGCTTTTCATTCAATAATCGCTCGACATTGTAAAGGTGCTATGGGTGTTAATGAATTTCGATAAAATAGATAGCTCCGGCGGGACCAATATTCGATACAATTAACAGAAAACGCGATTGACCTTCCAAACTTTTTGTATATGGCTCTCCCTCGAAACCACTATTACAACCATTATTCAGCTAGCTAAATAAATACTTTCTAGCTATTTTTAGGATGACAGAAGGTCGGCGGGACCCGTCTCTGCAGCCAGCTTCAGTGGGTGGGGAGGTTCTAGACCCCTGTCAACCTTAACCACACATTACAAATTTTTATTACAGAGTCCCTATATTTTGAACTAAAAACCATGAATATAAAGGGTGTCCGAAGAAGAGCGCAATTTTTAAATTTTAAATAAAACACAGATATGTAAAAAAAAATCGTGAAACTTTATTATATCGTAAAGTAGACAGAATGAGGTTACGTATGGAACAATATATCGTGCAGATGGCCGCCGCGGCTTTGCTGGCATGCACGCGATCTTTATATGAAATTTTCAATGACCGCTTTGCATGAATGCTGCGGTATTTCATTAATGCAGCGTCCAATTTCCTCTTTTAAGGCTTGAGTCGTCGTCGGCTTATTCGCGTAAACCATCGACTTCAAAAAACCCCAAAGAAAAAAATCTAATGGTGTTAAATCGCACGATCTAGGCGGCCAATTCTGATCTCCAAAACGCGAAATAACACGACCGGGAAATGACTGATGCAGCAATTGAATTGTTTCTCTGGCTGTATGACATGTGGCGCCGTCTTGTTGGAACCACATGCCCTCCACATTCATTTCTTCATTTCTAGGCAAGAAAAAACTGGTTATCATTTCACGATACCGAACACCATTGACTGTTTGCGCTTGACCTGCCTCATTTTCATAAAAAAAAGGTCCAATGATTCCTCCAGCCCAAAAACCACACCACACAGTGACACGTTGGGGATGCATTTGCTTCTCGTGAATCACTCGAGGATTTTCCTCAACCCAAATGCGACAATTCTGCCTATTGACGAAGCCATTATTGTGACCCCAAATTGATCGCATTTTGGTAAAACAATTTCACAATGAGAATGCGTTGTTCATTCGTGTAGCGCTCCATTTTTACTAACCTCGTACCTTCTACTAGCAAACAATAACAATTGTTCAAATGTCAAACAATGACACTTCGAATGTTGCCAGATTTAAAAATTGCGTTCTTCTTGGGACACCCTTTATTAATCAAACTACGCTATTGCCTTCCAGAAAAATGTATAACCGGAAGTGTAAATCTATGCCTTGGTATTTAATGTAAATCAAGGGGAGAATGATGTTAATATCCCCGTGTCGTAACCCTCCCTACCGTGTCCTTCATTGACCATATTTTTACGAAGAACCCTAACGCTAATCTGATTTTCTCAACCTTAAGGAAAAAGTCTAAATTGGTTTATTCATTCATCTTAAGATGTTTATTCATTCGAAATTCAAACAAAAATCATTATATTTATAAACTTATAAATCTACGTAACAACGTGTTAGCGAATTTTCTAACAATTCCAAAAATAACAAGTTAATAATAGTCTATAGTAATTACGCATTACTTGATATAAATTCAAAAATTTTACAATATGTTTTTTTCTTTTTTTTTTAAGTAAATTTTAAACTTGGCATATGAAAAATTAAAATTATTCGGAAGTTAAAAACGTTTTTATATTTTGCGCATTCCGACGATTTTTTATAATCTTTTTATTTAAACCGATATTAACATGAAGATATTAAGCCCGAATTAAAAACATTAAAACTACTACTATTTTTTAAAACATGCAGGTAGGGTACACGAAATAATTTCACTAATTTTATTTGTTTATGTTTTAACTTTTTTTTTTTCAATTTATATAGTTGTCTTGTTTTAGCTTCAATAATTGAAATAGTGTAGAGAGAGACTGACTTGAGAACTGAAATTAATTAGCAAATTTGCGTGGAGTTTTTTTTTCGATACATTTGATGGACATTTTTTTAATTATTATGTTTTAACAAGTCAGTTCTAAAGGCTTTTTAGATTAGGAAAACAAAATATAAATAGCGAAATAAGAGAACACGAACTTAATTTTTTTTTGTTTTAACGCTCTTTTAGACTTAATTCAAAAAAAAAATTTATATCGAAAAATTTATCTTTTCAATTTGTTTTTAATATTTTTTTTCTTTTTAAATTAGTTTAATTATCATTATTCAAATTATGTTCTTCGGAAATTTTGTTTTTTTTCCTTTTCTCATTTAAAAAAAAACAATAAATATTGGTAAAATTTCTAATCTTTTCAATTCCTCTTTTTCTTTCCTTCGTGTTTTCTTATTTGTAAATCATAAGCAAAATAAAAAAAAGACACTTACCACAACACGATGAAAGGCCTTCCAAGGAGCTGCGGGGGTGAGATAATTGTCTTCTCTTGTTGAACAGTTGTTGATTTACCAATCGCCGTTATTTTTTTCTTCTGTTTCAAATTGCACTTGGTTTAATTTTTTTTTTGCGCACAGTGGTTTAGTTTGAACAAAATAGGTGCTCTGTTTTTTTTACTATTTTTTTTCTTTAATTTAGCATGTTAATTAATTTTTTTCCGAATTTTTATTTATATAAATTGACTTTTAAATTTTTTATTTAATTTTTTTTTCCACATTTACTCGAATGATTTTTTTTTTCCTTTTGATTTTAAAATATTTTATTAAAATCACCAACTAACATTATTGAATCACATGACTTTATTTTGTTTGCAACAAGATTAACAGCTTTACTATGCATTTCGTACACATCAACTTTGGAATTAGGCGGAATATAGGAACATATAACATATAAAAGTTTTTTGTCCAGTTTTATCAAAACACAAATTATTTCAATTGTTGGAAATTGATTTAAACTTATTTGCTCAGATGGAAAAGTATTAGAAACAGCAATTAAAATACCGCCACCAGCTTCTTCAGTGCCTCTATCTCTTCTAAAAATTTGGTATTTAGGACATAAAATTTCAGAATTGTTTGTAGAATTTCGAAGTTTAGTTTCAGTAAATATGATAACATCTGTATTAAAGCCAAAACTATCGGTGTATAAGTGAGACAATTTTGTATTAAGGCCATTGACATTTTGATATATAAGAGACAAGTTTTTGACGGATGAGACTATTAGTTTTTTGAAACAGATTCAGCATGTCGAGGTAGATAAGCTATATCGGATCTTTGTTTTTCTTTATAAGTGAATTCTCGAATAATAGCATTTTTAGGCCAGAAGCCAGGATCAATAACGGTGTTAAAAATATTGTCTGGAACAGATATTTTAAAAGAAGACTTTTTTGGGAGGAATAATCTTTAATGTCGGAGTATTCGAGTTATTATTAGACGAATTTGGTAAATCATTAGTAGCACATTGGATTGAATTAGATTGATGGATAGAATTACGTTTTAAATTATTGTGATTGTTTGTTGTAGAAGTTTCAGAGTTATTGTTGTTTGAAAAATTGTTTATTGTAGGTGTAGGTATGATATCTGTTTCTGTGTTATTGTTGTTTGATGAATTATTTATTGTAGGTGTAGGTATGATATTTGTTTCTGTGTTATTGTTGTTTAATGAGTTGTTTATTGAAGGTGAAGGTGGGACTGGATTATTAATGTTCAAATTAAGTAACTGAGCATTATAATTATTATTAGTTTCGGTATAATTATTATCCGTTAGTGTTATTGGATTATCATTTTTAGCTGCTAGTCGCTTACTCTTGCGTTTCGGCGATTTGGATGGAGATTTGCAAAACTTATCCAAGGATTTAAAATCATTAAATAACTCTTCGTATTTATGAAGTTTATTTGAAAGTACTAAAAACTCATTTTTTATTCATTAAACTTGTCACGATTTGAAATAACAAACTTATAAAACTCAATATCAAGTTGTTTGCAAAACACACAACACCAGCGTAAACCACGGTCACCGGCAAGGACATCAGCTACACGAGCAGGCATGTCAATGCACTTTACATGAAATAATTTATCGCAAAACCAGCATGCTATCATTACTGCATTTGGATCTGTTGTTTTACAAGTCGACATTGAACAATGCATTTTTAATAATATTAATTAAGGTGTATGTAGAATTATGATTATAAGTGTACTTAATTTTGAAGATTCTGTTTTGTATTTGTATTTGTATTTGTATTTTTTTTTTTTTTTTTTTTATTTGTGTCTATTGTTTTTGTATTTTTTATTATTTATTTATTTTATCGAGCGATTCAAATTTATATTAGTGGGGATTTAAAGTTTTAAACTAACTGGCAACACTGTTAATATTCAGTTTAATGTATACTATTTTGTTAAAGAGAGTTTGACTATTGTTGTTATTGTATGAAATATACGTAAGAAAAAAAAACTCCACTTGATTTACTAATAAGAAATTATTGTTGTTTTTGGTTGTTTTGAAAAAACTAGTTCTTTTATGCTCTGTTCTTAAGTTTATTTTTTGTGTTTATGGGTTTTAAATAAAAATTGTTATTGTTGTTTACACTATATTTAGTAAAATATTATTTTTGTTTTTAAAGTTTGCTTATTAAAAACTGAATTTTTTATAAAGATTTTTTTGAAATATAAAAGCAATTTTTTAATATTTATTTTGATATAAATCACAGATTTTTTAACTATGTATTTTATAATAAATTAGACAAAATTACGGAACACGATTTTAATACGACTTTACTTTGAAAAGCTGTTACTAAGGTTCCCGTATTTTCTTCCCGACACGACACTGTGCAATATTAGCTTTAAGAATTTATTTATTTTTTTTTTTGTTGTTTTTTTTTTTTTCATATACCAATTTTAATATTTTTTTTTTGTTAGTTTTCTTAGAAATTTTAATATTTTTCTTATTTTTACACTTTTATCACTATTATTCGTTTTTAATATTTTTTTCTTTTAACAATTTTAATATATTTACATACCGATCAATTTTTTTTTTATTTTAACACATAATAAGTTTTTTTTTTCTTTTAAAAATTTTATACCAGTACGATTTTAGTTTTTCTGATTTTCAATATTACGAATTAAACGGCACTAACTCCAACTACTCTCGATCTAAGACACTCGGCGATTAAACAGGTTTTATTTTCTTCCCTTTGATGATTAGCCTGTGTAGAGAGCAATTATATGTCACCAAATTTAATTGACCATACTATTTTTTTCACCTTTACCAATGAGAATGCCTTTGAAAAGGGGGATCTGACAATATAAAAAAAATTTGGTATTGTTGTTTTCTTTTCTTTCGAGAAACGATTAAAGAGTATCAATTTAATTACCTTTTCTCCCTATGTATCTATGATTTAGCAAAAACCAATACTACTTCTAGGCAATCTTAACCCCTTAAACCTGCAACGAGGATTTTTGTGTTTTTTTTTCTAAGAATTTTAAATCTTTAGAGAGATTAAAAAAATAGATTTACCTTTAGATTTTAAGTATTATATTTTAGCCACAGCAATCGTATAAACTTTTGGGGTAGTTTAAATCTTTCCCGAGACGAATATGGTGGATTATTTAATCCACAAATTTAATAATTTCTGTGAGACACAGCCACGAGAAAAAAATCTGTCGAATTAATTGATAATTATTAAAAACCAAACCGGAAGATATGTTTTTTTCTTTTTTCACCAAGAACTTACTGTGATATAGCTTTTAAGGTGCATCAATATAATTTAGCAACTTTTCAAACTTTTAATTGAGATACAACCTAAAGATATGATTTTAATTAAATTTAAATTAATGGTAAAAAAAATAAAATTTATTATTCTCAAAATTACCTTTAGTATATAAATTCAAAAAAAATTTGCCAACAAATTTTACTAAATTTTCAGCACTTGTTAACTCGGCAAAATTTCAACAGGAAAGGAATGAAACTTCCTTTAACAGCCAAAAAGTTAACTTCGTGATCGTATCTTTTAGGCTAATCATCGGTTGTCGATGACATTCGGAGTGATTTTGACATTGGAAGTAGCAGATTGTTATTTATTTTTTTTAATGCACAAACTAGGCATCACTTAATAACACTAGTGACGTATACGAAAAAGGCTGTTACGTTTTAAAATAACAGGCTGTTTATACTTCAAACAATCAATTGAAGTATCTCATAACTACGACAATAAACCTCTGTGTAGATCCAAGTTTTTATACATATTTTTATACAAAAACACAATCCTCAATTGCAGTTAATTCTAACAAAAAAGAACTAAAATTCTAAACAAAAAAAATCGTCATCGCAGCTGAAAACACAATATTGCACTATACAAAAATCTTTAAGCAAAAAAAATTTTGACCTTCGGACTTTCAAACCAAAACCGAAAAAAAAAATATTTATCTAAAATAAACCAATACTATTAGTCGGAACCGAGACTGACCATTACAAAACCGTATAATTTGAACGGTTTCCGGAGCAAATTAGGCGGACAACTCAATCACGGTTTAATATCCTTTGCGTGATACGTTCCGGTACCTTAGCCCTCAATATCTTCTAACAGATAATAACAACTACACATCACTAAGCTTAGCATTAAATTTTTTCTCTGCGCTACTCTGGGCAAAGTTACGGCGAAATACTTCTTGACCAAAGGCATAACTGACTGGTCTAGCCCTTAAATTGTACTGGTTAGCATTTACTTCATAAGCTTTCTTAATATTTTTAGAAATTGCGTCTCGTAGTAGAGATAATTTGTCCTCTCTATCAAGTTTTATAGCCGGCTCATTTAACGCACCAACTATTTTTAACATCTTAAACGACGAACCATGAGTTATCATGTCGAAACCATATAACGCCCGATATGGAGAAAATCCCGTAGAAATATGAATAGCATTTCTTAAAGCACAACTTATCGCGGAAATATTAACGTCCCATTCGCGATGATCCTTCTTTAAATATGCTCGAATTGCAGCTATAAATGAGCGATTGACCCTTTCTGAAGCATTACTTTGAGGGGAGTATAGCGCTGTATATACGTGTTGCACTCCATACTGCGTCAAAAATGTATTTAAATTAATACTCTTAAACTGACTACCATTATCACTCACAACTATTTCCGGTACACCATAATGATGAAAGATTTGTTTTTCCAAAAAAGCTATTATTACATCGGTGGTAAATTTTTTAAGTAGGCATAGCCAATGGTATTTTGAAAAATGATCTAACACAATCAGTAACCCTATAAAACCCTTTTTGCTTGACGGATACGGACCTAACAAATCAATGTATAACCGTTGAAACGGTCTTTCGGAGGTAGCCATTTGACCCATTTCCGGTCTAAGTTTTTGATTTGATGCTTTTGTGGTTTTACAAATATCGCAGTTAGTAACATATTCCTTAACATCGGTGGCTAAACGAGGCCAATAAAAATGCCTACGAATCAGATCCAAGGATTTACCAACGCCCCCATGCGCAGCTAAAACCGAATCATGAAATCTTTTTAAAATATCTAATCTGAGTTTTTCTGTAATCCACAGTTTCCAACAATTTGAATCAGCCTCCTCGATACCCGTAGCAAAATTAGTTCTTATATAAATATATTTGTCAATTATTTTAATGTCAGGATAGCTCTTTTCATTTCCACTAAAATTTTCTATGAGTGTAACATAATCTGTATCAAAGAAATGTATCGAATCCAGATCGATTTCCGGTCCTATTAATTCCAATGAAGATATTTCGCTTTCATACATTCTACTAAGTGCATCCGGCACAATATTATCCTTGCCCTCAAAATCTATATTCTCATCTTCTGCACAATCCACCAATTCAATATTTTCGTCTAGACTTGGCCCTGCATCAATAGCTGAAACACGCCGCGGTGGTTGCGGTTGTCCAACTGCCCCGTACCGATTAATATTACTACGCCGAAATGCCTCTTCGCTTAGCAGCTTTTCGCGCTTTAGGCATAGCCTCTTTAGTTGAGCTATCGACCGAATTTGGACGTATAATAATTCTTTTCTAATCTCGGGAATCAAATTCCTAATCATGATCTCGATGATCTCTTCATCTTCTAAGGGAACCCCTAATCTATACAAGATTTCGCTAATTGCGTCGTAAAACGAATCGAAAGATTCCGTCGGTTTCTGCTTGCGATTATGGAGCTCTTCTCGAACGTCATACGTTGTTCGATAATCTCTATATTGCCGCTTAAGTTCCTCGCAAAATGATTCCCAAATTATGCGTGTTACTGTATTTCTATAACGCCAAAACCAATCTTTGGCTTTACCTGCTAAAAGCACGTGAACATTCCTTCCAACGCTCTCATCGAAATTTCCCTGAAAATTTTCCTCAACTAAACATTTAATCCTATAGAGAAATTCCTCGCATCGTAAACCATTAGGTGACCCATCAAATTTAACATTCCAGCTCTGAATAACTGAGGTTATTTTATCCGGGGTCACTCTAAGGTTAACTGTTGATGCACTAGAATCTGTTCGACGGTTTAGAGAGAAATTTTGTTCCTGAACAGTTGAAGCATCTGGAATTCCCCGTGGGGGTGGGTATTGGGGAGTAAGTTGGCGTGTTGCCGCAGCAGGAGTACCCTGCTGTTGCGCTGCCATCGCCTGTTGAGTCGCTAAAGGACTAAAATTCATCTGAGTCAACAACCGGTGAAAAGTTGTCTCCATCATATGCGACATTTGATCAAGATTCGGATTATTTCGCTTTTCCCGATTCGATTGATTTTCCGGGTGTCTAGTAGAGATTTTTCGGGTGTCTTTTTGTTAATTTTAGCAAACCGCAAATAACCAATTTTTTTTTTTAATTCCAAAAGTAGCAAAATTAATTAGCACAAGTTACTAAAACTTTAGTAAGTTAATAAAACTTTAGTAAACCCTTTATGGAAATCGCGTGGCTCAAATCCACCAACTTTTGTACTAAAATGAAATTTTTAAATAAAAAAATATTTTATTCTTCTATTACAAAATTTCACTTTCGGTAAAAGTAGTAACAGAAGCACATAATTTTCTCTTCATAAAATTATTTCCAATATATCGATTATTTTCCAATGAGTGCACTTTATTGTATAGTGCATAAGTAAAGTTCAAGTTTTTTTAAAAACTCAAATATTTTTTACTTTTAAAAAAAAAATTATTATTAGCAAATTTCCTGCTAATTTTAGCAAATCGGGTTCCAAAAATTAACAAAACTAAGTTTGTTAACTTAGCAACCAAAATTAGTACCAAGTTTAGGTATTTGTAAAATACGAATAGCAAAAAAAAATTTACTAATATACTTTAAAACTGAAAATGAGTATAATAATAGTAAAGTTAATTTTTTACTAACTTTTCTTAATTGAGTGTAAGCAAAAACTAAAAGATTAAAAAAACTAACACGTCGTATGGAGACCTAACCCTTCCATAACAAAATCAACAGTTTTCCGACAATATGGGCATTTTTTCTCAATAAATTGAAATTTCTCAATACAATTCTTGTGAAATTCATGAAGACATACGAAAAAGCAAACAATTCTTTGAGATTCAGTCATAATATGGTTACAAATCGTACAAAACTTGTTATTAACAACTTTATCTTTTGAAAATTTGTTCGAATGCTGAAAGGAATCCATCATGAAACCACCCTAATATACTAAAAAAGGAAATCCTATAAGAAAAAAAAACATGAAATCAACTCGCTGTAAATAATTCTCAAAACAGTTGGTTTCAATAAATTATTTAAGTAGAAATCTAATTATCTCTCTGACTTAACAGTATAAATAATAAAAAAATTCAAATTTCCGAATCGGTTTTCCAATTAAGAAAAATAATACGCTCAATAAAAAATAAATATATATAGCATGAATGACTTTTCCTTATATAAGGTTGAGAAAATCATAAGACAAAAACTAAATTTGGGGACTAGTATCTCCAAATTATAACTTAGAAATTTACATTAAATACTGAATACCAAAACTGGGCTATTGTAAAACAAAAGATTCTTGATAACAATCTCCATTGATTATTCGGAACCTGAATTGTCTACCGGATTGTCAATCGCCTTAAAAAGCAACCTGCAATATTTCCAGGGAAACTCCTCCTACTCCGCCTAACAATAGAATTTCCAATCAAAAATCCTCGAACCAATTAAATTATGTTCTCCCGCTTCATTTGAAATCGCAAAGGAATTTTAATTAGCCACCTGGTCGAAACTACCGTACCAATTTAACGACAATAGCCGAATTCCAGTGAAGATTTTAAAATTTATCACGAAATAGCATATTATAACCTGGAAACAGAATTTAAAAATTCGTTTAGATATTTGAAACCAAAAAAAATATATATATATATTCGTGCAAACAAGCGAACCTGCTACACAGGACTTGTTATTCTAACTCATATGTCAAATATGCATTACTACAACGAAATCCTCTATTGAGACCTGACTCTCTCGACTGACAAATCCATCAATGACACATAAGCAATCGAAACAATCAGGCCCCACGTTGGGCTCCATTTTATGAAAAGGTGCTATAGGTGTTAATGAATTTCGATAAAATAGATAGCTCCGGCGAGACCAATATTCGATACAATTAACAGAAAACGCGATTGACCTTCCTAACTTTTTGTATATAGCTCTCCTTCGAAACCACTATTACAACCATTATTCAGCTAGCTAAATAAATACTTTCTAGCTTTTTTAGGATGACAGAAGGTCGGCGGGATCTGTCTCTGCAGCCAGCTTCAGTGGGTGGGGAGGTTCTTGACCCCTGTCAACCTTAACCACACCTTACAAATTTTTATTACAGAGTCCCTATATTTTGAACTAAAAACCATGAATATTTAAATCAAACTACGCTATTGCCTTCCAGAAAAATGTATAACCGGAAGTGTAGATCTACGCCTTGGTATTTAATGTAAATCAAGGGGAGAGTGATGTTAATATCCCCGTGTCTTAACCCTCCCTACCGTGTCCTTCATTGACCCTATTTTTACGAAGAACCCTAACGCTAATCTGATTTTCTCAACCTTAAGGAAAAAGTCTAAATTGGTTTATTCATTCATCTTAAGATGTTTATTCATTCGAAATTCAAACAAAAATCATTATATTTATAAACTTATAAATCTACGTAACAACGTGTTAGCGAATTTTCTAACAATTCCAAAAATAACAAGTTAATAGTCTATAGTAATTACGCATTACTTGATATAAATTCAAAAATTTTGCAATATGTTTTTTTCTTTTTTTTTAAGTAAATTTTAAACTTGGCATATGAAAAATTAAAATTATTCGGAAGTTAAAAACGTTTTTATATTTTGCGCATTCCGACGATTTTTTATAATCTTTTTATTTAAACCGATATTAACATGAAGATATTAAGCCCGAATTAAAAACATTAAAATTACGACTATTTTTTAAAACATGCAGGTAGGGTACACGAAATAATTTCACCAATTTTATTTGTTTATGTTTTAACTTTTTTTTTCAATTTATATAGTTGTCTTGTTTTAGCTTCAATAATTGAAATAGTGTAGAGATTTAGGCACTGTTTCTGTACCTTCTCAGGAAGAGAATTAAAGGAATGCTTTCATCAACCATTCACTTCAATTTAAACCAATTAAATTTATGCAATTTGATAATCGTTAAAATCCTTGAGAACTGAAATTAATTAGCAAATTTGCGTGGAGTTTTTTTTTCGATACATTTGATGGACATTTTTTTAATTATTATGTTTTAACAAGTCAGTTCTAAAGGCTTTTTAGATTAGGAAAAAAAAATATAAATAGCGAAATAAGAGAACACGAACTTATTTTTTTTTTGTTTTAACGCTCTTTTAGACTTAATTCAAAAAAAAAATTATATCGAAAAATTTATCTTTTCAATTTGTTTTTAATATTTTTTTTCTTTTTAAATTAGTTTAATTATCATTCAATGTTGTTTATGTTCTTCGGAAATTTTGTTTTTTTTCCTTTTCTCATTTAAAAAAAACAATAAATATTGGTAAAATTTCTAATCTTTTCAATTCCTCTTTTTCTTTCCTTCGTGTTTTCTTATTTGTAAATCATAAGCAAAATAAAAAAAAGACACTTACCACAACACGATGAAAGGCCTTCCAAGGAGCTGCGGGGGTGAGATAATTGTCTTCTCTTGTTGAACAGTTGTTGATTTACCAATCGCCGTTATTTTTTTCTTCTGTTTCAAATTGCACTTGGTTTAATTTTTTTTTTGCGCACAGTGGTTTAGTTTGAACAAAATAGGTGCTCTGTTTTTTTTTACTATTTTCTTTTCTTTAATTTAGCATGATAATTAATTTTTTTCCGAATTTTTATTAATATAAATTGATTTTTAAATTTTTTATTTAATTTTTTTTTTTCACATTTACTCGAATGATTTTAAAATATTTATTTTCCAAACCACTGAAATCACTACACTATTTCAATTTTTTCATGACAACTGAGGATTTATTTAAAACCTAAGTAAATTTTTTCTAAAAATCTTTCGGTGCAATTATTAGTTTTGTTCCCGTATTTTCTTCCCGACACGACACTGTGCAATATTAGCTTTAAGAATTTATTTATTTTTTTTTTTTTTTCATATACCAATTTTAATATTTTTTTTTTGTTAGTTTTCTTAGAAATTTTAATATTTTTCTTATTTTTACACTTTTATCACTATTATTCGTTTTTAATATTTTTTTCTTTTAACAATTTTAATATATTTACATACCGATCAAGTTTTTTTTTATTTTAACACATAATAAGTTTTTTTTTCTTTTAAAAATTTTATACCAGTACGATTTTAGTTTTTCTGATTTTCAATATTACGAATTAAACGGCACTAACTCCAACTACTCTCGATCTAAGACACTCGGCGATTAAACAGGTTTTATTTTCTTCCCTTTGATGATTAGCCTGTGTAGAGAGCAATTATATGTCACCAAATTTAATTGACCATACTATTTTTTTCACCTTCACCAATGAGAATGCCTTTGAAAAGGGGGATCTGACAATATAAAAAAAATTTGGTATTGTTGTTTTCTTTTCTTTCGAGAAACGATTAAAGAGTATGAATTTAATTACCTTTTCTCCCTATGTATCTATGATTTAGCAAAAACCAATACTACTTCTAGGCAATCTTAACCCCTTAAACCTGCAACGAGGATTTTTGTGTTTTTTTTTTCTAAGAATTTTAAATCTTTAGAGAGATTAAAAAAATAGATTTACCTTTAGATTTTAAGTATTATATTTTAGCCACAGCAATCGTATAAACTTTTGGGGTAGTTTAAATCTTTCCCGAGACGAATATGGTGGATTATTTAATCCACAAATTTAATAATTTCTGTGAGACACAGCCACGAGAAAAAAATCTGTCGAATTAATTGATAATTATTAAAAACCAAACCGGAAGAGATTTTTTTTTCTTTTTTCACCAAGAACTTACTGTGATATAGCTTTTAAGGTGCATCAATATAATTTAGCAACTTTTCAAACTTTTAATTGAGATACAACCTAAAGATATGATTTTAATTAAATTTAAATTAATGGTAAAAAAAATAAAATTTATTATTCTGAAAATTACCTTTAGTATATAAATTCAAAAAAAATTTGCCAACAAATTTTACTAAATTTTCAGCACTTGTTAACTCGGCAAAATTTCAACAGGAAAGGAATGAAACTTCCTTTAACAGCCAAAAAGTTAACTTCGTGATCGTATCTTTTAGGCTAATCATCGGTTGTCGATGACATTCGGAGTGATTTTGACATTGGAAGTAGCAGATTGTTATTTATTTTTTTTAATGCACAAACTAGGCATCACTTAATAACACTAGTGACGTATACGAAAAAGGCTGTTACGTTTTAAAATAACAGGCTGTTTATACTTCAAACAATCAATTGAAATATCTCATAACTACGACAATAAACCTCTGTGTAGATCCAAGTTTTTATACATATTTTTATACAAAAACACAATCCTCAATTGCAGTTAATTCTAACAAAAAAGAACTAAAATTCTAAACAAAAAAAAATCGTCATCGCAGCTGAAAACGCAATATTGCACTATACAAAAATCTTTAAGCAAAGAAAAATTTTGACCTTCGAACTTTCAAACCAAAACCAAAAAAAAAATATTTATCTACAATAAACCAATACTAATTGAAGGAATTTATTAGTCGGAACCGAGACTGACCATTACAACATCTGCAGATGAAATTGCAAATGGTCTGGTATGTCGAGGGGGGTTTAGTGGCGAGTTGCGCAGCTGTTTTAAGATTCAATTCAAGATTTTTAATGGAGAGGTCGATATCGTTTGATTGGAATTTTGATATGCGGTTTTTTTTTTGTGTGTTATGTTGGTCTTTAGCCTATAATTTTTGCTATAAAACGTAAATATCGACCGATAATAAAAAAGTTATGGAGGTTTAAAAATGCATTTTTATTTTTAGTTGAATTTTAGTACAAAAGTGAAGTGTTAAAAGGTTAAAAAAAGTTTTTTTTTTTATATAATGTCTTATTTTTTCAGTTAATTTTACAACTAATACTTTTTAAAAATTTTGCAAGTTAAATTTTGTCAGAAAATGAAAAACTTTGGCCCCCGTAAACTTTTTAGTCCTAATGTTCTCAAGAGCCAAAGGGTCAGTTACCTGATATTGGTTCAATATACAGAAGTTTTAATGAAAAAGTCGTATGTTTTTACTTTAGTTAAAAATTTTTTCATTGTTTTTTTAATTTTTCTATATCAATTTTTATTGTAAATTTATAAAATACATAAAGTTTTAAATCAAGAAAAATTGTTAACTTTATAACTGAGAAACTAATTTAAATCAAACAATTTTAGTAAATATTTCTTCTAAATAGCGTTCATCTTCTAGAAGTTGTTTGGCTTCTTCTTCTAATTCAATAGAGGTAGTTTTCCATTTTTGTCGAATGTTGGACATATATGGATCTGAAGTGCACAACAAAATAGTGATAGGGGTTCATTAGTGCAACATATGGATATTTTTTTTGTGTTGTGCTCGCGAAAGAATCTGTACTCTTTGTTCCTTCTTCAGATAGATCTCCTATTGGTACAATATTGTTTTGAATTATTTGTTCCCCATGGTACACAATTTTATGAACTGTGGATGGCATATATCTCCAAGAGTATTTTTCGTTATAAAGCATAGCTGTTTTATTGGCGTAATTTCCAAATTTTTTTGCATTTACCTTTCTGCTGAATTTGTTTTTTTTTTTCTTTTTTTTTTCTTCATTTTCTTTGTTTTTTCTCACTGTTTCGCCTAACGGACCAAATTCCAAATCATAACCCAATTTAAGAATATGCTCCATAAAACGTATTCTAGCATGAAGAGGGGACATTCCAAATTCGAAGGCTTCCTTAAAACTATCGTCTTTTGGTGGGGGTTGGCTTAATTGACTTGATGTCGTTTGGCATATAATGTAGCTTAACGATGACTTTGTTTCGGTTAAAGTTTGTGCAACTTTTATATCAATCGTTGTGAGACACATTTTAAAATTTACTTCAATTTCTTCTACATCAAATTTAAATATTACTGGTTGAAGTTCTTTAATTTGATCTTTTATTTTTTAACTTCTTCAGTTATAACATCTTTGGTTTCCTTTTTGAATACAAATTTTATTGGTCTGCAATACTTTGTTGAAGAAGCAATTTAATTTTTCCAAACATCAATTTCTGTTGCTCTACTAGTTGACGGCTCTAAGCCGCTATACATTTTTGTTAAGCACGATGGAACGAAAGATGCCATAAACAAATTAGCATCTGATGAATTTTTGGCTTTAAATTGCTTGTATTGTTTCTGACCAGAGGATCCATCACATCCTCATTTAGAAACGAAAGTAATGATGCCATTTCCAATTTTTTTTAAATTATCAGTATCAGGCGTATTTAGCAATCGTTCTGATGTATGTTCAAGGAGCTTTGTAATTCTATTTCTGCTGAACTTGAAATGACACTAATAGCAGATTGTGAAGGTAAGCATTCTTTTTTGACAGAAACTAAGTCTCGATACTTTGGAAAAATCCCACAATTCTTTTATTTGATTTTCTTGTTCTAAACGACTCAGTGGCTCTATATTTCTAACAATAATAGCTTAGAAATTACAAAATTATACAAAATTTATTTTACTTTAAAATCTTTTAAAAAAATGTTACAGTCATTTTAAAATTAAAATTATTATTTAGAAAGATATGTGATATAGTAGAAAAAGTTGAAATAGAGTCGCAATTTTTTGGCTCCCGAGGTTCACTGGTATTTACTTTCAAATGAATAACATAACTTTAAAATCGGTAACCATAAAAAAAATGATTTTCGGCCGCCTTCTTAAAATATGGTCCACAGTGCAGTGTTCGTTATAACCAAACTCCATTGAATATGTTATTATATATAATTTTGATTAGTGTTATATCTAATAATACATGTATTCGTACATAATTTGATTAACCATATATAGTTGTATATGTGCTATACGATTATATATTGGTCGATATTTAATAAGATGTAATTCTATGTGGCATCATGTTAAAAAATGTAGAGGAAACGAATTGTATGTAAAGGGTGATTTTTTAGCAACTTTATTATTTATTTTCGTGTAACATGTTACTGTTAAACATGCTCAGTTTGGTCAATAATTTAACAATGAATCGACTTACAAACGTACAACGCTTGGAGATTACTGATTATTATTATTAAAATTCATGCTCGGTTAAGAAAGTGCAAATTGTGTTCAGCGACGAAGCTCATTTCTTTTTGAACGGATACGTGAACAAGCAAAGTTGCCATATTTGGTGTGAAGCAAGAAGCATTGCAAGAACTGCCAGTGGATCCCGAAAACCGCACCGCTTGGTGTTGATTATGGGCCGGTGGCATCATTGGACCGCACTTTAGCAAAGACGAAGAAGGCAGAAACGTTACTGTAAATGGCGAGCGCTACCGGGCGATGACTATACATTTTTTTTTGCCCAAAATGGAAGAGCTGGACTTGGGTGACATGCGGTTTCAACAAGACGGTGCCACACAGCACGCGAAACAATGTCCCAATTGAGAGGCGAGTTCGGTGAACAGTTTATTTGACGTTTGGGCCGGTTAAGGCTTATGTCTATAGGCGCAAGCCAACAACAGTTGACGCACTGGAAGCCAATATTGAAGAATTTATTTGTGAGATATTGGCCGAAATGTTGGGGAGAGTATGCCAAAATTGGATCCAGCATATGAACCATCTGAGGCGTAACCGCGGTCAACATTTACATGAAATCATCTTTAAACATTGAATTATGTAGATCGTTCTGACTCAAAGATTTCATGCATTTCTCTAAATTTTATGTGATTTTTTTAAATCAAATCCGAAAGCTCTTAAAAAATCACCCTTTATAAACATATATACATGTATATGTTGTTCAAAATTAGAAGTGCCGATCACGACACGTTTATTAATAAATGATGCCATATTACAATATAATACAATACATGAATTACCAACTTATATTTAATTATGACACTATTTGCCTGCATTAATATATACAACATCTCTCATCTTAAGAACTAAAAATACAAAAATTCAATTTGGTTTATAATTAAAAAGTTTAAAAAATGTTTTAATAACATGTAATTGATTTCGAATAATTCAAGTTTGTGCAAAAGTTACAATTTGTTATTTAAGTTATTAACAAAGTATACTTAAGAGATTTATAAATATAATTACGTTATTAAACAAATGGTTTGTTTATAAATTCAATCTTTCAGGCTGCTTAATAACTCTACCCTTTCTTGATACATATTTATTATTTTCATTATCCTCCGCAGTTCCACCACTAGATTTCGGAGTATCTTGTGGTTTACAAATGTTCTTTTCCTTAATTGATTTATTTTCGGGCGTCTTCCTTATATGATCTTGGTTTCTCCTGTAAAGAACTCCATTATTATCTTCAATAACAAATGATCTTGGTTCATTACAACTTTCTACAATTCTATAACTTCGTCCCCTTTTCGAACAGGTTTGAATTCCCTAGCAGTCCTGTTGTAATATTCGGAATATTTGCTAATGTTCGTATTCAGCTTATTCCTATATTTCCTACGGCTAATGACTTTCGGCCGATGATTTCTACTTATTGACGGAATTTTCGTTCGTAATGACCTTGACATGAGCAATTGGGCCGGGCTAGGTGTCGTTCTATAATGTAGCAATGCCACATACGGATCAGAGTTGTCCTCAGAAGCTTTCAAAAATAATTTTTTAACAGTCTGAATGGAACGTTCAGCCAATCCATTAGAT
The DNA here is from genome assembly GCA_021234595.1 of Delia radicum. Taxonomy (NCBI): domain Eukaryota; kingdom Metazoa; phylum Arthropoda; class Insecta; order Diptera; family Anthomyiidae; genus Delia; species Delia radicum. The sequence continues at coordinate 124,732,980 of CM037851.1, forward strand.
CTTGGTAAATATGGGCTCGACGTTCTATGTTCAATTTCCCAGGCTTGGCAAAATTCTCGAAACTCCTTCGAATTAAATGGTGGTCCATTGTCAGATACCAAGATGCATGGAATTCCATGTCTTGAAAAAATAGATTTTAGTTTGAGAATGACCTGTAAACTAGTATACCCTGAACTCAATTACTCAACTTCAACAAATTTTGAATAATAATCCACTACAAGAATATATATTTTCTTATTAAATTCAAACAAATCACAGCCAAGTTTAAACCACGGCACATCAACGATCTCATGAGGCAACATTTCAGACTTTACATTGGAATTTTGATATTTCATGCAAATTTCACAATTCGACACCAGATTTTCAATTTCACTATATATATTTGGCCAGTAAACAAATTGACTAGCTAAATTTTTACATCTCTGAACTCCCATGTGGTCCTCATGAATTTTATCCAGCATGAACCTACGTAAACTTTTTGGAATTAGAATTTGATGATTTTTTAATAAAACATTATTTAAAATCGAAATTTCATTTTTAATTTTGAAGTATGGCATTACATCTGGTTCAACATCCTTTTTGTTGTCCGGCCAGCCGTTATTTACATACTGAACAATTCTCTGAAACACAGAATCATTAACAGAATGTTGCTTTAAAACGTTAAGATTTGTAAATGGTATTTCCATGTGCTTCTTCTTCTTCATTTCCACTTAACTCCCTGTGGAGCATAGGGCCTCAAGAGGTTTCTAAAATACTGTCTAAACATGAATTGCTCCCTCCCAGACACGTGGAGCTTGCTGTTTGCGTTTTATTCATGTTTTTGTTGACTAGTTTGCCAGGATTTCTTCGATGCATGTAAGGACAAAGAAGATCTTAGTGGAGCCTGACACTCCTTTTTGACTAAGAACAGGCGTAGGCTTCCTGGAAGCTTTTGGGCGCTACCGTTGACTTTTAATGGTTCTTCCGCTACCATCCCTATTGCACTATCCAGCCATAATAGTGCAGTAATCTGCTTGACCCTAATCCCCGAATATGTCGGGTTGGCCCAAGAACAGATGAAACGTTGTTCACATTTGCTAATATCATAGCGGGTGCTATAATATCATTGCCCGGTGTCCACCTGCCCCGGAGGGTCGGAGGTCGTGAATCTTCTTAGTTAGTTACAAGAGCAAGGATTGGTTCTGGACTTTACCAAGTTAAAGACGATCAGTTCCGTTACCTTGTCTGCCTAACTCTTTCCATGTGCAAAGCGACAAAATTACAGTGTAATGAGATTTCCTCATCCATTTCCTTTAAGGCCGTTTCCATTAAGGGAGCCCTGGATAAAGTATCTGCAATTTGCAGATATTTACCTGGTTTATAACTAACCGACAAATTATAGCACTGTAGACGAAGCATAAATCGTTGTAATCTAGCAGGAATCTTGTAAAGGGGTTTTTCAAACAAGCTGACTAATGGTTTATGGTCGGTCTCTACTAATATTTTTGACCCGTAGACATATTGATGGAATTTAGTACAACCAAAAAGTATGGCAAACAACTCCTTTTCAATTTGTGCGTAGTTCCTTTGTGATTCTGTTAAAGAAACGGAAGCATACGCAATGGGATTTCTTCCATGCATAATTGTTGCGCCAAGAGCATAATTAGATGCATCCACAGACAACGTTAATTCTTTATTTGGGTCAAAGTATGTAAGTACAGGCGATTTTGTAATTTCATGTTTAAGATTTTCAAATTCATCTTCATGTGCAGATGACCAATGTCATTGAATGTCATTTCTCAATAGTTCCCTCAGTTTCTTATTTTTTGAAGACAAATTTTCAATGAATGAACCCAGATAGTTAACCATACCCAGGAATCTTTGTAGTTCCTTGACATTAGTGGGCTTAGGAATATTAACTATCGATTTAATTTTTTCATCATCAGGTCGAACACCTGATTTGTTAAAACCATGACCCAAAAACTTTATCTCATTTTGTAAAATTTTACATTTTGATTTATTAAATTTTAGACCAACGTCTTTCGCTCTCTGAAAAACCTTTTCAAGAATTTTCAAGTGCTCTTCCAGAGTGGAAGAGTATATTAAAAAATCGTCTATATAAATAATCAAGCCTGATATGTCGCCAAACATTTTAATCATCTGAGCATGAAAAATTTCTGGCGCAGCGTTTATGCCAAACGGCAACCTCAAAAATCGATAACGGCCAAAAGGCGTGTTAAATGTACAGAGTTTTGAAGAGCTTTCCTCTAAAGGAACCATCCAAAATCCACTGTTTGCGTCCAAGGAAGTGAAATATTTTGAGCCATTTAGCTTAGCCTTGCAGTCCTCAATGTTTGGAAAAGGAAAGTGTGGCCTTAGTATAGCCTTATTTAAATTCCGAGGATCCAAGCAAAGCCTTAGATTACCATTAGGTTTTGTAACGAGTACAATAGAACTCACCCACTCTGTTGGTTCCGTGACCTTTTTAATAACATTCAAACTTTCCATTCTGTTCAATTCATTTTTCAACTTATCATAAAGTTTAAACGGAATTTTCATAGGCGGATCAATTACCGGTGTAACATCCTTCCTAACCTTAAAACTACATTCGTGTTGTAAGAAACCAAGACCACCAAAGACATTTGAAAATTTCCCAATTATGTTATCAACAGATAAGACATTTACATTTCTTACTAGACTCATGTCTCTAGCAGATTGTAGCCCTATAATGTTATTACAATCAATATCTACTACAAAAAATTTCATTACATAAATTTTCTCTTCAAAAGCTACTCTTAAAAATATTTTACCTAAAACTCTCAATTTTTCCCCACTAAATGTAAAAATATTAACTTTAGTTTTTCTCAACAGATCATTCACGCTTAACAGACCTGCTGTTTTATAAGAGATAATATTCGCTTGCGCTCCTGTATCTATTTGACATACTAATTTACTACTGTTAACCATTACCTCAATGTTCCATTCGGCAGATGATGATTTTGCATTTCTGGAAAGTACACCGACAAACAAATTCTCTTCGTTGTCATCGTCATCACAATCGCCATTTTCTTCCGCATATATATGCTTTACCACTTTATTTTTAAAAAAACACATTTTAGCAAAATGTCCTATTCTACTGCAATTATGACACTTTGCTCATTCTGCCGGACATCTGTTTCTGTGAGTCTGACCACATCGATTACAATTGTTATTTGGTTTTGTTTGTTGTTGATGATTGCTAGTTGTTGTTTTAAAATTTTTTCTTCTTACGACGTTGATTACCGGTTCGGTCTCATGATTATTTTCAAACATTTGAGCATTTTGTTTAGCCATTGCCATTGATTTGGCTATACTCACTGCCTTGTCTAGAGTAATTGCACCTTCAGCCAACAGTTTTTCACGCACATTGCCCATTTTTGCCGACAAACCACATGTGAAAATGTCTCTCACTAAATCCTCACGAAGACCACCAAACTCACAATTTAGACTGAGATTTTTTAAAATGGTAACGTACTCGTCTATTGATTGTTCCAGCTGCTGTCTGCATGTAAAAAATGTATATCTTTCCATTGCTATGTTCACCTTGGGAATAAAAAACGATTCCAGTTTTTGAACTAGACTTGTGTATGTGATTGTATCCAAATCGACATCAAACGAATTATAAATTTCCAGGCAGTCACTTCCATTGTGATGCAATAGTAACGCCACTTTTCTACGGTCTGGTTGACTTTCCAAATTGGAGGCTGTAAGAAAAATCTTAAATTGGGTGTACCAAAATTTCCATTCTTTAGACAAATTTGATGCCTGTATATTTAGTGGTGACAATGTAGTTGTAAAAAACTGCCCTTCATTTGCCGGCTTTGTTTTATTCACGTCTCGTTCCTTATCCGGCATTTTGTTTTTTGGTGGTATTTAATTGCCAGAATTTTATTTTATTATTTTTTAGAAAAATACTTTGATTTTATCTTTTTTTTTTTTTTTTTTTTTTATTCTCCTTTAAAGACCACTTCTGACACCATGTTGTTCAAAATTAGAAGTGCCGATCACGACACGTTTATTATTAAATGATGCCATATTACAATATAATACAATACATGAATTACCAACTTATATTTAATTATGACACTATGGGCCTGCATTAATATATACAACAGTATATATGTTTATAAAGTATGTGTAAACGTTTTTACTCGGGCACTTCATTTGTATTTATTTCACCATTTTGATTTGTTTTATTAGTCTCTTTTCAAACGCTTCTGGGTCTCAATACTCATTACGCGGAATAGAATTCTAAGATCATCTCCCTATTTTAAAATTATTTTCCCATGTTTGGTTTTACAAAATTTGTGCATGCATAAAATTGCATTTACGAAAAATATTGACTAAGCAAGAATCAAAAACGCGGAAAATTTATTATTTTTACTTTTGCAATAATTTTATGTGATTAAAATTATTAAAAAAATAACATTCTTAGATTTTCCTTCCTAAAATATATGCATAACAAATCTCTTCGGTTTTCGTTATTTTTTTTTTATTAAATTTTTAAATAAAATTTAAATAAATCTTTTAAAATTATGAAGTTTTATTTAGTTTATCATTAATGGGTAAATTATCAATTGTTGCTGGTTTATCAGCATAAACAAGTGACTTCCCGTAGCGCCACAGGAATTAATCTAGAGGTGTCAATTACCACGACCTTGGAGGCAAATCGGCAGGTCCATTTCTCGAAACCAACTTATCGCCAAATTTTGAATTCAATAAATCGATGGTTGCGGTCACCGTATGTCACGTAGCGCCATCCTGTTGAAACCGCATCTGGCATGGATCTATGTCATCCATATGTGAAGAAATAAGGTCCGATGATGCCTCCAGTGTGTAAACCGCACCAAACGGTGCATTTTCTGGATGTAATGGAGTCTGTAGGGTCTGTTGTGGATTGGTCTCACTAAATATGCTTGTTTATTAACAAACCCATTATGACAAACATGAGCTGAACACAATTATGCAATACAACATCGGGCGAATCGATGACTGATATTCAAAGTAAATTTGTGTAATTTGGTAGCGTTGTTCAAGCGTGAATATATTCATGATGATTTTCCAGAGTATACATGTCAAAAAGTGACCGCAGTATGACAGTTCGTTAGACAGCTAATCCTTTCGTAAGTTCTTTCCGGCTTAAAAAAACACACTTTATATGTTACTTCAAAAATCGTCAAAATGAAGACAAATCGTTAAAGTTGGCAGCGCTGAGAAGACATGAGCTTTTATTACAGGTCGTTTCAATAACCTGCATTTTTTTTTAAACTTTGAACAACTTTTTTGGTAATAAATAAAATAAATTTTCTAATTTAATGTTTTTAACAAAAAAAGTACCAAAAGAAGTACAGATGCTAAACAAAGTACTTTTGGGTATTTCTTTAGGTGTTATGTAGAAAAATTACAATTGTGGAAAATATTACGTGTCTGTAAAAGTTACAGAAAATTTACTAAAACCAGAAGGTTCATAATTTTGGCAAAAGTGACTGTAATTTTTAAGTAAAGTAAAAGTAGTACAACAATTTGTAAAATTTTTTCAAGTGGAGTAGAAGAAATCCGCATTTTTTGACCTCCAATTCTTTTGACCACCAGTTTTTTGTAAACAATCAAAAATATTTCATCATATTTATGAAAAGCTTCATTAAATATACAAAAACTTCATAAAAATTCTTCAATTCTTTTAGTGCACACACGACGAATTGTTAAAACTATTTCCAATTAATAATTTCACGATTTAAAAAAAAAAAGCATAAAGGTTAATATTTCCAAAGTGGGACAAAATTGACCCATTTTAGTTATAAGTTCAAAATTAAAAAAAACACCCAAAAATTAAATTTTCTTGAAATCCGCTAAATTCAAATTGCTATAAAAAAACTAGCGAACGCATATTTATAAAATTTCACATTTTGTGTATTTACGCTATATAAAAAAACTAGTGGAGAGCGATTTTAATTTGTAAAAATTGTCTTTACTAAAATTTTCAAATATGTAAAAATGTTGCTTTTGTGCACCCTACAAATAACTGCCCTTTTTGTATCGTAAGTTAAAATAGGTTAACGATGTCCTGGGAAGCTAAAAGACTCAAAATATCAAACAGAAACTGAAAAAAAAATTTGCTAAAAAAATGTTACCTCAAATTTAGAAAAAAGCAACTAACAGTTTATTTTGCTAAAATCAACATAAATTTTTACTAAAAAATTGTTGATTGTTGATTCCATAAGGGCCGACTTTCATTCGCATTAAAAAAGAGCTAAAAAAAATCTCATTTTTTAAAGATTTTTTGTCTACTGTAGCAATGGGAAATTTTATATAATTAAATATTATATTCTGGTCCAAAAGATACACTTTGGTCAGCTTCTGTTCATAGAACTAAAAAATATCCACAAGAGATTTAAATTCTTCAAGTGTGTCAATGGTTTTTAAGTTTTTTTATAATACACAAACGCCTGCTAAGAGCTCTTTATTTCATAAAGGTTACAAGACGAATGATTTTTCTTAATCAATAACATAATTAAAACAAGAGTGACACTCGAACTTTAAACGTCATTAGGTACATTAAACAGCGCTGTAAATCAAAAGTCAAAAAGAGCTTTTAACAAAAATGGTTAATTAATCCGTTAATCAAATCTAATTCAAAAATAGTAATTTTTTCAATTACTATAAATGATTACATTTCATTGATTTTAAGGACAAAAAATTGCAAATATAAAATAACATAAATGACAAATTTAATTACAATATTTTTACAAAATTAAAACATGAATTACATTAAAAAAGTAATAATCAAAAATACAATAAATATAATATTATAGCGGCGCTACACTACGAATATTTAGTAAATGTTTTTGCTAATTTTGTTACTTTCAATTAACTAAAATTTAGCTCAAAGATAACTAAATATTTGTAAATTCAACAGATTTATATTTACAACTCTTTTATTACTAAAAAAGTAATAGAGGTTCGTATTAACCGCTGTAAAATTTACTCAACATTTTCTAGTTATCCGCAAAATATTTAAAATTTTTTAAAACATTTTCAAAAATTGTACAATCCTCCATTGGATTTCTTAGGATGTCTGCGGACTGTTCAAAATTGTAGGAAAACTTGCAAATAATCCGAAAGTTTTTATTAAAAATTATATAAAGTTTAGTAGGGGTGACAGTCAGAATAGTTTGTTTTTAGTTAGGGTTCATCTAAAGAGAGTTCGTATCAACAGATGTGTTTATGTGAATTTTTTCCTAAAACGTCGGACCTTGCAAATTCACTCGTATTAACCGAGAATTCGACTGATCCGAGTTCGTCTTAAACGAGATTTACTATGAAAATATATTCACAGGGGCCAAAGGTTGTTTTTTTTGGAAGAAAGCTAATTCTTGTGAGGATTAAACTGAAAAATAACACTGAAATTCCCAACAATATCAATACCATTTGGATATATTATATACAGAACACAACATCGATAAAATTTTAAGTAAACTTTTACTATTGATTTAAAGTGCACATATATTTTATTTAAATGTATTAATAAAAATTTATACTAAAATTAGAAACAAATTATAATCTTTAAACTAGTATTAATTAAACAATATTAGTAAAAATTTCTTCCAAATAGCTTTGATTTTCATTTTGCAGTAGTTGTTTAGCTTCTTCATCTAACTCTAATGAGGTTGATTTCCATTTTTGTCGAATACTGGACATATATGGGTCTGATGTGCACAACAAAATATTAATAAGATCTTCATTAGTACAATATCTGGAAATTTTTCTTGTATTGTGCTCGCGAAAGAATCTGTAGTCTTTGTTCCTTTTTTCTTGCGCTTCTTCTGAGAGATCTCCAATTGGAAGCATATTGTGCTGAATTATTTGTTCCCCATGGAACAAAATTTTGTGAACTGTGGTTGGCATATGTCTCCAAGAATATTTTTGGTTATAAAGGGTTGCTGTCTCATTAGCATACTGACCAAATTTTTTTGCATCTATCTTTTTGCTACATGCTATAACTTCTAATATGATTTGGAATCGTCGTATTAAATCATAATCTACTCCAGTTATAGAAGCTGCAGTTTCTGGATCGGAAAAAAATCTCCTTGCTGTGTTTCCATCATTAGAATTTCCTTCTCCTTGCTTTGGCTGGTCAATTATAAGGCCTATCTCACGGTATTTTTCTTGAATATCTTTTTTTTTTTGCTTTCTTTTTTCCAAATTTTCTTTGTTGTTTCTCACTGTTTCGCCTAACGGGCCAAATTCCAAATCGTATCCCAATTTAAGAATATGCTCCATAAAACGAATTCTAGCATGAAGAGGTGACATTCCAAATTCATATGCTTCATTAAAACTATCGTCTTGTGTTGGTGGTTGGCTCAATTGACTTGATGTTTTTTGGCATATGGTGCAGCTTGACGAAGACTTTGTTTCGGTTAAAGCTTGTGCAACTTTTCCATCGATCATTGTAAGTGACATTTTAAAGTTAACTTCGATGCATTGGTCATTAAATTCAAATATCACTGGTTGAAGTTCTTTAATTTCATCCCTTATTTTGCCAACTTCTTCAGTTATGACATCTTTAGTTTCTTTTTTGTAAGCAAACTGTATTGGTCTACAAAATTTTGTTGACGAAGGAATTTCATTCTTCCATACATCTATCTCTGCAGCTCTACTAGTTGACGGCTCTGAACCAATATAAGTTTTTGTTAAACGTAATGGAACGAAAGAAATCATGAATAAATTGGCATCTGATGAATTTTCCGCATTACATTGTTTGTATTGTTTCTGGCCAGAGGACCCATCACATCCCCATTTAGAAATTAAAGTCATGCTGCAATTTTTAAACTTCTTTAAATAGTCAGCATCAAATGTCTTTAATAATCGTTCTGCAGTGTGTTCAAGAAGATCCTGCAATTTTATTTCTGCTGAACTTGAAGTTACACTAATAGCAGTTGGTGAAGGTAAGCAATCTTTTTTGGCAGAAACTATATCTCGATATGATGGAAAAATTCCACAATTTTTTTCATTGGTTCGCTTCCGCAATTCTGTATATTGGTTTTTAGTCATTTTCAAATCCAAAAATAGTGCAAATGCTTCTTCTGGAGTAAATTTATTTTCTTCAGTTGGTGTCGGCATACTTTCTAAAATCCGTTTTGTGCGTCTGGGGCTTGCTTCCACTATTTTTTCAATGATAGCAATTTTACTCTTTTTAGTTTTCGATGGTTGAATTTGATGCAGAAATGAATCCTTTATGATGCTACAAGAAACTTCTTCATTGATATGTTTAAGCTTGCGTCTTCGTGATCTTTCACTTCAATTATCAATTGGCTTTGCTGGTCGACCACCTTTTCCAGTTTCCGTGGTAGTTACTGATGGCTTTTTAAAAATAAGTTTATTTCTTAGCCATTCTTGGTTGCGTGAGTAAAACAATTTCTTGTTTCTGGAACATTGATTGTACCGTTTTCTTAAAGTATTTAAAAAGTTTTTTATTTTTAAGTTATGAATTTTAATTTCTTGTTTGTCGCATATTTTGAAGAATGGATTATTCATTATATGTAAAATAATGTCGTTTTCATCTTTCCGTTCAAAATATATATCAGATAGAACACTATAACTGAATTTAGCCATTGTTTAAACAATAATGAAGAAAAAAAATGAATGCATGGATTAATATACTATTGCTCGAAGTTTCAACATGATCTTTTTTACCTCTTTGAAACATAATATAACAGGTACTTGGTTTTACCAGTTATTTCCATTGGTTTTAAATTTATTTGCAATTTTCAGGTATTTATAAATAAATCTTTTTTACCTTTTCCAAATGAGTTGCTAGATACCACATAATTTGAGAGTTAACAGGTACTGGCAATAATATAACAGGTACTTGGTTTTACCAGTTATTTCCATTGGTTTTAAATTTATTTGCAATTTTCAGGTATTTAAGTTGTGTAATATTAGATGGCAATAAAATCTTTTTTACCTTTTCCAAATGAATTGCTAGATACCACATAATTTGAGAGTTAACAGGTACTGGTAATAATATAACAGGTACTTGGTTTTACCAGTTATTTCCATTGGTTTTAAATTTATTTGCAATTTTCAGGTATTTAAGTTATGTAATATTAGATGGCAATAAAATCATTTTTTACCTTTTCCAAATAAATTGCCAGAAACCACATAATTTGAGAGTTCTATTGTCATTTTTGTCAAAATTTTGATACACCCTTCTATGTGGACTAGGTCCAAATATGGGCCAACTTCTCCTAATTTCAACAGAATTATTTTTTGGGTCAATAAGAACTCTTGTACAAAATTTCATCAAAATATATGCATAATAGCCACTTTCACATACAAATAACTTCTCAAAAAATATGACGTGCATTTGTACCGAATATCTTACCTTGGGTCAGAAAAATTGCTGTAGCTCAAAAAGTACAGTCCCGATGCATGGACATGTATATATAGGAATGTAGGGGAGAGTTAGGACTACAAAATAGTAAATTTGTGTTTTGACTCAGCTTGACTCACAGGAGTTGTGCTCTATGAAGGAGGAAATTTCCGAGAAATTTGACCTTTTTTAAAAAAAATATTTAAATTGTTCTGAAAACAGTAGAGCTTCAATTTTTTTTACCAGTAATAGGAAATAACTTAAGTTACAACACAAAATGTATTTCGTCCAAAAATCTTGAAAACAAAACAAAAAAGTTATGATCATTTAAACTTTAAAAATTAACTAAAAATATCATAAATTTACTAAATTCTGAAAAAGCCCATTTTGGACCACCCTGTTCTCAGTGAAATAGTTGAAATAGAGTTCTAATTTTTTGGCTCCCGAGGTTTACTACTGTCTACTTTCATATGAGTCTAATAACTTTAAAATCGGAGAACAAAAACCAAAAGGAGTTTTGGCCGCTATCTCAAAATATTGACCACAGTGCGCTGTAAAATTTACTCAACATTTTCTAGTTATCCGCAAAATATTTAAAATTTTTAAAAATATTTTCAAAAATTGTACAATCCTCTATTGGATTTCTTAGGCTATCTGCGGACTGTTCAAAATTGTAGGAAAACTTGCAAATAATCCGAAAGTTTTTATTAAAAATTATATAAAGTTTAGTAGGGGTGACAGTCAGAATAGTTTGTTTTTAGTTAGGGTTCATCTAAAGAGAGTTCGTATCAACAGATGTGTTTTTGTGAATTTTTTCCTAAAACGTCGGACCTTGCAAATTAACTCGTATTAACCGAGAATTCGACTGATCCGAGTTCGTCTTAAACGAGATTTACTGTGAAAATACCAAAAAAAAAATACAACTTTATCTTATTTGGGTGCTTTTGTCGACGATATGATCGCTGCCGTATAATTCAGGACATTGTCGCTCACACTTTTATCGATAATATAGCAAAAAAGTCGCTTATATATTCATCGACGACAAAGCGAAGCATATTGTCGACAATGTAATCGTCAACGATAATGTGAGCGATAATGTCGCCCAGATTGTCGTATACGATTTTCCGGACATTTGTTTGAAAAAGTCGTCAACGATTTTCTTGGACTGTCGCCAAAAAGTTTTCAACGAGTTAATATGGGTCGTGTCATGGATGTCTTCAAGACATTGCCAACTGGATGTTTTGTTTGCATATTGTGGCAGATCTTAATGAACCTTAAACTGCATTTACATTTACCGTCGAAAACCAGCTTAAAGTAGATTTCGATCATATGGTTGGAGTTCGATCCTTCAAATATGACGATATCCAAAAGCCTCGGAGGAAAACCCAAGGCACCCAATTTGTGTACCAAAAGATTATGACTGACTGTATCAAAAGCCTTACTGAAATCTGTATAGATAACATCGGTGTGAGAACCACACGAAAAAGCATTAAAGACATGACAGGTTAATTCCATTAAACTTGTTGTTGTAGATCTACCCCTAACAAAACCATGCTGGTTTGGCGATATCAAATTTCCTACCATATGAATCAATCTATCAGTGACAACCTTTGCAAATAACTTATAACTCAATCTCGCAGTTCCTCTATAATTGACAATACAACGTCGACTACATTTTTGTGAAGGGGATAATAAAACTCTCCCTCCAAAAAGAAGGAAAGTTGCCAATTTTCAGTGAATAATAAAAACCTTAGTAAGCGGAATAAAGAATTCACTAGCACAGTTTACCAAGATAGATGAAGGCACGCCATCCGGGCCCTGGAAAATTTAAGACTCTTTAATTTTTTTAAAACTTCATCCTCAGTAATGATAAAATTAGAAACAATATTAAAAACATTAAAATTGAATGGGTAAATAGTTGTTGATACAGGAAAAGCAGAATAAGTATTCTGAAAAAATTTTGCAAATAAATCAGATATTTCAACAACATTTGAAGACTCCTTGCCATCAAAATTCATAGATGCGGGAAAAGCACTAGCCTTCCTTTTGGAGTTTACAAATAATCCGAAAAACAGCTCTGACTTAATGCATTATATCTATTCCTAGCAATATAATAATTCATGTAACTAATGGAAGAACCCTTCTCCGTATGTTTTTTAAACAGTCTACTCTTAACATTCCTTAATGTTCTCAACTCACTCATAAGCTAAACAGAACCAGTTGTAACAAATTTATTATTACGGATAGGGACTGAAGTCGAAAACTCAGAAAACTAAATATCATAAAATGACTATATGCAATTATCCAGTTCTTTATTCAAACAAGGTCATAATTTTTCTCTTAAAAAGCATTTTAGTAAATCATAATTCGTCCTACTAAAATTAAACCGTTTAATGGAATCAACTTCTGAACAAGGAGCCCTAGAAAAATTAATAATATCAACCAAAATGAGGAGTACTGTCAAAAATATATTTATATTTAGAAATATCAAAACCGAACCCAAAATAAAAAATAATCAAATTTATTGTATTAAACTATGACATCAAATTTAATGCTATTTTCCACGCTCTACGAGTGTGGAAAACTCTCACAGCTGGCAAAGGAACGTGATAAATTAAGATTAGATATTATTGGTATAAGTGAATGTAGATGGAACGGATCAGGGCTCCACACAATGCAGTCCGGTGAAAAGTTGATTTATTCTGGCAGGGAAGAAGGTGATATCCATAGCGATGGAGTGGCTGTTTTCCTAAGTCGTAGCGCATCTAAAGCTCTTATAAGCTGGAACCCAGTCAATGAGCGTATAATAACAGTGAGATTTCACTCCCGAATTCGTAACACCACCATTGTTCAGGTCTATGCTCCTACTGAAACCTCGTCAATAGAGTCGAAAACGAAATTCTATAGCGATCTGGATCAAGCGCTTTCAAAAACACCTAAAGGAGACATACTAATATGTATGGGAGACTTTAATGCCAAGGTGGGAAAAGATAACACCTCGTTTGAGCATCTAATGGGTAAGCAAGGAGTAGGTGTACGAAATGAGAATGGGGAGCTCTTGTTAGAATCATGTAGTCGACATGGTTTAATAATAGGAGGAACCTACTTTAAACACAAACACAGTCATAAAACGACATGGGTATCTCCAAATCGAAAGACTGAAAACCAGATTGACCATTTCTGCATAAGTCGTAAATGGAAGCATAACCTTTGCGACGTAAGAGTAAAGCGAAGCGCCGATATTGGATCCGACCATCATCTGGTTCTGGCCGTCTTACAGATGAAAGTCTGTGCCATCCGTAACGTTCACCAGCAGCTGCCGTCTTTTAAGTTTGATGTCGAAAAACTAAAAACACCTCGTTATATACAAGCGGTAGAACATGACATAAATAGGTTCACACATCAGGAAAGCCACATAAATAATGGAGTGGAACAACGTTGGAATCATATTAAGGAAGCACTTTTACAATCATGTGAACAAGTACTAGGACAAAAACCCAAGGGAAGAAAGGACTGGATAAGCTCCCAAACGTGGTCCTTGATCGAAGAAAGACGAACTTTGAAAACATCAAAGAACAGCGAAAAATCCCTCAGTAAGCGAGCTGAGTTGGAAAATAAATATTCCTTAAAGAATAAGGAAGTGAAGAAAGCTTGTAGAAATGACAAAAGAACATTTACCGATGAACTTGCAGCCCAGGCAAACGAGGCCGCTGCTAAAAATGATACTAAAACAGTTTATGAGATAACGAGAAGACTTGCTGGTAAACATAAGCCACCTGACCGCCCCATCAAATCTAAAGATGGAACTCTTTTAACTAACGTAGACGATCAAATAATTCGATGGCGGATGCACTTCGAAGAAACCCTTAACAATATCCCACCACAGCCTGTATACACCAATAATATGTCCAGCTCAACATTAGTTCAACTCAATACCAGCCCTCCAACTCTGGAAGAAATTGAAATGGCTATTGGAAAACTCAAAAACAACAAATCACCTGGATTCGACCGTATTCCACCTGAAATTATCAAGTGCTGCCCACGTAAAATAGCCCAGCTATTTCATCCACTTTTTGAAGAAATATGGAGCGAAGAGAAATTACCGGATGACTGGCTTCAAGGTGTTCTTATAAAAATACCAAAAAAAGGGGACCTTTCTCAATGTAAGAATTATAGCGGAATCTCACTTCTTTCAATACCATCCAAAATACTTACGAAAATTCTTCTCAATAGAATAAGTGACACGATAGAAAATAAATTACGTAAGGAACAAGCAGGTTTCCGGGCTAACAGGTCATGTGTTGACCATATAAACACATTGAGAATTATAGTTGAACAAGCAGAAGAGTGGCAGAGTAATATATTTATCACCTTTGTTGACTACACCACCGCATTTGACAGTATTTTCCGTTGCAAAATATGGGATCTCTTACAGAACACTGGTATTCCAACCAAACTAATCAACCTAATAAGAGCTCAGTATGATGGCTTTCAATGTAGAGTTTTGCATAATAATCGGCTCTCAGAACCATTCCTACCGAAATCAGGTGTGAGGCAGGGATGTCTATTGTCCCCACTACTTTTCCTGCTTGTTATAGACAAGGTTTTGGATGACACACTTGCTAATCATCGACGTGGCATCCAATGGACTTTGACCGGTCATCTCGAGGACTTAGACTATGCTGACGATATATGTTTTTTGTCCACCAAACATTCGGATATGCAATCAAAACTTAATGATCTTGTTTTCCACTCTGCAAATGTTGGTCTGAAAATTAATACTGGGAAAACGAAAGCAATGAAAATAAGAGCCACAAACAACAACCCTTTTTCCATCGGCAACGAACCGGTTGAATTTATTGATAAATTCTGCTATCTGGGAAGCATGGTCTCATCAGAGGAAAGTGCTAAATCAGACATCGATCACAGAATTGGAAAGGCAAATAGTGCGTTCTTTCAGCTGCGGAACATTTGGAAATCCAATATTATATTGGTCAAAACTAAGATAAATATTTTCAAGTCAAACGTTCTCTCAGTTTTGCTTTACAGCTGCGAAACCTGGCTGGCAACAGTAGCACTGAACTGCAAACTGCAGGCCTTTACAAACCGTTGCTTGCGTTATATACTAAAAATTTGGTGGCCAAACGTCATAAGCAATGAAGAATTGTATAGAAAATGCTAAATTGATCCCATTCCCATTATTATAAAGCGAAGAAAATGGAAATGGAACGGTCACACGCTTAGGAAGAACTCTGATGAAATAAGCCGTCAAGCACTAGATTGGAACCCACAAGGCAGCAGAAGAAGAGGTCGGCCAAAGACCACCTGGAAAAGAAGCTTGCTCAAAGATATTGAACACAGCGGAAGAAGCTGGAACGAGTTAAAACTACTAGCGAATGACAGAATATCTTGGAGAAATTTTGTAGAGGCCCTATGCTCCACAGGGAGTTAAGCGGAAATGAAGAAGAAGAAGAAGATAAACAGAATTATGTAGAAGTGATTAACAGTTCAAGCGATAAAGAGCTATCGTTGAAAAACATCATGCTTTTCGAAGTTTAAGTTTATTACAAAAATATCACGTTAAAACTTGACATGTGAACTACATTAAATTATTTTGTTTTTAAAACTTTGTCCTACTTATAACAAATATTTTTTATTATGACTATTTTTTGCAATTTGTTGACGATTTCTAATTAACGAGTTATGTTTACAGTAACTATAGAAAAATTTGGTATCAAATAAAAGCTTTTTTGAAGACACATTTATATCTAAAGAATTTCAAGATTTTTTATTAAATTAAATTTAAAATCTATAGTTTTATTAAGGTATTGTGGTTGTATTAGGCTAAAAATAATGTATAGTAATGCTTATATAATTTAATCGAGGGGGTGTTTGAGTATTCAAAATCGTTCGGTTTTTATGCGACTTTTCCCGAAGCGCCATTTTTTCTATACATCAAATAATTAAAAAATGTGGTAACACTAGTAACTATGGGTATCTACATTTTTATTTTCTTGAGTACTTTAACCTTATGTACAAATAAATCTACATTTCGTAAATTAAAGACAAGTTTTCATACAAAAAGGAATGAATTTTTAACCCCACTTCGTTACTCTTAAACATGCGATTGGGTAGCAAAAAATAAAAAAATCTGTCTGTCTGTTTTTCCCGAAACCTCGTTTGTCAGAACATTTTTATAATTTAATTTAAAACAAAATTTGCCTTTTTCCAAAAATATGTTTGCATGTTTAAAAATTTGTTTAATAAGAGCATGAGAAACAAAAAACAAGTGGAAGCATTAAAGTCCGATGTGCCGAATTTGGTATAAAAAAAGATTAAATTCGGCTGTGACGAATTTTTGGATACCCTCCATCTCGGTGTTTTCATAAACCAGGGAAAGTGCAAACAATATTCTTTGTAAAAATAACAAAAATAATGTTGTTTTTATAAGTAAAACAAAATATGACTGATTGATTAATGTGTAATATATTTCTATATCATGGGGCGAATGCCAGTTCGCCTTGTAATTCAAAAGAAATAAAGAGGCGTCTTGTTAGTCTGTTAAGAACTTCCAATTGAAGTCTGAATTTTATTTAACAATTTACATGTTCTTATATACTATTCTTATAAGTCTAACTTATCGTCTAGTATTGAGTGATTTTATGAATCACTCAATTTATTTTTATTCTTATTCATTCTTATGCTTTGTTCTCTTTTCGTCGACATACGGTCATCAGATATCTGAGTGTAAAATGCAGTCATAGTGTTACTTGATGCCACATGGTGGTATGTATGTCATTCACTCTACAGTAGGGCGGGTCGATTTAATAATCGCCCAAAGCTCAGTGAAAATCGTATTCTAGGGATCAAAATAAGAAACTTTGCGGAATTAACCATACCTCTAAAACGAATTCTACTACCCCGAAAATGTTGACTTTTGTCCCGTAGGGTCAAGTTTTGAAAAATCCCACTTTGACCCATGTAGAGTGCCCCAATCGAGTCCAAATGTATGACCGACCCCCACTAACTTTGAAGGGCCGATCCACCCATGCTCGTGGCACACCCCCCTGGAACTCCCCTGGGGGGTTCCCCATACAAACATTTCAAAAAATCTCCATTTTTGGCACTTTATTTTATTATTTTTTATTTATTTTATTTATTTTTAATATTTTATTTATTTTTTCTCTTTAGAAATTTATTTAGTCAGAACATATGTAAATGAAAAAAATAATTTAACTTAGTAATAGAAAAGAAATAAAAAAAATTACTGTTTGAAGTCTTTTTTGCTTTCAAGTCTGGGCAATTTCGCACGGCTCTCTTATGTCGTCGCCATAACAGCCTCTACATTTTCCGGTATAACTCGTTTGGAAACGCTAGCTAGCAATTGAACGTGTCGTTCTGTTGCAGGTCGTAAAATAGGTTGTGTGGGTTTTTTAAGCCACCACAAGACACAGCTGCATGTCGTAAACTTACTTAAGCAAAATCGGTTACAGGTAGAATTGAGCATAAAATTATCATAAAGGATTTTCCAGAAGTAATAAAAGGCGCACTTGCTTAACAGAAAGCATAAAATTATCATAAAGGATTTTCCAGAAGTAATAAAAGGCGCACTTGCTTAACAGTATTTGTGGTCAGATTAACGTTTAATTTACATGTAAGTATTTTATGGGCAGTTTTGACAACAAAATCGGTTACAGGTAGAATTGAGCATAAAATTATCATAAAGGATTTTCCAGAAGTAATAAAAGGCGCACTTGCTTAACAGATTTTGTGGTCAGATTAACTTTTAATTTACATGTAAGTATTTAATGGGCAGTTTTAACAACAAAATCGGTTACAGGTAGAATTAAAATTACCATTTCATTTTTATTACCTCGTAGACCATATATAACGCAACAGTTTTTGTGAATGCATTAAGTCGTTGTGAAGAACTCAAAGTGTGAAGTTCTAATTTCAGATAAAAAAATATTTAAAAAAAAAAATCATTCCAAATCAAAAAGTTTACAATGAATCCACCATCCTTTACACCGCAAGATGAAGCAATAACAACATCAACAACTATCGAAAACCCAATGAGTCATATACCCAGGCATGATGTTACTGTTTTTGGTGTGTCTACTGATTTGACTGATCTTAATTTACCAACCCATCTGGATATTTTGAGATATTATTTTTACTTGAGCGAACAAAAAAAATTGCTCTATAAATCATTCACTATTCAAGTACAAGATAAGTTGATTGGAATTTGGAAAAAACTTGGTATGGAAATAATGCTGAAAAAAAGTGTATATAATAAATTGAATAGATTGCTTGTCAAATATCAAGAGCAAATCAAGAATAGAAACAAACACCAAGAATTTACAGAGTATGTAAAATCTCTGGAAACAATTTTTTTCATTGGAACATGTAAATGCGATTTGAAGGCAGCTCCATGTGCATGCGGTTTGGTTCCCGAACGCCTCAAAGAGTTTATGCACGATCAACATAATCAGAGAAGACTAACAATGGATGGATTTGCGATGGAAATTGAAGAGCAAGGAGCAACGTCTATGTCATCAATGCCAACATACCAAGATCCCGATGATTCAACATACGCACCGCCACCGGTTCAAGAAGATTTGGATATAAGCACAAGTTCACAATACACACAGAGATACGATTGTTTTAACTTTGCCTTGGTATGTGACAGATTTGGTGTGCCTGATAGAGTAGCATCAGCAATGGGAACCGCTCTTTTCCAAGATTTTAAAATGAAAGATACCCATGGCAAACCTCTCATCATGGATAAATCGAAAGTTCGCCGAGAAAAAGAGAAATGCAGACAAGAAGTGCTTCGCAAACGGTTAGATGATACCAATTTGTTAGCATTTTCATTCGATGGCAGAAAAGATGATACTTTAACGAGAGATGCAATTGATGAGAAGTATCATACTAGGATGGTAAAAGAACCTCATCTTGTTATTTTGAGAGAACCGAATTCTGAATTGATTGGTTACGTAAGACTGGAACATGAAACCGCTGAATACAAAACAACCAAATTAAATGATTTTTTTAACGATAAAAATATATCACTGAATGAATTAATTGGCATATGCGTTGACGGTGAGCCAACAAACACTGGCCCACACGGTGGAATTATACGACGATTCGAATTGCTGTTAAAAAGACCATTGCATTGGTTCGTTTGCCTTCTACACTTCAACGAACTTCCGTTTCGGCATTTGTTTGAAGCTTTGGATAAATCAACCAGCACTGGACCAAGATCGGCAACCGGAAAATTGAGCCGTCAAATCGAAACTTGTGAAACTCTTCCGGTAAGTTATTGCTATCACTCATTTATTATAATTGTCAACCGTTTTTAATTGCTTTATTTTTATATATTTTCAGGTGGTGGACGGCTTTCAGAAAATTGAGTTGAAAAATATGCCCCCTGCTCCAGAAAAAATTGAATTTTCCACCGATTCCAAGTACTTATACGACATGGCCCATGCAATTTCTAGCGGCGTGGTTTCAGTGGATCTGGCTAACATCAAACCAGGGAAAATTGTACATTCTCGGTGGCTCACCAAGGCCGCTAGACTATTACGATTATATGTGACAACGGAAAATCCAGATGCAAATTTAAGAATACTGGTTGAATTTATAATTACATGTTATGTGCCAATGTACTTCAATATTAAGTATTACAGCTCTGTCGTGTACGGTAGTAGATTATTTTTCAAATTCATTAGTTGGTCAAGATTTCTAGAACCTCGTTTACGCAAAATTGTCAATAAAGTAATTACAGATAATTCATATTATGCGCATTCGGAAAATATCTTGTTATCAATGTTGTTTGATGATAGCAAAGAAAAGCGCGACTGTGCTATCAAGATAATTCTACGCTATCGAACCGATGTTGACGACCCAACGGGACTTAGAGCTTATAAAAAACCAGATATAAACTTTTATTGCACAAGTTACACGGAAATGATCAATATGAATGACATAAATGACGTATTTGAACCACCATTCACTCGAAGCATTCCATACGATACTTTGAAAGAATATTTAAATCAAGATGATCCACCGTTTAATGATCCAAAAATTCCATCACACATACAAGGAACAGAACGACACGTTCAATTGCTAGCTAGCGTTTCCAAACGAGTTATACCGGAAAATGTAGAGGCTGTTATGGCGACGACGTTAGAGAGCCGTGCGAAATTGCCCAGACTTGAAAGCAAAAAAGACTTCAAACAGTAATTTTTATCTTTTCTTTTCTATTACTAAGTTAAATTAATTTTTTCATTTACATATGTTCTGACTAAATAAATTTCTAAAGAGAAAAAATAAATAAAATATTAAAAATAAATAAAATAAATAAAAAATAATAAAATAAAGTGCCAAAAATGGAGATTTTTTGAAATGTTTGTATGGGGAACCCCCCAGGGGAGTTCCAGGGGGGTGTGCCACGAGCATGGGTGGATCGGCCCTTCAAAGTTAGTGGGGGTCGGTCATACATTTGGACTCGATTGGGGCACTCTACATGGGTCAAAGTGGGATTTTTCAAAACTTGACCCTACGGGACAAAAGTCAACAGTTTCGGGGTAGTAGAATTCGTTTTAGAGGTATGGTTAATTCCGCAAAGTTTCTTATTTTGATCCCTAGAATACGATTTTCACTGAGCTTTGGGCGATTTTTTTGCCTCCCCACAAATCGACCCGGCCTACTCTACAGTATCTAAGACGGTATGTTGGGAAATCAATATAAGTGGTTGGTATGCAGTGTACGCTTAAGGAGTACACTACACCCTTACCCTTAAGAGAAAAATTATAAAAATGATTTTTCTAATTTTTCTATATTTTTGGTTAACTTATGATTAATTTTATAATCTATAATAATGTATTACATATATATATTTGTTTTTAATAGTAGTTTTCTTATATAAATTTGTTTTTATTAATGATAAGTTTTTGATTATTCATTAGTTCTTAATGCTATATAGGGTTTTAATTGATTATTATGTATTTCTTTTTCTTTTCCATTGTAATCTATTATTGTATTTACACCATTATTCCTAATTATTTTGTAAGGTCCTTTATATGGACTTTGATTCTTTTTCCTATTTCCTATTTTGACTAAAACTAAGTCTCCTATCTTTAAATTTAATTTATTGTTGTATCTACTTTCTAATATTCTTTTTTCTTTAGTTCTAATTGTTAATTCTTTAGCTCTGTCCAAAGAATATTGTAATTTACGTTTTAGCTCTATGGCATAATCATCGTAATTATATATTTTTGTTTCTTTTGTGTCATATAATTCAGATGGAAAACATGGCAGTCTTCCATATACAAGTTCAAATGGCGTGTAGCCAGTGTCTATATGGGGTGCCGTGTTGTAGGCAAAAGTAAAATATGGAATCCATTTATCCCATTCGTAATCAGTTGCTGATGTTAGCAAGAATTCATTTAAGACTCTATGATTTCTTTCTAATGACCCAATTGCCTCATGGTGGTAAGGTGCCGAAAAGGTCTGTTTAATTTCAAGTAGTGAACATATATTACGCAAAAGTTCGTTTGCAAATTCTGTACCGTTGTCTGATTTCAGTACTTTGCATTTACCAAATTTTAGAATTAGGTGTTCAACTATTGTTTTTGCGGTTGTTAGTGCGTCTTTTGTCGCCATGGGGTGTGCAATAACGAATTTTGTTAGTTCGCATTGCATGGTCAAAATATATCTGTTTTCATTCGAAATTCGAATGAAAACAATTGATACTATTTCAAAACTGTTACTTGGAGTGTTCGTTAATGTAAGTGGTTCCTTAATGTGTTTAGTTTGCTTGTTCTTGTTGCATTTGTCACAATATTTTACAAATTGCTTTACCATCTTATTCATGTTTTTCCAGATGTAGCGTTGTTTTAGTTTTATAATTGTCTTTCTTATTCCCATGTGTGGCATTGTGGAATTCGTCGATTAGCTTGTATTTTAAAATTTCTTCTGTGATTCTTTTGGGCTTATTGTATATTAATATTTTTAGTTGAGGATATTTGTTATTTATTTTTATCTTTGCATATGCTTCTATCAATTCCTTTTTACTGTAATTTTCAAATATTTTATCTTCACTTGCAAGTGCTAATTCTTTTATATTCTCTTTATTCATTTTTGATATCAGTTTCTTCAGTATCGAATCTAGTTTCGCTGAATTATCACTGTATCTTGCTAGCTTTGTATTATTTATGATTTGGGTACGTAATTTCTTCTTAGTCAAAACTGGTTTTGATGAATTATCGTTACGACCTATGTGCACAATATTATTTTCAATAAATATATCTTTTTCATTTATTTCTTCAATTGTATTAAACTGCAGTTTCTTCATATTTTTTATATCATTAACGGATATGCATTCCCATATTTGAAGTTGATCAGACTTCTGAAAATCGCATTTTTCCATGTCGTTCTTTTCTATACATCTTTTATTCTTGTTTTCCTCATTTTCTTTATTTTTTATTATGTTTTCTCCATTGCGTTTCTTATTGTTCATTGCCCTTGTTATAACTAATGTTCTTTTTTCTTTATCGGCGTTTTCTAACGGTATCATCTGTTTTAGTATGTCTGAGTTTATTTTAATTCTGGACAATGCGTCCGCATTGGTATTTATTTTACCTTTTTTATATATTATTTTTTAGCTCTTCAAAAGCGTGTTGGCATTGTTCAGTCCATATGAATTTTGTTGATTTCTTTAGTAATGTATTTAGGTCTTTGGCTATATCTGCAAAATTGGGTATAAATTTTCTGTAATAGTTGCAGAATGCAACGAATCGTCTTACTTCGTCAGCGTTAGTTGGTATTGGATAATTCTTTATTATTTCATATTTAGATGGGTCTGTTTTTACACCATCTTTTGTAATCAAGTGTCCTAAGTAAACTACTTCTGGTCTTAGAAAACAACATTTCTTTGGATTAAGTTTTAAATTATATTTTTGTAGTCTGTCTAATACCTTTATTAAATTTTGGTTGTGGTGATTTAAACTACATCCATAGACAATTATGTCGTCTACATAGAGAAATGCTTCTGATTCTAGTCCTGAGAGTGCTATTGTAAGCATTCTTTGAAAGCTGTTTGAAGAAATTTTTAGTCCGAAAGGGAGTCTTTTGAATTGGTAATGACCTTGTGAGGTCGAAAAGGCTGTAAGCGGTCTAGAATTTTTGTTAAGCTCGATTTGATGGAATGAGCTAGTCATGTCAAGTGTAGAAAACCATTTGGCTCTGCCAAGTTTGTCTAGAATATCCTCTAATCTAGTTAGGGGAAATTTGTCATTGACAATTCTATCGTTAAGTTTTCTAAAGTCTACTACAAGTCTCCATTTCTTTTTATCTTCCACATTTTTCTTTGGTACTAAAAGGAGTGGAGCATTGTATGGACTAACGGATGGTTCTATTATGTCGTCATCCAGCATATTCTGTATTTGTTCGTTTATTATGTTTGTATGTGAGTGCGGTAGTCTGTAGTTTTTTATATACACTGGTGTATTGTCTAAGGTAGTGATTGTTTGGTCATAAAAATTGTTTACTGTCAATTTTTCATTTTCAAGGTGAAAAATATTTTGATATTTACGAAAAATGTTTATTAATTCTGTTTTTGCATAGTCGTCATTATTATTTAATTGTAGTTCATTCAGTATTTGTTCAAAACGTTTGGGGTTATTGTCTTTATTGTAATCTAATATGTCATAGTTTTTTAGTGAGTCAGTTTGGAGTTGAATGCCTTTTAAGTTTATTTCTTTATTTGTTGTGTTTAAAATTTTTATGTGGGTCATGCCGTTACTAGGTGCTATTGAATTACTTAAAAATACACCTGGTTTAATTTCATTATTAAAAATTATGCTATCTTCGCTAAGGTTTAGTTTTAATGCTTGTATTATTTCTGTTCTTGGCGGTATCTTTATTTGTAATGACGTAAGAGCTTTTGTTTGCAATGGAATAGTTATGGTAGTATTGTTTATGAATAATGATATTGTGAAAATTTCATAGTCTATTTTACAGAGATATTTCTTTAAAAAGTCCCTTCCTATTATTCCGTCTGTTTCTATTGGAAAGTTGTCATCTACAAGATGAAATTTGTGTTTGCATGTCTGGTCTATGAATGAAAGTTCCAGTCCAATTGTCCCTAGTGAGTGTATTTCTTCAGTAGTAATACCTGTTAATTTACATTTGTTCTCTTTATTAATTGGTTCATCTTCAAGATTTGTTCGAATACGACATAGTGATATGTCGGCACCTGTGTCGACAAGAAATGTTAATTGTTCATTTTTGTATTTAGCGATTATGAAATTCGTATTATTGTTGCAAACTTTATATACTCTTAATTTTGGCTGTCCGGAATATCCATGTATTCCGAGCCCACTTCGTTTCCCTCATCATTTATTGTACGTATGTATCTTCTATTTGTGTTGGTTTGATTTCTTCTATCGTAGTTATTGTTATTAACGGCTCTTTGCCGATTATTATTGTAATTGTTGTTGCTTGAAAAATTATTGGGTCTTTTATTTGTAATATGACTATTTCTATTTAGAAAGTTATTGGATCTGTTATTATTAAAGTTACTGTTGTTCCCATTTGAAAAACTATTGGATCTGTTATTGTTATGTTGTCTGTTAGGTTGACGTGTTTGAATATGCATTACTGAATTGTTGTTTACCTTATGTTCGTTTTCTATTTCTAGCGCAAGTTCTACTGCGTCTTGTAAAGTCTTAGGACGAGCTGCAAATATGGCTGTTTTTAAATTGTCATTGATACCCCTTTTGAAAGAATCTAACGCTAGCTTAGCATTTAATCTAATAATAACATTTTTCTCTGGTTCTGATGCGTCTGTGTTTAATTCCTCAATTCCTAATTTATTTAAATTGTCTATAATGGTAATGATTCTGTCCTTATATGCACTTACTGATTGTTTTCCTTGGTATATGTTGTTTAACTTTGACTGTAATTCTGGAATAGTTTTCGTATTCTTGTATCTTTGTTTTAAGAGTGTTTTTAAGGTATTGAAATTGTCTGGTTTTGCGTAACTACCTATCGCTGTCCTTACCCCTGAGGTCAATTTGGCGTGGTAAACATATTGCAAGAAATCTGTTTTTGCTGCGTCAGTCAGAGTCTTTTCGATGAGTTCTGCTGTTATTAGGAAACTTTCTAGTTCTTCATAATTTCCAGCAAAAATTGGGAGTGCCTTAGAAGTTAATTCTAAACTAAATGCTGCCATTTTGGTGTCTAAACTTTTAGTATTTGGTATTAAATATTCTTTGATTTTTCTATAAATGGTATTAAATTCTGATTGTAATGCTACTATTTCTTTTTCGTCTTTTTCTTCACTTTGTGCTGTCAAAAATTCTTTTCTTATATTGTCTATAGTTTCTAACTTTACTTGTAGAGTTTTTTCTGAGTATGTCCTTCCTGGACTTTTCTTTAAACTTGCTAGTATGTCTTTTAATTCTGTTAGATGTTCTTCCATTTATACGACTGTTATTAAAATTTTGGTTTGTTAAAATATATATATTTTTTGAAATTTATATACTAAGTATAAGATCAAAGTTAATCAGTTATAAGTATATTATTTTTCTAGAAATCATTTAAAATTGTTATTATTTTTTTTTGTTTAAAAGATTTTTCATACATTTTTCTTAACCAAAATATCAAGAGTATAAATTAAGATTATAAAAATAATATTCATGTTTAAAATTTTTGTATTTGATTTCTTAATTTATTTATTAAAGCACTTTAAGGGATATATATTGCCCTATATTTTTAGCAGAATTTAAGTAGTATTTTGTTTTTTTTTTTTTTTGAAAATTTTTGTTTATGCAATGGAAAATTTATATTTACATATATAAAATTTTTTTTTAGGCGTTAAAATGGTGTTATATAATAATATATAATCTTCAATCGTTATTGGTTTACGACCAATGTTATTATTTTCTTTTCCCATTATAGGGTAAATTTCGAAAAAAATTTATTATCCACGTAATATATGTTTACGTTTAATTTAAATTATATTATAATTTAAATTTTCTATTGTTTTATATTTGAACATGGGCGAAGTCGCCTCCGTTCAACTAGGTGCTCATCAAGGAGCACTCCGATTTTAAAAAAAAAATAATATTTTATATCCCAGAGATGATGCTTCCAGCTTGGTGTTGGATGATGCTTTCAGCTTGGTTCTGCATCCTTTTGGTGATGGCTGCTTAAAAAAAGTGGAGATTTTTTTTTCTGCTCCTCCTGTTTTTTGCTAACAGGGAACCTCCTTCGGCTATACTTTGGCCGTATAGCCCTTCTAACCGTGGAGTGGGTTAGGTGCCTTTTTCCAGGTCTTCTACTTTTCAGTGCTCTAACGGGGAGCACTTGAAAAGTGGCAGGATCGCCATGTAATATATTTCTATATCATGGGGCGAATGCCAGTTCGCCTTGTAATTCAAAAGAAATAAAGAGGCGTCCTGTTAGTCTGTTAAGAACTTCCAATTGAAGTCTGAATTTTATTTAACAATTTACATGTTCTTATATACTATTCTTATAAGTCTAACTTATCGTCTAGTATTGAGTGATTTTATGAATCACTCAATTTATTTTTATTCTTATTCATTCTTATGCTTTGTTCTCTTTTCGTCGACATACGGTCATCAGATATCTGAGTGTAAAATGCAGTCATAGTGTTACTTGATGCCACATGGTGGTATGTATGTCATTCACTCTACAGTATCTAAGACGGTATGTTGGGAAATCAATATAAGTGGTTGGTATGCAGTGTACGCTTAAGGAGTACACTACAAATGTATTTGGGATGTTTCAGAAAAAAAAATGTTTAATTAAAGTTTACTAAAATGAATCTGAAATTCTGAATGCTTATAACAGTGGCTATTCAAAGGTTATTCTGATTACCTAAAGAAGAACGTGTAGTGAAAAATATATATATTTTTATAGTTCCTTATGATGTTAAAAAAACTGTTGTAAAATTCGCCTGTTGTTTGTCTCTTTGCCTATATAATAATGAAAGAAATAAGGGTTACTAAAATATATTTTTGGATCGTTAGAAGAGATGCAATGAATACAAACGCATAAAAACAGTTTCGAATAATCAGAATTTTAGATAAATTTAAGGGAACAAAAATACGCTTGCGGAGACATACATAATGAAATAATTATGAAATGCCAGTTTACATTACAACACATGTGTTTATACTATACATCACATAAGTAAAACGGAAAGTGTGATGAAACTAAGTTTGTCAAAAATTATAAAAGAAAATCTTTCGAGTGTTTAGGGTGTTTTCGAGACACAAAAAATTAAAGAAACTGGTATTTCAAATTATTGTTTTTCAGCTCAGTTGCTTGTGCAATTCTCGTTTACGACTCCTAGAATAAGAACCCTAAGAAATTTTCCCAAAATTCGATTGGTTTTTAAACATCAATACTTTAATTTAGATTATTTTTGTATGTATCAAATAAAAATTAGGGCTTTTAAGAAAAACAAATGCATATAATCAAAAGATTTTAAGATGAAGTATGCACCTTATATGTCTTAAATAAAAAAGTTCTGAAAGTGAATGTCCTTTAAATTTAATGGGGTTTTTAATAAATGTAATTAGAGTGTAAGATTTCCTTGCAAATTTATTAAAGGTTGAGAATGAAAATAAGTAAAAATAGTGTACGAAAAAAAGTTATAAATTTACATTGTTGGATTCGGGGATTTTGTTCCTGGATATTTTTTTGATCTGATAACGATTAATGTGTCTGGCAACTTCGGTTAATGCAGTCAAATAAATAAAGAATTTTAACTAAACTATTTTGTTCTATCTTTTTTCTAATTGGTGATTTTTTGATTTGTTGGGGTTAACAAAAAAAGGTATATGGCAAGCCTGGTATATGGAAAACAAAAGCATACTTTATAAATTAGCTTAACAATTTTTCGAGGGCTTCTCGCATTTGCACTCATAACCAGTGTTGCCAGGTTTGCAAAGCATAAAAACGACAAATTTTCTAGAAAAAATCGTCATCATATTTTGAAAAATCGTCAAAATAAAATATATTTGTTAAAAGTGTGAAAAAGTTTTAATAAAAAATAAAATACAATAATGTTATTCACATTTCAAATGTTAACGTGTTATCGTTGTAATATAACATGATTTTTGACACTTCTCTTTGGTTTAAACTTCGAAAATCATTATATTTTACAACGATATTCATGTTTATAAAATGTTGAAACAGTTTGCCCCAGTAGGCTAGTTGGTAGCGTGCTGGCTTATCAGTGCCGGGGTCGTGGGTGCGATTCCCACCAGAGGCACTGATCTGTTTTCGCTACAACGCGCCGAAGGCCATAGTAGCTAGTGCTCGGTTAGGGTAATAGTATATAACTTGTAATTATATGATTACACTAGGCAACAGCCATTTTGTTATTTGGTTCTAGCATATTTTTTCTCATGGATTTGGACCTACTGAACACGAAAATGAATTTTAAAAATTTTTCTGTCGATTGGTTTGTGAGATACAAATTTTTTAATTTTTTTTTTTAATTTTTGGAGGTACACTTACTATTTTGAGCATATCTTTCGTCTTCTTTGACCTATTTGATCCTACTACTACTCAAATTAAAGACAATTGAGCCGTCTACAACTTATTCTCAGAAAATTTTCAAATCGGGTTAGTAGTTTTGATGTTGGCGGCTTAAAAAGGTTAAAAAACTGCGTTTTTTTAGTAAAAATGTGGCTGAAAAATTCATATAAAAATTCATATAAAATATAAAACGCGATGTTAACAGCGATTTTAATTTTTTTACGTATAGCTGACACTTTTCCAAAGAAAATAAGCCCTTACTTAACAAAATCTGATGACAAATGGCCGACTTATTATTTTTTTGGTAAACGACCGAAATTCCGCTATTTCACGATTTTTTGATTTTCATTATTTGCACAGCTTACCTACCCAACGCAAACGAATAAATACATTTGAACTTAATTGAAAATAAACACAGTAGTCTTCGTATATTATTTTTTAATTTATTTACAGCACTACATGCTCAATGTATCGCACAATTAGCTAAACTAACGAAATTAAACTAACTAATTAAATTAAGCAAATCAACGCACAAAAAAAATGAGTAAAAACAAAGACATAAGTGTACATTTTATGCCATGTGGAAAAACTGCTGACTTCTTCTTTGTTTTTTGTATTCGCTGCAATCGGTCTCACGTATTAGGGTCCAAATATAGTCACCCATCATAGCCGTGTCATAGATGCCCTGATAGCGTCGTTCCATAGCCTTCAATTCCTGATGAAAGCGCTCGCCGTGTTCGTCGCTCACGTCTCCTAAATTCTCAGGGAAAAAATCCAAATGAGAATGCAGAAAATGTATTTTAAGTGACATGTGCACTCCCATGGCTTCATAGTTCTTTACCAGATCCTCAACTATGTCCTTATAATTCGGGCTTTTGTTGTTTCCTAAAAAGTTTTCCACAACAAGCCTGAAGGAATTCCATGCTGCGGCTTCGATGGGTGATAACAGCTTTGGGAATTTTTCATCTTTCAACATTTTTTTTATCTCGGGTCCTGCGAAGACTCCTTCTTTAATTTTTGCCAGCGAAAGGTAAGGGAAAATTGACCGTAAATAGGCAAAAGCGCATATCGGCGCATATTTTCCAATTGTATTTCCTATACTCTATGCATTTCAGCAAAATGTCCATAGTTTCATAGTTCTCCTTTGAATGAACCGCATGAGCAATAGGAAGAGATGGCTTTTCATTCCCATTATGTAAGAGAACTGCCTTCAAGCTCTCTTTGTTGCTGTCAATAAACAACCTCCATTCGTTGGGGTTGTGAATTTGGTGAAGCTTTTGGAACAAGCCTGAAATGTCGCTGCAAAAACATATTTGGTCTTTCTTTGTATAAAATTTTGCATACTCCTTGTGACGGTTTCTGTACGATGATACTTTCACTTCTGAAGCCGCAAATCCACACTGTATCATCCGAGACGCAAAAAGTTCGGATTTCTCCTTAGTGAGACCAAAATCGCGCACCCAATCGTTTAGTTCGGCCTGTGACAGTAATTTTCGCTTTGTACCCGGCTCAAATTCGCTTGCATTTGACTCGGACTCTTCTTCTGACGATTCTGCTTTTTGAAGAGATGCACCAGGGCACACTGGATATGGCACATCATATGGCAAACGATCCCACTTGAGCGTAGTTCCATTTTAAAAATCTTCCTACCCCACTGTTTGTGGTGAGGCAAAAATAACAGTCTGTGGAATGGCATAGCGGCTTTTTCCACATCATTGGTGTATCGAATTTCATATGGCGGCTAAACTTAATGTGTTTAAATAAAAATTCTTACCTTCCGCCAGCTGCCCAGTTGGTTAAGATTATATAGCAAAGATCACACAGCGACTTAGGTGTCCATGGTTCTGTGATATTTGGTGAAATACCAAAATAATTCAAATAGTGCAATTGTACTGCTGGAGTAAACTTGTGTGCGTGATTTTTTTTTATAAACTGGCCACAAACATTGCAGAAATTGTCTGGATCATTCAAACACTCGAACACACGTAGTCTTTTACTCATTGTCTTCCTTGCGTTTTCTAAATATTAACTTCTTTACACTTTCACAGACAGTTTTGAAATGCAATTGATAACCGTGTCTCCTTATGTTTAAATATGTATGAGCATGTAGTGCTGTAAATAAATTAAAAAATAATATACGAAGACTACTGTGTTTATTTTCAATTAAGTTCAAATGTATTTATTCGTTTGCGTTGGGTAGGTAAGCTGTGCAAATAATGAAAATCAAAAAATCGTGAAATAGCGGAATTTCGGTCGTTTACCAAAAAAATAATAAGTCGGCCATTTGTCATCAGATTTTGTTAAGTAAGGGCTTATTTTCTTTGGAAAAGTGTCAGCTATACGTAAAAAAATTAAAATCGCTGTTAACATCGCGTTTTATATTTTATATGAATTTTTATATGAATTTTTCAGCCACATTTTTACTAAAAAAACGCAGTTTTTTAACCTTTTTAAGCCGCCAACATCAAAACTACTAACCCGATTTGAAAATTTTCTGAGAATAAGTTGTAGACGGCTCAATTGTCTTTAATTTGAGTAGTAGTAGGATCAAATAGGTCAAAGAAGACGAAAGATATGCTCAAAATAGTAAGTGTACCTCCAAAAATTAAAAAAAAAAATTAAAAAATTTGTATCTCACAAACCAATCGACAGAAAAATTTTTAAAATTCATTTTCGTGTTTAGTAGGTCCAAATCCATGAGAAAAAGTATGCTAGAAACAAATAACAGACAAAAGTTTGTTATTTGTGACCTAGTGTTATTAATTAATAAAATAACAAAAATATAATGTTGAAAGATCAAATAAATACAACTTTAAATCAAACAAATTTTACCACTTGAACTGTTAATCACTTATATCTGCATAATTCTGTGAACAACATTTCAGTGGCACAATTTGTTAAATATTAAATTCTTTTACAAAATTTGGAAATTCTTTAACAATAAGTCTGTTCGATTACTTTTCCTGTAAAGTTCAGTAAAAACTACTCAGTAACAAAATTTCAAATAGTAAGACAAATTTACAAAAAGTGAACGAACAGAAAATTTGTAGGAATTATTAAATTAGATAAAATAGCTTGTTTTAAATATTAAAAAAAAAATCAACTGGTGATTATGGAAAAGATCAAATTTAATTGAAATTGTCGACCAAAAAGAATTTAAATGTTTTTTAACTTTCGCCACAGTTAATTATTTAATATTTTTCACTTTAAATCCATAAACAATTACCATTTAATCTAATATTTGTTTTTGTTTACTAAAAATACAAGCATATTTTTTCAATCATATGTTTTTTTCTTCTTACAAATTTTTACTGGCAAAAATGTATCCAGTGAAAACTTGTAAGTTCTTTGGCATCAAACTGTCACTTTACTCTCTCTTTTTACCAGTTTTTACTGCGTATTTGTCTAAACGAACACCTTCCAGTAAAAGCTTGTACAAATTTTTGTGTTATCGAACAAACTTAATGTTATATTTTTTAATTATTAAATTTTGGCACTTTATTTATATTATTAGGCCTGTTTTTTAAGCACCGGATTTATTTTTGGATTTATTTTGTTTCATTTAAAGTTGTATATATATCATCTTTCAAGATGAAATATATTCCGGCTAGAGATCTGTTTGTTTCGCAAAAAAAGTCCATGCCTTGTGTTTTAACATGAAATTTTTTTATTTTTATTTAAATCTAACTCCAATTAAATTTTATAAAAATTTAAAAAAAAGGTTCTAAACATATAAACACAGAAACTAAATTAAGCCAAACACGTAATGAATTTATAAAAAAATAAATGCGGTTTGGATTAAGTTTTATTCAATTCTAGGATTTGCAAAATTGTATTTCACATCATATTAGCATATAAAAGCTAGCTATCGATCAAAAAACAATGTTTTTGGTTTCAATTTTTAACGAAATAATATAAATTTAATAATAGAGCCGGCGATTTTATGAGAATGGTAAATAAGTAGATCTTGCTGACATATTAAATTAATGTCAAAAAATCGTCATTTTGGAAGCAAAAGTCGTCAAATAGTCATTTAGTTATTTTGGGTATTAAATATCATCAAAATGACGACAAATCGTCAAACCTGACAACTCTGCATGCGATTACTACTAATTCATACGTACATACATACTGTATTACAAACAAAACAAAAAAACGACAACAATATTTTGTGGGTTTTTTTTTTGTTTTTAAGTGTTGATCATGACCATGGATGGTAACCTATTCTATATGGTTATTGGTCGTAGTAACGCTATTTGCTTTCATTTCGGTAACGGTATTTTAGGGTAAACTATACTTCAGTTATTTCGGTAACGGGATTTTAGCGTTAACGGTAGTTTATTTATTTCGCTAACGGTATTTTAGCGGTAACGATATTTTAGATATTTCGGTAACTTTATTTTAGGGAAAAAGATTTTTCAATTATTTTGGTAACGGCATTTTAAGGATAACGTTATTTTAGTTATTCAGGTAATGTTAATGCACACCACAATTTTTAACCGCATTTTGCCCGAGTTTAAATGACTGTCTAGTTTATGATCATACTTTGGGAAAATATATCTATTTACAGAAGTTTTTTTGTTCAGATCTTGTTAGATTTTTTCGGTAACGGTATTTTAAGGTAACGGTATTTTACGGATAACGGTATTTCAAGAATATCGGTAACGGTATTTAAGCGATAACGATAGTCAGTTGAAAGGTGTTAGAATCGGGGACGGTATTTCAGCGATATTGACAGCCATCCCTGCTTGCGTATATTCTTGTGTAGAAGCATTGAATGTACGTATGTATGTATGTATGTATGTATGTATGTATGTATGTATGATGAAATAAATAGTATAATTTAAAATTTGCTTCAAAATTTTTAGAGGTCTTCCCACATTTTCACTCATAACTTTTGAACGCGTTAACCGATTTTGATCATTTTCACTAGAAAAGTGCTCATGATATCAACAAACAATTTGACAGAAAATTAGCAGTACCTCTTCTGTATTGTCGGAGTATTTTGTGTTTCCACAGACAGACGGACGGGCAGACGGACAGACGGACATGGCTATATCGACTTCTCTATTCATGCTGATCACGAATATATATAGTTTATGGGGTCCCAGAATTTTTTTAAAAGAATTACAAACATTTGACAAAGTGAATATACCCTCCTGCACTATGGGATGGAGGGTATAATGAGACTACAATAAAAAAGCTGTTAAATTAAATTGATTCTATTTCCAGGGCCCTTCTATGCTACTCTTAGTTACTCAACCCTTCCTCTTTATTTTTATTCACCAGCTCTGCCCTACGCAGTACACAACCAAAGAGAAGAAAACTGTTCTTTTAAGAGAAATATAGGTTGTGTTGGCAAACATTAGGTTTGAAGGTAACATATTGTATTTGAAGGTATTGAAATTGGGTTTGATGATGTGTTGCCATAAAATTTCTTTCGAAATATTCTAAATCACTCATCAAAAATTATAAAATCTGCTATATCGTAGGAATTAGAATATTAGAGTCTTGTAATATTTATTATGTTAAAAAAATATACAATTTTACCACACAAATAATGTGCCAAATAATGAGTCAAAATATTAAAATTTTTGACGTAAATGCTGCAGTGTTTTACTACATTGTCGTGTTAAATAAACCTTTCTGCAGTTATTAAATTTGTAAACATTTAATAACACCAAAAATATTTTTTTTTAAAGTCTATGAAAACTCAATTATGATTGAAAAAAAAAATTGACTAAAAAGTATTTTTTTACAAACAAAATATACTATAATAATATACTCAAACATATATGATGAGGGTATATAAATACAAGATTGCCATTCATTCCCTTTGTAACTCATCGAAATAAAGGTCTAAAGTTTAGACTCTAAACCATAGGTAGGCAAAACGTAAAATGAGGTTGTGTGTGCGAGCAAACTACGCAGCAAACACGAAATCGAGCGTTTCAAATTACTATTATAGTTCCTTACACACAAAAAATAGTTGCAAATAAATTTGTAAAATTTAAATAAGTTTTTAAATTTTTTAGCCAAAAACTTTGGAAAATTGAAAAAAAAATTAATGCTGAAATTTTTTAAATGGAAAAACGTAGAAATGAAATTAACAACGAGATTGATATACAAACGGAACTTCTAATACTTCCAAACTGATTTATTTACACAACCAAATGCTCTGTATTTATACTGTTATGACAATTTCTTATTAATAAAATGTGTTTTAAATTTGATAACATAAAGTGCATTGCATGATACTAAATGCATTATCAATCATAAAATATTTTTCGTAATTTATTATTAATTTGAATTGTTTGTTGGTATATATATAATTGCTGAAAATAATATAAAAGCATCCGCCGCATGTACATTTGTCGCAGTCTCTTCGGTAACTAAATGAAAGAGCATAAGTATATGTGTGAAGTGTGGTCTCTGCACAATTGTGCTATGAAATGCCTACCTCTGGTCTAAACCCCCATAAAGTGTAGAAGAACATTTATCAAAAAAGTTTCTAATATTACCAAGTATAGTAGGAGCATTTCAACTAATAACTATATTCAAAGTTTTTTAATCAAAATGTATTATACAAAAATATAGTGACATTTAACTACAAAAACTTGGAAATTCTTCCTTTTTTCCCTCGATAGCTTAATAAATTTTCCCATGTATCAAAAATGCCGTTATTAAAAATTACTTTATTTATAAAATAAAAAAATATGACATATGTTTAATATTATCTCTACTAACACCACCTTCACATTATTACTAATGTTAAATAATTTGTAACATACGGTGGATGGTATAGAAAAATTGGTTAAACCAATTTTAATGCCTGTACTTGTGTAATGGTAATTTGGTTTGTACATGTCATTATTTTTACCAAAACTGGCAAGCGCAACTTGTTAATTATTCAAAAATATGGCAACCTTCCAACAAAAGCTTTTAACAAAATGTTCCAACTCGACACATTTTTTACAGAAAATGATGTTAATCTACCCATTTTAAATAGAAAATGTGGTGTACTGAGTTGGGCAGAGCTCGACTTTTTTCGAGAAACACGAGAGAAGCATTCCATCTCTTTAATGTTATTACTCCATGCTATTTCACAATTTGTATGGCAAAAACGGCTAGTTTTTATTGTATTTCTACACTAATAGTTCTAGTGTGTTTAAAAAATATTATTTCTTTAGTCATTCATAAACAGTGTGTTGAACAACAACAGTTATGGAGGTAATAAATGAAGCAACAACCCCAGCTAAATTGACAATGCTCGCAGAGGACATGTATACAATTAAAACAAAAATTAAAAATAACTTTTTGGAACACAATCCAGAACTATTAGAACGTTCAAAGGCTAAAATTATTAGAGACAAGTTAAGGTCAAAACATGGTGACACGGCAGAAATATACGATCAGGTAAACACACACATATATATTTTGTGCTCGAGTTACCGATTACAAATTTTAATATGGTGTTGGGTTGCCAGATATGAAATCGACAATTTCATTTAAGCACCCCTCAAAACAAACAGTATGTGACCACGTCCAGAATTAAAAACGAAAATATTTTTCTATTACCGGTTGAGGAGGCTGAGACACATGAGCCCCAAAAACCGTTACGCCTAGTAACATACATTTATGGATAAAATATAAAAGAATTTTTCTCACGATTTCAGATATACATTTTATCTTAAGATCCAGATATCTTAAATACCCCCTGTAAGGCTTATATAGCAAATTAGTCTACTCAAATAAACAGAAATTCTCTCAAGAATTCAATTATGATTATTCATAATACGCATAAAAACATTAAAGGTGCTATAGTTAAAAAAGCTACCATCTACTACTATCACTTTTTATTTTATTTTAACCTTCATCAAAGTTACAGTCCGAAAAAGTAAAATTTTTCAAAAAATTGTAAATATTTGTGAAAAAATCGTCAATATCGCCATTTTAAGAATGAGAAATAACCAAAAAGAACCTTAATTCCAAACACCTTATATTTTAATAAAAATGAAAAAAGTTTACTCTTAATTTCGTTTTAATCACCCGATTAAAAAAAATATATATTAAGCTTTAGGTAGACATATCAATTTCTATCATATTAAATTTCATCAGAAATATGGGGCTGTATATCTGCTTGTATGGGTTTAGATCTAATCTGATGCAATTAGATGTATGGCCCGACAGAATTGTATTAGATTGTATCAGTTTTGAATCTAATTGTATCAGTTTATAAACTGATACAAATAGATATAATTATATAAAATCCAGATATTATTGTATCCGGCTTTTGACCTAATCTTGTATTAATTTATGCCAAATTGCACTGTTGTTACATTTTTGTATATGATTGTCTGCAAATATACACAATTTCATACAAATATATGATCATCCTATCATATCCTTAAGTCCATAAAAAATGATTATGAAACATATTACTTTTTTGCGGTGTTCAAAAAAGTTACGGCATAAATATTTTTTAAGTTTTAATGCACATTACGGTGTCCCGGAAGTGTACAATCTTACGTAATAGTACTCCAGCGATGAGTATTATATAGTTGATTATGGAAAAAGCAAAAATCGAGAATACTTACAGTTCGCTCCTCCTAGTTTTTAGATAGCTAATATAAGTATGTACCTTCAAAAATACCTATCGTTTGAGTACATTACAAACTTCGCCAATTTTTTTAATTTTATCTACAAAAAGATATACATTTTCTGATATGGAACGATATATAACTATGAATAGGGGAATATATCGTTTTATCCAAATTGAAATAAATGTTTTTAATTATTACACTGCAATGGAGTACGGATATAACGAACTCGCAGGCATCGGGCGATTTAGTTCGTTATAAGCGAAGTTCGCAATAAGCAAGGTAAACAGTTCCCAAAATATTATTAAAATTTCAGAATTTTTTTTATTAATTCTAAAAATTTTAAAATTTTTGTTTGTAATTCTAAAACAAATTTTCGTTTAAAACTCGTTTCATTGAGTTTTTAATTATTTTGAATTATTTGCAGCGCTATCTTTATTTTAGAATCTCGATTTTTTTATGTGTTCGCTATAAGCGTAACAATTTGTATGAAAACTCGGAAAAGGGTCCAAAAAATTAGTTCGTTATATAAAAAGTTCGTTATAACCATATTGCTTTGTATGAAATATGTAAGTAAATACGTTGGGACCAGAAAATTTGTTCAATATTGAAAAAGTTCGTTATGACCGGTGCACAGTAGACCATTTCACGAGAAGTCGGTCGACACATTTTAAAACCGAAAATATTTTTCTATTACCGGTTGAGGAGGCTGATACACATGAGCCCCAATAACCGTTACGCCTAATAACATATATTTATGGATAAAATATTTTTTTTTTTGTTCTCATTTCTATTTATTGGGTCTTCACAAAATTTTAGTGAACTAACAATAATTATTCAAATCTTAAAACTAAATATTGACGTTAAATCCAGCCAGTGCCAGACAAAATTTCAAGGGCTCAGCGACTAAATATGTTAAGGAGCATTTGTAACACTTTTATTGTACCAAGTCTGGTGTGTCCAATTTTCTAAGGCGTAGATGTCCACAATTATTTAATAAATTTCGAGCTAGTGTATTAGGGTGTGTTTCCAATCTTTTCATATATCTTTCAGTGTATTTCTTGATCTCAGTTTTGATAAGTGGGACGTTCAGATCCTTATGTATGTTAGAATTTCTCACGTACCAGAGTGAATTTGTGGGTGCCGTGTAATAAAGCCATCGGTAATAAAGCCATATGGCTTTATTTCTCAACGTAATGGGTAATAAAACCATATGGCCTTATTACCAAACGCATTGAGAAATAAAGTCATATTCAAAATTTTCAATTTTGAGAAATAAGGCCATATGGCTTTATTACCCATCAAATATGAGAAATAAAGCCATATGCCTTTATTACCGATCACCTTGAGAAATAAAGCCATAATTAAAATTATACGTCAATATTTACCTATTTTTTTGTTGGAAATATTTGATTTTTATCGTATACTAACTTTTAAAGTATTTATCCGGACAAATTATTTGCAATTTTTTTTTTTTTATTCTTTAAATAACTTCACATGAGAACCTGTCTCTTGTTATTGTCTCCAAATTCTTATCTACTTCAAATTCTTGTTTACAAAGATTATTAGAAGAGAGGAACAGCTGATTTTTATACACATATGTTTATGTAAATATGATGTGACTTGTACGTCATATTAATCAGCATGCTTACAATTACTCGTTGTTATCAATTTG
This sequence comes from Delia radicum, assembly GCA_021234595.1. Taxonomy (NCBI): domain Eukaryota; kingdom Metazoa; phylum Arthropoda; class Insecta; order Diptera; family Anthomyiidae; genus Delia; species Delia radicum. The sequence continues at coordinate 124,772,224 of CM037851.1, forward strand.
TTGTTATACCAGTTCGTTGTTATCAGTTCATTGTCTAAAGTACACGTGTTTTAATTAAAATGGCACAAGAAGAGATTTTAGAATATAAATTAATAGCTGGATTCAGGGCATCCAGCAAATTATTATATTTGGAAAAAGAACAACAAATTTTCAAATTAAAGTATAATAGGGATAATACAAAGTATTATTACTGCTACGAAAAAAACTGTAAGGCTGGAGTTGCGGTGGAGTTTAATAGTACTAGGTATTGCCGTCAGAGTGGGAAAAGTATGCATTGTCATCAACCCCAAATTGAGCTCATTAAAAAGTTGGAATTGATCAATTCAATTAAAGGTGAAGTAAAAGAAGCTCCACTTAAAAGATCAAGTGTTCGTGACATTTTTGATGAGCAATGTAAGAAGTTTAAAGAAGCCTCACTCAATATACAGTATGGGAATATGCGTAGGCAGTTATTTAATATTAAGCAAAAAGCATTTCCTAAAAGTCCTACAACTTTCGTTGAAATTAATAATATATTCAAAACTGAAAAAATTCTAAAAATATTTGGTATGTCGAGGTATGAAAATGAAAAAAAATTTTATTTTGATACCATAATAACAGATAATTTTTCATACACTTTATTCGTTTCACCAACAATTTCAAATGCTTTGAAATCATTGAGCATATCTAATCGACGTACTTATATATTGGATGGTACATTCAATGTAGTTCCAATATCCAAAGAGTTTAAACAATTACTAATTGTTCATGTTGTTTATGCAGAATACGTAAGTATATTTGAAGTTTCAACATTAAATATCTGTATTAAATTGTCCAAAATTAATTTATTTCTTTTTGTTTTTAGACGTTTCCATTTATTTATATATTAATGGATAAAAAATCAGAGGAAGCTTATACACACCTATTGCAATATATTAAATCTAATGTATTTGATATGCAACCAACAACCGTTATAACGGACTACGAAATTGGTTTACGTAATGCCATTAAAAAAGTATACCCAACGACAAAAACGGTGGGTTGTTGGTTTCACTTTACAAATGCATTAAGACGAAAAGCGCTCAAAATACCCGGATTTATCAAGCATTTAAATATGGATTATAAGGCCAAAAGCTTTTTTAACAAATTCTTGTATTTGCCGTTATTGAAGGCAAACGATATAGTAGCTGCATACCAAAGCTTAAAAACAGATCCAATAAATGCAAAATACGTTTGTGAAGGCTATTTTCAACCTTTCTTGAAATATTTTGAAAGTTACTGGATTAAAAAAGTAAATGAAATTATTTCTGCGGTGCAGTGCATTAAGACCAATGGCAATAACGCCAATTTGCCTTATTTCTCATTTTAAAAAGAAATAAGAGCAATATATAGTTTTTCTTTTTTCAATAAAAACTAAGGATTTTCCCTTTACAGAATGTTTAAAAAAAAGTTTATGCATTTTGTAAAAGGAAAATCTATCGTTTTTCTTTTTTCAATAAAAACTAAGGATTTTCCCTTTTACAGAATGTTTAAAAGAAGTTTATGCATTTTGTAAAAGGAAAAATCTATAGTTTTTCTTTTTTCAATAAAAACTAAGGATTTTCCCTTTTACAGAATGTTTAAAAAAAGTTTATGCATTTTTTAAAAGGAAATTTGATGAAATTGAGAAATAAGACCAATTGGCGTTACTTCCATTTTTTATAATTTTTAATTTTACTCTTATTTCTCAATTTAAAAGGTAATAAAGCCAATTGGCTTTATTGCCATTGGCCTTAATGCACTCCACCTATTTTTGCACTTTATTTTACCTATATATGTATATTATATATATATATTTCTTTTTGTTTAAGGAAACAACAACAAATTTTTCCATATATCAACAGCCGTTTAGAACCAGCAACAGTGCTGAAGGTTTCCACAGTCAACTTAATATTAAGCTTACGAAGCATGGGAATTTTTATAAATTTGTGGATTTGTTGTGTAAAATAGACGTGTCTAAATCAATAGACTTTTTAAAATCCATTTCTGGGTGTACATCATTATACACACAGAAAAACAATTATTACATAAAACAAAATAGATTTATAAAAGAACGATATCAACTATTAAAGGACAATAAAATATCATTTAATATTGCTCTCAGTCAGTTTTCTAAAATGAAAAACTGCATTATCGATGAGAATTTCATAAATACAATAGACACTAATGATGAATCAGACATGAGTAATGACGAAGATGATATTATGCCTGAAACACAACCAAAACATTATCTATCATGTATTATTTGCTGTGACAAAGAGCGAGAGTTACTGTTTGATCCTTGCAAACATTTCAAAGTCTGCCAAATTTGTTATGAAAGAATGAAGAACGACGCCGAACAGAAAAAAATAAAACCATTGTGTCCATTGTGTCGTTCCGTTATTAAAAATGTTGAAATTATTTATTGCTAAGGTAAATGTACATATTACCGGACTAGAACATTAATCCCGTACTAATATAGTTTTACTTAAAAAATAATAGTTAAACTAAGCAGAAAACCCTTGTATTTAGAGTTATTGTTCATTTTTTTTCTAAATTTTTTGTTCATTTTTTTCTTATTTTGCTTTTCTTGTTTACATGAATTGAATTTACATGTTTTTTAGGTTTTTTTTTTGAATTTTTTTTTTTGAATTTTTGTTTTGTATTCGTATTGAATAAATATGTTGATTTTGTTGTTATGAATAAAAAAAAAATTATATGATTTTATTTTACAAAATGCAACAGTAAAGGATGAAACATTTTGTAAAAGGGAAAATTATTAGTTTAAGGAGAACCTCTAGATGGCTTTTTTTCTCAACGCGGTATGTAATTAATACATATGGCTTTATTTCTCATATTTGATGGGTAATAAAACCATATGACTTTATTACCCATCAAATATGAGAAATAAAGCCATATGACTATGAGCAATAACGCCATAATGGCTTTATTTCTCAATTCATTTGGTAATAAAGCCATATGGCTTTATTTCTCAATGTTATGGGAAATAAAGCCATATGGCTTTATTACCGATGGCTTTATTGCACGGCACCGAATTTGTGATGAGTCTTAATATCTTGTTTTGCCTTCTTTGTAATTTTTCAACATTGGAAGCCGAGGTAGTTCCCCATAGCTGAATACCATAGCACCATATGGGTTTTATAATCGAGTTGTAAATCAATAATTTACAGGCTAAGCTGAGTTTAGAGTTTCTACCTATAAGCCATTTTAGTTTTTAATTTAATTTGGGTAATTTTAGCATCTATATGAGCTTTCCATGTAAGTCGACGGTCAAGATGAATGCCCAGATATTTAACATGTGTGTTCTGGGGTATATTATGATTATTAATACGAAATGGTGGACAAGATTCTCTTCGTAAGGTAAACGTAATGTGAATCCATTTTTGTTCATTTACTCTAATTCTCCATCTCTCTAACGAAGCTTGTTGTTATTTTTAGAGGAATATACCTTATTCTTTAATAATTGAAACACGTGTGTCTTCGTTTGGAATAAAAAGAAAGAATGACAAAATTTATTTTAATGTAATTCAGGGTTACCATATTTCATGTACCATATAAATCAAGTAAATATATTAGTAATGTCAATTTAGTGGTTAATTCATTTTTCATTTTCAACATCCTCACTAAAAATTAATTTACTTCAAGCCCATGTCATCTACAAAGCCATTTAACTTAGTTTGTGCAAGGGGTTTAGTGAAGACATCTGCTACCATCTCATCAGAACTTATAGACTTCAGGGTTATCTTTTTAGAAGATATGTTGTCTCAAATAAAATGATGTCGAATATCGATGTGCTTCGTTTTAGGATGATATGACTCATTTAGTGCTAGCTGAATGGCACTTTGGTTGTCACAAAATAACTTTGTTGCTTCCAACTCATTACGAAACAACTCCTCCTCCAGCCCTCTAAGCCAAAGCATTTCTTGAACTGCTACACCCATAGCCATATATTCAGCTTCACAAGTAGATAAAGCCGTGGTTTGCTGTTTTTTTGAACCCCATGATATAGCGGCACCTTTCTTGATTAATACATATCCGCTAACTGATTTTCTTTGCTCTGGGTCAGCTGCATAGTCGGCATCGCAAAAACATGTTGTCTCAAAACTTGCTTGCTTTTTAAACATTAACTTGTGATTGATTGTTCCTTTTAAATATCGTAATATACGTTTTGCTGCAGTCCAATGTTGTATTTCAAAATTATTGTTGAAACGACTCAATAAATTTACAGCAAAACTTATATCTGGTCTTGTAACTTGAGCCGCAAAAAGTAAACTGCCAATTAATTCCTGATAAGGATACTTTTTCATTTCAGATTCATTTTCCGCATTTTCATTTTTTTTAAATTTCACATTTGGATACATAGGAGTAGCAACTGAATTACAGGAAACCATGTCAAAACGCTCTAACATCTTTTCAATATAAGACGATTGGTCTATTGATAAACTTTTACTTTTATCGTACGTTATTTTCATTCCCAAAAACGATTTAGCCGGACCAAGATCTTTCATCTTAAACTCGTCTTTAATACTGTTAATAAGTGAATTTTTAGTACTTTCATTTTTCCACAAAACAATCATATCATCGACGTATACAGCAACAATAATCATATTTTCAGTATTCTCGTTCATCACATAAACACACTGATCGGTTTTAAGCTGTCTCATACCAAGGCCTTTAAGTTTTCCACTTAACTTCACATTCCACATTCGTGATGCCTGTTTCAAGCCATACAGTGGTTTATTTAACTTTAGCATATGACCTTCCGGAATTGATATACCCTCAGGAACTTCGATATATATTTCATCTCTTAAATTTCCTTGAAGAAAAGCTGTACATACATCTAAATGATTAATATTTAAATCAAATTCTAAAACGACTGACAATAAATATCTTAAAGTGTTATATCTCATAACCGGAGAATACGTTTCTCGGGCAACCAGCCTTGCTTTATATTTCATATCGCCCTCTTCATTTTTCTTTTTAAAAACCCATTTTGTAGATAATTTTTTTACTTTTTCATCATTTTTAACAACACTCCACGTGTTATTTTCTAAAAGCGAATTATATTCACTTTGTATAGCATCTAACCAAAAATCTTTTTCCTCACCATCCACAGCTTCGAAATAATTCATCGGATCATTGATATTAGTACTTACTAAATATGTAATGTAATCATCCATATTTTTTGGTTTTCTCACCCTATTCGATCTACGAGGTGTTTCCTCTTCATTTGATTGTTGTTCTTCTTCTTCTTGCTCTTGTTCTTTTTCATCGTCATCTGTGGTATTTGCTGCTGATTCAAAATCACATTCAACTTCGCTTGAATCAATATGATCAGAATTTTCATTTACTAAAATCCTCACTAAATTTTGATTATTTTTGGATGTGATAGTGTTATTTTGAATATTATCTGGGTTTCTAAAATACATTTCATTTTCTATAAATACTACATTGCGACTTACGTGTAATTTCCTCATTGTTGGATCATACAATCTATAGGCCTTGGAATTTTCACAATATCCAACCATGATACACTTTTTGGATTTTGGATCCCATTTTTTGCGAAGTTCCTTGGGAACCAATACCATTCCAACACAACCAAAGACACGAAGATGATCTAAATTTTCCTGCTGACCGCTCCAAACCTCGTTTGGAGTTTTACCATTAAGTCCCTTTTTAGGCATACGATTTGCTAAATACGATGCAGTACTTGTAGCCTCGGCCCAATAAAACTTTCTTAGATTTGCATCGTATAACATTGACCTGGCTTTTTCGACTAAAGTCCTATTCATGCGTTCTGCTTTTCCGTTTTGTTGCGGACTATACGGTGCAGAAGTTTGATGTATTATGCCGCTGTCGTTGCAAATTTGTTTCAGCTGTGCGTTGCAATATTCTAAGCCATTATCAGAACGGAGTATTTTGATTTTTTTACCCGTTTGATTTTCCACCATATTCTTAAAACTTTCAAATATTTTTGGTACTTCCGACTTATTTTTCATCATAAAAACAAAAACTTTACTTGAAAAATCATCAAGAAATAGCACGTAGTATGCTGCACCTCCCATTGACTTTTGCTCCATTGGACCACAAACGTCCGTGTGTATAAGTTGTAAAATTTCCGTTGTTTTTGTTGTTGACGATTTATACGACTTACGTGATTGTTTACCCTGCATACATGATGTACAAGCATTTGATTTTGAGTTGTCAACGTACTCAACACCTGAAGATTCATCAGACCGTAGATTTTCAATGTTTTTATCACCAGGATGACCTAAACGCTTATGCCAAACTTCCTTACTCATAACAGCAAAATTTTGAGGTTGGGTTGAAACATTGAGTTTATACAACCCTCTATGTTTAAACGCTTCTGAATAAATTTCTTGGCCCTTTTTGATTATACATTTGTCGCCTTCAAATTCAACTTTGAATCCCTTTTTCGTTATTTGACTTACCGAAATTAAGTTCGCGCAAATATCTGGTACATATAAAACGTCCTTGATGTTTATATATTCCAGTTTTCCCTTAAACTCTTGTTGAATACGTATATTACCTTCACCAGCCACTTTAAGGATGTAATTGTCGGCTACGGCAACACTTTTTTTACTTTGATATGGATTAAAATCCACAAAAACATCTTTATTATTTACCAAATGATATGATGAACCAGAATCTATAAACCAGTTGTCATTTGTTTCAAATTTTACTGATAAACATGTTATAAGTGCTTTCTCTATATTGCCGCCATTTTGTTTTTTCTTTTGTGCCTTACAAAATTTAGCAAACAATTTTAGTAAATATTTCTTCTAAATAGCGTTCATCTTCTAGAAGTTGTTTGGCTTCTTCGTCTAATTCAATAGAGGTAGTTTTCCATTTTTATCGAATGTTGGACATATATGGATCTGAAGTGCACAACAAAATAGTGATAGGGGTTCATTAGTGCAACATATGGATATTTTTTTTGTGTTGTGCTCGCGAAAGAATCTGTACTCTTTGTTCCTTCTTCAGATAGATCTCCTATTGGTACAATATTGTTTTGAATTATTTGTTCCCCATGGTACACAATTTTATGAACTGTGGAGGGCATATATCTCCAAGAGTATTTTTCGTTATAAAGCATAGCTGTTTTATTGGCGTACTTTCCAAATTTTTTTGCATTTACCTTTCTGCTGAATTTGTTTTTTTTTCTTTTTTTTCTTCATTTTCTTTGTTTTTTCTCACCGTTTCGCCTAACGGACCAAATTCCAAATCATAACCCAATTTAAATATATGCACCATAAAACGTATTCTAGCATGAAGAGGGGACATTCCAAATTCGAAGGCTTCCTTAAAACTATCGTCTTTTGGTGGGGGTTGGCTTAATTGACTTGATGTCGTTTGGCACATAATGTAGCTTAACGATGACTTTGTTTCGGTTAAAGTTTTTATTTTTTAACTTCTTCAGTTATAACATCTTTGGTTTCCTTTTTGAATACAAATTTTATTGGTCTGCAATACTTTCTTGAAGAAGCAATTTAATTTTTCCATATATCAATTTCTGTTGCTCTACTAGTTGACGGCTCTAAGCCGCTATAAATTTTTGTTAAGTACGATGGAACGAAAGATGCCATAAACAAATTAGCATCTGATGAATTTTTGGCTTTAAATTGCTTGTATTGTTTCTGACCAGAGGATCCATCACATCCTCATTTAAAAACGAAAGTAATGATGCCATTTCCAATTTTTTTTAAATGATCAGTATCAGGCGTATTTAGCAATCGTTCTGACGTATGTTCAAGGAGCTTTGCAATTCTATTTCTGCTAAACTTGAAATGACACTAATAGGAGATTGTGAAGGTAAGCATTCTTTTTTGACAGAAACTAAGTCTCGATACTTTGGAAAAATCCCACAATTCTTTTATTTGATTTTCTTGTTCTAAACGACTCAGTGGCTCTATATTTCTAACAATAATAGCTTAGAAATTACAAAATTATACAAAATTTATTTTACTTTAAAATCTTTTAAAAAAAAAGTTACAGTCATTTTAAAATTAAAATTATTATTTAGAAAGATATGTGATATAGTAGAAAAATTTGAAATAGAGTCGCAATTTTTTGGCTCCCGAGGTTCACTGGTATTTACTTTCAAATGAATAACATAACTTTAAAATCGGTAACCATAAAAAAATGATTTTTGGCCGCCTTCTTAAAATATGGTCCACAGTGCAGTGTTCGTTATAACCAAACTCCATTGAATATGTTATTATATATAATTTTGATTAGTGTTATATCTAATAATACATGTATTCGTACATAATTTTATTAACCATATATAGTTGTATATGTGCTATACGATTATATATTGGTCGATATTTAATAAGATGTAATTCTATGTGGCATCGTATAAAAAAAATGTAGAGGAAACGAATTGTATGTAAAGGGTGATTTTTTAGCAACTTTATTATTTATTTTCGTGTAACATGTTACTGTTAAACATGCTCAGTTTGGTCCATAATTTAACAATGAATCGACTTACAAACGTACAACGCTTGGAGATTACTGATTATTATTATTAAAATTCATGCTCGGTTAAGAAAGTGCAAATTGTGTTCAGCGACGAAGCTCATTTCTTTTTGAATGGATACGTGAACAAGCAAAGCTGCCATATTTGGTGTGAACAGCAGCAAGAAGCATTGCAAGAACTGCCAATGGATCCCGAAAACCGCACCGCTTGGTGTGGATTATGGGCCGGTGGCATCATTGGACCGCACTTTATCAAAGACGACGAAGGCAGGAACATTACTGTAAATGGCGTGCGCTACCGGGCGATGACTATACATTTTTTTTTGCCCAAAATGGAAGAGCTGGACTTGGGTGACATGCGGTTTCAACAAGACGGTGCCACACAGCACGCGAAACAATGGCCCAATTGAGAGGCGAGTTCGGTGAACAGTTTATTTCACGTTTGGGCCGGTTAAGGCGCAAGCCAACAACAGTTGACGCACTGGAAGCCAATATTGAAGAATTTATTCGTGAGATAGTGGCCGAAATGTTGGAGAGAGTATGCCAAAATTGGATCCAACATATGAACCATCTGAGGCGTAACCGCGGTCAACATTTACATGAAATCATCTTTAAACATTGAATTATGTAGATCGTTCTGATTCAAAGATTTCATACATTTCTCTAAATTTTATGTGATTTTTTTAAATCAAATCCGAAAGCTCTTAAAAAAATCACCCTTTATAAACATATATATAACATGTATATATGTTTATAAAGTATGTGTAAACGTTTTTACTCGGGCACTTCATTTGTATTTATTTCACCATTTTGATTTGCTTTATTAGTCTCTTTTCAAACGCCTCTGGGTCTCAATACTCATTACGCGGAATAGAATTCTAAGATCATCTCCCTATTTTAAAAAATTTAAATTTTAAAATTATTTTCCCATGCTTGGTTTTACAAAATTTGTGCATACATAAAATTGCATATACGAAAAATATTGACTAAGCAAGAATCAAAAACGCGGAAAATTTATTATTTTTACTTTTGCAATAATTTTATGTGATTAAAATTATTAAAAAAATAACATTCTTAGATTTTCCTTCCTAAAATATATGCATAACAAATCTCTTCGGTTTTCGTTATTTTTTTTTATTAAATTTTTAAATAAAATTTAAATAAGTCTTTTAAAATTATGAAGTTTTATTTAGTTTATCATTAATGGGTAAATTATCAATTGTTGCTGGTTTATCAGCATAAACAAGTGACTTCCCGTAGCGCCACAGGAATTAATCTAGAGGTGTCAATTACCACGACCTTGGAGGCAAATCGACAGGTCCATTTCTCGAAACCAACTTATCGCCAAATTTTGAATTCAATAAATCGATGGTTGCGGTCACCGTATGTCACGTAGCGCCATCCTGTTGAAACCGTATCTGGCATGGATCTATGTCATCCATGTGTGAAGAAATAAGGTCCGATGATGCCTCCAGTGAGTAAACCGCACCAAACGTTGCATTTTCTGGATGTAATGGAGTCTGTAGGGTCTCTTGTGGATTGGTCTCGCTAAATATGCTTGTTTATTAACAAACCCATTATGCCAAACATGAGCCTCATCGCTGAACACAATTATGCAAACAACATCGGGCGAATCGATGACTGATTTTCAAAGTAAATTTGTGTAATTTGGTAGCGTTGTTCAAGCTGTGAATATATTCATGATGATTTTCCAGAGTATACATGTCAAAAAGTGGCCGCAGTATGACAGTTCGTTAGACAGCTAATCCTTTCGTAAGTTCTTTCCGGCTTAAAAAAACACACTTTATATGTTACTTCAAAAATCGTCAAAATGAAGACAAATCGTTAAAGTTGGCAGCGCTGAGAAGACATGAGCTATTATTACAGGTCGTTTCAATAACCTGCATTTTTTTTTTAAACTTTGAACAACTTTTTTGGTAATAAATAAAATAAATTTCCTAATTTAATGTTTTTAACAAAAAAAGTACCAAAAGAAGTACAGATGCTAAAAAAAGTACTTTTGGGTACTTCTTTAGATGTTATGTAGAAAAAGTACAGTTGTGGAAAATATTACGTGTCTGTAAAAGTTACAGAAAATTTGCTAATATTAAACCAGAAGGTTCATAATTTTGGGAAAAGTGACTGTAATTCTTTAGTAAAGTAAAAGTAGTACAACAATTTGTAAAATTTCGCGCTGGGAAATTAAATTATTTTTACACTTTTTTATTTAGTCATCAACTAATTTTTTCGACAACCCAAACAAAAAATTAAATTTTTTAAGTGAAGTAGAAGAAATCCGCATTTTTTGACTTCCAATTATTTTGACCACCAGTTTTTTGTAAACAATCAAAAATATTTCATCATATTTATTAAAAGCTTCATTAAATATACAAAAACTTCATAAAAATTCTTCAATTCTTTTAGTGCACACACGATGAATTGTTAAAACTGTTTCCAATTAATAATTTCATGATTAAAAAAAAACAGCATAAAGGGTAATATTTCCAAAGTGGGACATAATTGACCCGGGTTCACATGGGTTAAAGCTGAACTGTAAAAAGTATTTACGTACTACAATTTATAATCCAATTAAACTATTTGCAAAGCCAATTTCGTCAATTTTGTTTAATTTTACTTCAAAATTAAAAAAAAAAAACACCCAAAAATTGAATTTCCTTGAAATCCGCTAAATTCAAATTGCTATAAAAAAAAACTAGCGAACGCATATTTGTAATATTACACATTTTGTATATTTACGCTATATAAAAAAAAACTAGTGGAGAGCGATTTTAATTTGTAAAAATTGTCTTTACTAAAATTTTCAAATATGTAAAAATGTTGATTTGGGCGGGCACCTTACAAATAACTGCCCTTTTTGTATCGTAAGTTAAAATAGGTTAACGATGTCCTAAAGACTAAAAGACTCAAAATATCAAAAAGAAACTGAAAAAAAATTTTGCTAAAAAAATGTTACCTAAAATTTAGAAAAATGCAACTAACAGTTTATTTTGCTAAAATCAACAGAAATTTTTACTAAAAAATTGTTGATTGCTGATTCCATAAGGGCCGACTTTCATTCGCATTAAAAAAGAGCTAAAAAAATCTCATTTTTTAAAGATTTTTTGTCTACTGTAGCAATGGGAAATTTTATATAATTAAATATTATATTCTGGTCCAAACGATACACTTTGGTCAGCTTCTGTCCATAGAACTAAAAAATATCCACAAGAGATTTAAATTCTTCAAGTGTGTCAATGGTTTTTAAGTTTTTTTATAATAAACAAACGCCTGCTAAGAGCTCTTTATTTCATAAAGGTTACAAGACGAATGATTTTTCTTAATCAATAACTTAAATGAAACCTCGCATTAAAACAAAACGAACATGACGTAAAACAAAATAAACGATAATTTAAACAAGAGTGACTTTCAAACTTCAAACGTCATTAGGTACATTAAACAGCGCTGCAAATCAAAAGTAAAAAAGAGCTTTTAAGCAAAAATGGTTAATTAATCCGTTAATCAAATCTAATTCAAAAATAGTAATTTTTTCAATTACTATAAATGATTACATTTCATTGATTTTAAGGACAAAAAATTGCAAAATAAAATAACATAAATGACAAATTTAATTACAATATTTTAACAAAATTAAAACATGAATTACATAAAAAAAGTAATAATCAAAAATAAAATAAATATAATATTATAGCGGCGCTACACTACGAATATTTAGTAAATATTTTTGCTAATTTTGTTACTTTCAATTATAACTAAATATTTGTAAATTCAACAGATTTATATTTACAACTCTTTTATTACTAAAAAAGTAATAGAGGTTCGTATTAACCGCTGTAAAATTTACTCAACATTTTCTAGTTATCCGCAAAATATTTAAAATTTTTTAAAACATTTTCAAAAATTGTACAATCCTCCATTGGATTTCTTAGGCTGTCTGCGGACTGTTCAAAATTGTAGGAAAACTTGCAAATAATCCGAAAGTTTTTATTAAAAATTATATAAAGTTTAGTAGGGGTGACAGTCAGAATAGTTTGTTTTTAGTTAGGGTTCATCTAAAGAGAGTTCGTATCAACAGATGTGTTTATGTGAATTTTTTCCTAAAACGTCGGACCTTGCAAATTCACTCGTATTAACCGAGAATTCGACTGATCCGAGTTCGTCTTAAACGAGATTTACTATGAAAATACCAAAAAAAATTACAACTTTATCTTATTTGGGTGCTTTTGTCGACGATATGATCGTTGCCGTATAATTCAGGACATTGTCGCTCACACTTTTATCGATAATATAGCAAAAAAAGTCGCTTATATATTCATCGACGACTAAGCGAAGCATATTGTCGACAATGTAATTGTCAACGATAATGTGAGCGATAATGTCGCTCAGATTGTCGTGTACGATTTTCCGGGAATTTGTTTGAAAAAGTCGTCAACGATTTTCTTGGACTGTCGCCAAAAAGTTTTCAACGAGTTACTATGGGTCGTGTCATGGATGTCTTCAAGACATTGCCAACTGGATGTTTTGTTTGCATATTGTGGCAGATCTTAATGAACCTTAAACTGCATTTACATTTAAAATCGAAAACCAGCTTAAAGTAGATTTCGATCATATGGTTGGAGTTCGATCCTTCAAGTATGACGATATCCAATTTAAAAGCCTCGGAGGAAAACCCAAGGCACCCAATTTGTGTACCAAAAGATTATGACTGAAAGATTTTCAAAAGATTTTCTTCAATCGTATTTTACAACCAATACTTATTTATTATTCCTAAACTTAATTTTGGTCAGAAAATGCCAACATTTGGCCCCTGACATTTATTTAGTCTCAATATTCACAGGGGCCAAAGGTTGGTTTTTTTGGAAGAAAGCTAATTCTTGTGAGGATTAAACTGAAAAATAACACTGAAATTCCCAACAATATCAATACCATTTGGATATATTATATACAGAACACAACATCGATAAAATTTTAAGTAAACTTTTACTATTGATTTAAAGTGCACATATATTTTATTTAAATGTATTAATAAAAATTTATACTAAAATTAGAAACAAATTATAATCTTTAAACTAGGATTAATTAAACAATATTAGTAAAAATTTCTTCCAAATAGCTTTGATTTTCATTTTGCAGTAGTTGTTTAGCTTCTTCATCTAACTCTAATGAGGTTGATTTCCATTTTTGTCGAATACTGGACATATATGGGTCTGATGTGCACAACAAAATATTAATAAGATCTTCATTAGTACAATATCTTTTTTTTTTTTTTTTTTTTTTTTTTTTTTTTCATCCCAGTTTTATTTACACCTGTCTTTATATGACAATAAGTAATTAGTTTTAGAGTTTGGGTATTAATTATCTTAAATCAATACTTAAGATAACTTATATTTAAAGTTAGTGGTAAGAAATAATTTTTAATAAATTATTAAAATACATTGCGGAAGATTACAAGAATCGGGAAACTAACTCTGATGGGGTGCATCGCTTTAGTCTTCTTGAGCCTGAGAGCTCGTTATTGGGAAGTTGTCTGACATCATTGTTAAGATGAGATGTAAGTTGGATTGTATGTTTCAGGCTGGAATTTCTTATTACCTCTTGGACTGTGCTGACGTTTAGGTCACGGTGTATGCTATCATTTGATATGTACCATTCAGCGTTAATGATAGTTCTTAGTATTTTCGATTGAGCGCGCTGAATAATTTTTATATTTGAATTGCTTGCAGTTCCCCAGAGTTCTGCACCATATTTCCAAATAGGAGCTATTATTGCTTTGTAAATGAGCAGCTTGTTTTGAATTGATAATGTTGAATCCTTTCCTAAGAGCCAGTATAATTGTCCAAATTTGTACTTTACTTCGTTTTTTTTACTGATGATGTGATCTTTCCAGGTTAGTTTGGAGTCGATTATCATGCCAAGATATTTAGCTTTGTTGTCATTTAGAACGGGAGTATTGTTTATCGTTATTGGATGATGGCCACTGATTTTTCTATTAGTATAAGATACTTGTACTGTTTTTTCACCATTTACTTGTATACCCCTGGTTTTTGAACCAGTTTAATGTATTATCAAGCAATTGTTGAAGGTTTGATATAGCTGTTGTTATGTTTTTGTTTGATGAGAGTAGGACAGTGTCGTCTGCAAATGTTGCAATCATATCTGAGTTTCTTGTTGGGGTAGGAATGTCTGCTGTGTACAGGAGGTAAAGAATTGGTCCGAGAACACTGCCTTGCGGAACTCCAGCTTCCATTTGAATTATTCTTGAACATTCATCTTTATATTTTACATAAAAGTGTCTGTCACTTAAATAACTTTGTAGTATGAGAAAAAAATCCGTTGGAAGATTCTTTTCCAGTTTATAGAGTAGGGCAGCATGCCATACACTGTCAAACGCTTTCGCTACATCAAGGTATGTAGCCACACAAAAATTTTTATTATCAATTTCTGATGAGATTTTGTTTGTCACTCTATGTATTTGCTGAGTAGTTGAGTGCTTGGGTCTGAAGCCGAACTGATGCGCTGGTATAAGGTTCCTATCTTTGAGTACGTGTTCTAATCGATCAAAAATAAGTTTTTCAAATAATTTCGATAAAAGTGGTAATAGACTAATTGGTCTGTATGAGGTAGCCCTTGTGGCATCTTTGTTAGGCTTAGCAATAGCGATTATTTCTGCAACTTTCCATACTTTAGGAAAATATTTCATTGTAATTATAACGTTAAAAATATTTCTGATAAAAATTAAACCCTTTGTTGGTAGTTCTTTTAGCAGTTTACCTGTTACTCTGTCATAACCAGGAGATTTGTTTGCATCGATTCGTATTTTAATAGCATTTTGAATTTCATTAAGAGCTAGTTTTTGGGATGTAGTTCAACCTTGTTTATAGTTTTAACGAAGTTTAAACTTAAAATGCTGTTTTTGAGATCAAGTTTATTATATTTTAATTGTAGTTTAACCGGCCAGCGTTGGCCGTTTAAACTAAGTTTTGAGTTGTCAAATCATAACAGCAGTGAATGAAAATTATACATAAATAAAGCAGCTGTTAACTAAAAGTCCAAAAAAAAAAAACAATATATACGAAATTTTTGAAAATGTGTTTTTATTTATATAATGATTTGGAGTTTTATCAGCGCTTCCTCTCGTCCAAACCATCGGCTTATATTTTTACATTTATTTTAGAGTCCATTTTATATTTAATTACAACCAATATTAAACAAAAGAAATATTTAATAGTTGGGCACAAAATAAACAAACATTTTTTTTCTATGCGCGTTGTTTTGTTTGTTTTTCATTTTTGACATTCGCAAGTGCTACCATATTTCTTTTGAAAATGGCATTACTCTTTTTGGTGTAAAATATGGTAATCTTATTTAATTTGAGATTTTTTAAACCATCACTGAAAAACAGCATGGAGGTTTAAAAGCAGTTTATATCTTATTTAAGTTTAACTAAACAGCTGTAAAACTAAGTTTGATCGTCCTCCCAAAAACTGGCTCTAAGAGTAATATTTTTTATTTGACAGTTTGTAGTCGGAATGATTTTTGGCAGAACAAAATTTTGTTTGTCCATCGGATTGGAAAAAGTTTTATAGAAATGATCAGCTAGTACTTCAGCTTTCTCACTATGAGTTCTGGCCCACGATAGGTCAGATTTTTGAATTGGTGGTTGGTGAATGATAGCATTATTGATTTTTCTTGTAGCCCCCCATAATGAATAGTTTGTTGACCTACTTGCATCGAGGTATTCGAGATAACTTTTCAGCTTGTCTTGTTTGTCCTTTTTTAACAAGTCCTTTAACTCCTTTGTTAATTTGTTTAGAATTGTTTTATCCAAAGGTGATCTTGTCGATTGCCATTTTTTTCTTTGCTTTCGCTTTGCTTTCATCTTGTCTTTGATAGATGCTGATATACTATAATTGTTTGATTTTTGTGTTATTATGGGTGTAGAGTCAGTTGCAGCGTACAACAGAGTGTCATTAAAATATGCTATTGAGCTTTCCACTTCATCTTTAGTTTTTAGGGGTATATTTGTTTCAAGATTTTTTTCAACAATTTCTCTAAAGCATTCCCAGTCTGTTTTTTTGTTGTATGAAAATTTATTTTGAGTTGCAAGAAGAACATTACTTACGTATTTAAGTACTACGGGCGAGTGATCAGAAGATAGTTCGAAGCACGATTCTATCTTTAAATTTTCATGTTTTACATTTTTTGTGATGAAGAAGTCTATTAAATCAGGTTTTTTTTGTAAGTTAGTTGGCCAGTAAGTGGGCTCCCCGGTACTTAAAAATTTGCTGTTAGTTTCCCTGATTGCTTCAAATAAATGTCTACCTTTTGTAAGAGTTATTCTAGAGCCCCAGAATGTGTTTTTGGAGTTGAAGTCTCCTCCAGCAATGAAACGGTTACCAATTGATTTTAAAAACTCAATATATTCAATTTTAGTATTGTTGTGTTTAGGAGGACAATATACAGCGGACAGCACGAGTGGGCCGAACAAGTCTTCAATAAGTATCGAGGTAGCTTGGAGGTAATCTTTTTGGAAACCTTCAAGTTCAGTGCATTTAATTGAGTTTTTTATAATTATTGCTGTACCACCGTGGGCGGTGTTATCTGGATGATTTGTTTGAAAAATTGTAAAGTTAGGTATACTTACGTAACTTTTTTGTTTGAAGTGCGTCTCAGATATTAATACTATATCTATAGAGTTTTTATATATAAAAGTTTTTAGTTCAAGGGCGTGTTGACCTAGACCATTCGAATTCCAAAGGACAATCTTTAAATCATTTTGTCTGCCCATCTAATTTTGAAAGTAGTACTGTGATTATATTCATCATATTAGACACTTGGGTTATAAGCTGTTTCATCATATCTTTGATTTCTTGCATATCATTATTTGATTGTTGAGTATTAGCGGTTTGTACAGAATTTGATGTAGAGTTATTTGTTTTGTTTGTATTACAACTCAAAGTAGAACTGGTTGTGGGGATATTTGTTTTATTACCTGTATGGTTTGCTTTTGTTGCTTGGGCATATGTAATAATATGACCAGGATTGTTTTCAGGTCTTTCTTGAACATTATTGTTCTGATTTTCTTGATTTATTTCATTGTCTTCTTGAGCGTCGTTTTCGGCGTTGTTTTCTTTTTTTCTAAGTGGGGGATATTTTTTTATTCTGAGTTCTTTGTAAACTTTGCAACCTTTATAGTTTGCAGTATGTTTTTTGCCACATAGGGCACATTTTATTTGATCACTTTTTTGTTTTATGAGGCACTGGCTAGTTTTATGACTTCCAGCACATTTTACGCAAACCGGGCTTTTCGTGCAAAAGTTTTTTGTGTGTCCATATTTCTGACAATTTGTACATTGTGGTAAGGATCTTTTTTGGTGTGGAGGTTCAAATTTGATTTTACAGTGTAAAAGGTGGTTTATAGAATATATATCTTTGTTGTTTTTGTTAGTTTTAAGTTCGATTGAGAACAGTGATAAGGGTTTTTTTTGTGCCTGACTGTAATAAATTTGTATGTGTGTAACTTCGTGGCCAAGTTCATAAAGTTCTTTTTTAATTTGGTCTTTATCAGTTGAATAATGCATATTTCTTAACATCACTCTGAATCCTTTTTGCTCTTGCGGTTTATATGTATAGTATTGAGTTTCTTTAGATTTTAAAAGTTTAACTATTTCTGTATAGTGAAAAGATTCTAGAGGTTGGATTTTTACTTCATTATCTTTAAGAACTTTTAGTTCGTAGTTGCAGTCGGGTAAAGTGCTTAGTGCTTCGTTCAGATTATCAATGTATAGAACGTTTTGCACGTATATAGGTGGAGGCTTGCGATTTTTTGGTTTTTCAGTTTGTGGTTTGGGAGATTTGTTTTTGTTTTCAATATCTTGCACTATTTCATCATTTTCTGTCTGGGCCAAAATATCAAATCTGTTTGAAGGTTGGCCTAGCCAGTAAGATTTTAGTGTTTTTTGAGATTGCTCTTTAGTTTTTTGTTTTTTGGTACTATTTGTACTTTTTGGTGAATTGCGGTGTCTTTTTGAGGTACTATTAGTTTGTGGGTTGTTTTCCTCTTTATTTAAGGGAGTTTTTATTTGGCTTGGTACGTGCGTAGATATTATCGGCATAAGAGAAGATATTGTCGTTGTAGTCGTAGTTGAAGTTATTGCCCCAAGAGTTGAAATAGTAGAGTATGAAGTAGTACTTGTTGTTGTTGTGGGAGCAAATGAAGTAATTGATGGGTATGTATTTGTATTAATTGGAGATTGAGTTGTTATAGTTGGGGATGTAGTTGTAGGCTGAAATAAGTAGATATTGTTTGTAGTTGTAGTTATGTTCGGAGTATTACACTGTGAACTCCATAAGAGTGGAGTTGATTGCGCTTGCGCCATGGGAGAGTTAGTTTTGTTGTTTTTGGCGGGGGAGAGACTTGATATTGAGTTTATCTCTTGATCATTTGAACTTCCATTAGTTAAGATGTTTAGAGTTTTAGAACGAGGAGAGTTAATATTTTTCACTTGATTTTGGTGGAGTAATTTCTCCTGAGGGGGGGAGCGCCCAACAGGCATTATTTTTTTATATTATTGTTTGTATGTTTTTTTTTTTTTATATATATACTTTGTTTATAAAATTCATTAAACAAAGAAAACAAAATAAAACTGTCGTCCAAGAACGTCTTTTTATTATTGTTTGTTTTGAGCGTCTTTTCGCAATTTTTTATATTTTATTTATTATTTTTATTTTTTTTAATGCACTTTAAATAATTAAAAAGGCCGGAACAAACAGAAGCAAGTATAAAACACGTCCGCACATCTTAATACAGAATACAATATCTGGAAATTTTTCTTGTATTGTGCTCGCGAAAGAATCTGTAGTCTTTGTTCCTTTTTTCTTGCGCTTCTTCTGAGAGATCTCCAATTGGAAGCATATTGTGCTGAATTATTTGTTCCCCATGGAACAAAATTTTGTGAACTGTGGTTGGCATATGTCTCCAAGAATATTTTTGGTTATAAAGGGTTGCTGTCTCATTAGCATACTGACCAAATTTTTTTGCATCTATCTTTTTGCTACATGCTATAACTTCTAATATGATTTGAAATCGTCGTATTAAATCATAATCTACTCCAGTTATAGAAGCTGCAGTTTCTGGATCGGAAAAAAAATCTCCTTGCTGTGTTTCCATCATTAGAATTTCCTTCTCCTTGCTTTGGCTGGTCAATTATAAGGCCTATCTCACGGTACTTTTCTTGAATATCTTTTTTTTTGCTTTCTTTTTCCAAATTTTCTTTGTTGTTTCTCACTGTTTCGCCTAACGGGCCAAATTCCAAATCGTATCCCAATTTAAGAATATGCTCCATAAAACGAATTCTAGCATGAAGAGGTGACATTCCAAATTCATATGCTTCATTAAAACTATCGTCTTGTGTTGGTGGTTGGCTCAATTGACTTGATGTTTTTTTGGCATATGGTGCAGCTTGACGAAGACTTTGTTTCGGTTAAAGCTTGTGCAACTTTTCCATCGATCATTGTAAGTGACATTTTAAAGTTAACTTCGATGCATTGGTCATTAAATTGAAATATCACTGGTTGAAGTTCTTTAATTTCATCCCTTATTTTGCCAACTTCTTCAGTTATGACATCTTTAGTTTCTTTTTTGTAAGCAAACTGTATTGGTCTACAAAATTTTGTTGACGAGGGAATTTCATTCTTCCATACATCTATCTCTGCAGCTCTACTAGTTGACGGCTCTGAACCAATATAAGTTTTTGTTAAACGTAATGGAACGAAAGAAATCATGAATAAATTGGCATCTGATGAATTTTCCGCATTACATTGTTTGTATTGTTTCTGGCCAGTCAGCGACAATCTTTGCAAATAACTTATAACTCAATTTCGCAGTTCCTCTATAATTGACAATACAACGTCGACTACATTTTTGTGAAGGGGGATAATAAAACTCTCCCTCCAAAAAGAAGGAAAGTAGCCAATTTTCAGTGAATAATTAGAAACCTTAGTAAGCGGAATAAACAATTCACTAGCACAATTTACCAAGATAGATGAACACACGTCATCGGGAAAATGGAAAAGTTAAGACTCTTTAAATTTTTTAAAACTTCATCCTCAGTAATGATAAAATTAGAAACAATATTAAAAACATTAAAATTGAATGGGTAAATAGTTGTTGATACAGGAACAGCAGAATAAGTATTCTGAAAAAATTTTGCAAATAAATCAGATATTTCAACAACATTTGAAGACTCCTTGCCATTAAAATTCATAGATGCGGGAAAACCACTAGCCTTCCTTTTGGAATCCGAAAAACATCTCTGTTTTAATGCATTATATCTATTCCTAGCAATATAATAATTCATGTAACTAATGGAAAAACCCTTCTCCGTATGTTTTTTAAACAGTCTACTCTTAACATGCCTTAATCTTCTCAACTCACTCATAAGCTAAACAGAACCAGTTGTAACAAATTTATTATTACGGATAGGGACTGAAGTCGAAAACTCAGAAAACTAAATATCATAAAATGAGGATATGCAATTATCCAGTTCTTTATTCAAACAAGGTCATAATTTTTCTCTTAAAAAGCATTTTAGTAAATCATAATTCGTCCTACTAAAATTAAACGGTTTAATGGAATCAACTTCTGAACAGGGAGCCCTAGAAAAATTAATAATAGGTCAATTCGTTTACTTTTCCAGTAAAATCCAGTAGATGAGTAAATTTTGGGCAAAATGAAAATCTTACTCTCTTGCACAAAAAAGTAAACGAACGGAAAAATTGCAAAAACTTGCAGGTTAATTCAAACATATGAGCGCTAAAAAGCTTAGTGTTGTAAAATAAATGTTATTTAGACTACCCAGTATATATTGTTTTTGGTACTTGATGCATTGCATTTTAATAATTATAAATTCGTAGCAATTGTATTAATTAAATAAACTTTTGTGGAAGCTTTTGTACCTGTTTAGTTTGTACATGACTTTTAATTTTGTTTCTAGTTAAATAACATACGAAAATACATGAATACTTTATTTTTGATATTCGGTATTTTGAATAATATGCAGTAAGAAGTATTCATATATTCATTAGCTTTACATCTCTAATATATTAATGTAAATAAAAAAATTAGAAAACTGATAAATTGTTACTATAATAATTGTAACTGACTACTTTAATTTGTTTCAGGTTGAAAATAATTATTTTTAGTTTTTGCCGACCTTTTAATTCAGCTTTTAATTCAGCTTTTAATCTTTTAAATGTTTTTATTACTAAATGTATGCTTATTTTTGTCTGTTTACTTAATTTTTTTTTTTTTTTTTTTTGTACAAATTTGTGCAAATTTTGGTGTAAACGAATGGACCTATCAACCAAAATGAGGAGTACTGTTAAAAATAATTTATATTTAGAAATATCAAAACCGAACCCAAAATAAAAAATATAAAATAATCAAAAATTTCAGAATTTATTGTATTAAACTATGACATCAAAATTAATGCTGTTTGAATTTGATAATAAACATAATTATATAGAAGTGATTAACAGTTCAAGCGATAAGGAGCTATCGTTGAAAAACATCATGCTTTTCGTAGTTTAAGCCATAGAAAGGTGTCATAAATCGTGTTATATTACAAAAATATCACGTTAACACTTGACATTTGAACTACATTAAATTATTTTGTTTTAAAACTTTGTCCTACTTATAACAAATATTTTTTATTATGACTATTTTTTGAAATTTGTTGACGATTTCTAATTTTCAGTAACTATAGAAAAATTTGGTATCAAATAAAAGCTTTTTTGAAGACACATTTTTATCTAAAGAATTTAAAAATTTTTTTTTGAACTTAATTTAAAATATATAGTTTTATTAAGGTATTGTAGTTGTATTAGGCTAAAAATAATGTATAGTAATGCTTATATAATTTAATTGAGGGGGTGTCTGAGTATTCGAAATCGTTCGGTTTTTATGCGACTTTTCCCGAAGCGCCATTTTTCCTATACATCAAATAATTCAAAAATGTGGCAACACTGGTAACTATGGGTATCGACATTTTTATTTTCTTGAGTACTTTAACCTAATGTACAAATAAATCTCCATTTCGTAAATTAAAGACAAGTTTTCATACAAAAAGGAATGAATTTTTAACCCCACTTCGTTACTCTTAAACATGCGATTGGGTAGCAAAAAATAAAAAAATCTCTGTCTGTTTTTCGCGAAACCTCGTTTGTCAGAACATTTTTCTAATTTAATTTAAAACAAAATTTGCCTTCTTCCAAAAATATGTTTGCATGTTTAAAAATTTGTTAAATACGAGCATGAGAAACAAAAAATGAGACTACAATAAAAAAGCTGTTAAATTAAATTGATTCTATTTCCAGGGCCATTCTATGCTACTCATAGTTACTCAACCCTACCTCTTTATTTTTATTCACCAGCTCTGCCCTACGCAGTACACAACCAAAGAGAAGAAAACTGTTCTTTTAAAAGAAATATAGGTTGTGTTGGCAAACATTAGGTTTGAAGGTAACATATTGTATTTGATGGTTTTGAAATTGGGTTTGATGATGTGTTGCCATAAAATTTCTTTCGACTGCGACTACTGTTATGACAATTTCTAATTAATAAAATGTGTTTTAAATTTTATAACATAAAGTGCATTGCATGATACTAAATGCATTATCAATTATAAAATATTTTTCCTAATTTATTATTAATTTGAAATGTTTGTTGGTATATATATAATTGCTGAAAATCATATAAAAGCATCCGCCGCATTTACATTTGTCGCAGTCTCTTCGACAACTAAATGAGCATAAGTATATGTGTGAAGTGGTCCCTTCACAATTGTGCTATGAAATGCCTACCTCTGGTCTAAACCCACACAAAAAAAATTAGGGGAACATTTATCAAAAAAGGGTATAATATTACCAAGTATAGTAGGAGCATTTCCACTAATAACTATTTTCATTAAAGTTTTTTAATCAACTTAGGAAAATGTATTATACAAAAATATAGTGACATTTAACTACAAAAACTTTTTCCTTTTTTCCCTCGATAGCTTAATAAATTTTCCCATATATCAAAAAAGGCGTTATTAAAAATTATTTTATTTATAATATATAAAAAATATGACATATGTTAAATATTACCTCTACTAACACCACCTTCACATTATCACTAAGAATCAAAACATGCGACCCCTTTCAAATAATTTACAACTAGAAAAAAAATAAAACGAGAATACTTACAGTTCGCTACTCCTAGTTTTTAGATTTTTGTACAAAATTGGGCTCAAGTTTATGCTGAGCATATATCTGGAAATATATTTATATAAAATTTGCATAGAATAATTTTGGTCGACTACATCTTTCAATTTAACACAATAAATAAAATTACTTGTTTGAAACTAAATGATGCTGTGGTGGACCAAAATTAATCTATGGAAATTTTATGAACGTTTTTTTCCATAATATGCTCAGCATTGTCAACATTTTATGGCCGCTGATAGCTACTATAAGTATGTACCTTCAAAAATACCTATCGCTTGAGTACATGACAAACTTCGCCAATTTTTTTTAATTTTATCCACAAAAAGATATACATTTTCTGATATGGAACGATATATAACTATGAATAGGGGAAGATATCGTTTTATCCAAATTGAAATACATGTTTTTGATTATTACACTGCAATGGAGTACGGATATAACGAACTCGCAGGCATCGGGCGATTTAGTTCGTTATAAGCGAAGTTCGCTATAAGCAAGGTAAACAGCTCCCAAAATATTATTAAAATTTCAGGATTTTTTTTATAAATTCTAAAAATTTTAAAATTTTTGTTTGTAATTTTAAAACAAATTAAACACGTTTCATAGAGTTTAAAACACGTTTCATAGAGTTTTTAATTATTTTGAATTATTTGCAGCGCTATCTTAATTTTAGAATCTCGATTTTTTATGTGTTCGTTATAAGCGTAAAAATTTGTATGAAAACTCGGAAAAGGGTCCAAAAAATTAGTTCGTTATATAAAAAGTTCGTTATAACCATATTGCTTTGTATGAAATATGTAAGTAAATACGTTGGGACCAGAAAATTTGTTCGATATTAAAAAAGTTCGTTATGACCGGTGCACAGTATACCATTTCACGAGAAGTCGGTCGACACATTTTAAAACCGAAAATATTTCTCTATTACCGGTTGAGGAGGCTGACACACATGAGCCCCAATAACCGTTACGCCTAATAACATACATTTATGGATAAAATATTTTTTTTTTTTGTTCTCATTTCTATTTATTGGATCTTCACAAAATTTTAGTGAACTAACAATAATTATTCAAATCTTAAAACTAAATATTGACGTTAAATCCAGCCAGTGCCAGACAAAATTTCAAGGGCTCAGCGACTAAATATGTTCAGGAGCATTTGTAACACTTTTATTGTACCAAGTCTGGTGTGTCCAATTTTCTAAGGCGTAGATGTCCACGATTATTTAATAAATTTCGAGCTAGTGTATTAGGGTATGTTTCCAATCTTTTCATATATCTTTCACTGTATTTCTTGATCTCATTTTTGATAAGTGGGACATTCAGATCCTTATGTATGTTAGAATTTCTCACGTACCAGAGTGAATTTGTGATGAGTCTTAATATCCTGTTTTGCCTTCTTTGTAATTTTTCAACATTGGAAGCCGAGGTAGTTCCCCATAGCTGAATACCATAGCACCATATGGGTTTTATAATCGAGTTGTAAATCAATAATTTACAGGCTAAGCTGAGTTTAGATTTTCTACCTATAAGCCATTTTAGTTTTTAATTTAATTTGGGTAATTTTAGCATCTATATGAGCTTTCCATGTAAGTCGACGGTCAAGATGAATGCCCAGATATTTAACATGTGTGTTCTGGGGTATATTATGATTATTAATACGAAATGGTGGACAAGATTCTCTTCGTAAGGTAAACGTAATGTGAATGCATTTTTGTTCATTTACTCTAATTCTCCATCTCTCTAACCAAGCTTCTAACTGAGAGATGTGGGTTTGTAATCTTTGAGACGCTACTGTTGGGTTCTCATTTACAGTTATGATTGCCGTGCCATCAGCAAAAGTTGAGGTGTGGGTATAAACATTTGTTGCTAAGTCTGAAGTGTAGAGTAAGTATAATAATGGCCCCAAAATACTGCCTTGTGGAACTCCGGAATTTATATTTTGTGCGGTACTTATAAAACTGTTTTCTTTAACTGTAAAATGTCGGCCTGTGCTATAGCTTTCTAATAGCTTGTGTGTGTTGGGTGGTAGCAAGTGCTTAATTTTAAAGAGTAAACCCTCATGCCAAACTTTGTCAAATGCTTGTGAAACATCAATAAAAAGAGCAGAGCAGTATTTCTTTTCTTCAAAAGCCATTCTGATAGCAGTAACTAGCCTGTGTACTTGCTCAATGGTGCTGTGTTGTTTTCTAAACCCGAACTGGTGATCTGGGATTAAATTGTTTCGTAAAACGGCTAGGGTTAATTTGTTCACAAACAATTTTTCAAACAGCTTTGACATATTCGACAAAATACTGATTGGTCTATACGACTCCACTTTTGTATTATCTTTGAAAATATAAAGAATTATTTTCAAAGCTACACGGGGTAACTCTAAAAGCATCTTATTACTAAATTTTATCGATCCCTGATGCTTTTTTCGGGTTTAAGTCAACAATTGCCTTTTCGACTTCTTGCATTTGAAATCTAATTGGGTTGGGTGATTCATTCTGGTGTATAACCGTTGGCAACTCTGTTATATTTTGTGAACTACTTCGGGATGAATACATTTTTCAAGTGTTCTACGAACAATTCTCCTTTTTCAGAGTCCTTTCTAGCCCATTCTCCATTTGGATTTCGCAAAGGAGGATTACTATTTAGACCTTTTGTAGCACGCCATAAAGAGTAGTCATTTTATTTAGACCTTTTGTAGCACGCCATAATGAATAGTCAGTACTTGGGGTAGAGTCCAAACTTTCTAGATGTGCATTTAGTGATGCGACTTTCTTTGACTTTAGCAGTTTGTGTAGGTTTCTTGTAGTTTCCCTCAACTGAGCTTTAAGTTGTGGAGATCTATGTCGTTGCCCCTCTCTTCGGATTCTTCGCTTTTCATTCAATAATCGCTCGACATCTGCAGATGAAATTGTAAATGGTCTGGTATGTCGAGGGGAGTTTAGTGGTGAGTTGCGCAGCTGTTTTAAGATTCAATTCAAGATTTTTAATGGAGAGGTCGATATCGTTTGGTGTTCTTAGCGGAATATTTTCTGTGCAATGCGTACTAATAATTTTCTTGTATTTTAGCCAGTTTATTATTTTGCCGCTTGGGCGAAGAACATTGTTAGGGTTAAAAACGGTTACAATTGTGGGAGTGTGATCAGAGGAGAGTTCCAGTGATGGATACCCCCTTTGTTAAGCCGAAATCTGGTATTTTCTGGCGATCAGTCGGCCAGTAAGTGGGTTCTCCTCCGGAGATAACTTCCATGCTCAATTTAGAAATAGTTTCAAATAAAACACGGCCTTTTGGGTTAATCAGCCTTGATCCCCAGAAAGGATGCTTGGCATTATAGTCGCCAGCTGCCAGAAAACGTGGTCCCAGTGATTTAAAGAAATGTGTGTATTTTTCCTCTGTTATTGTGAATCTCGGTGGTGAATAAATTGATGAGATCACTAGGTCATTGCCAAAATCTTCAAGACACACTCATGTCGCTTGAAGATAGTTTTCACGGAGTTCTGGCATTACAAAATGTCTCAGTCGCGATTTAATGAGATTCGCCGAGCCCCCACATGCTCTGTTATTCGGGTCTTTTGTATCATACAAAGTGTACCGTGTATTAAATGTTAAATGAGTCTCAGAAACAAGCATTAAATCTATTTGTTTGTTTCTGAGAAAGTATTCAAGCTCATGTTTATGTTGGCGTATGCCGTTTGCGTTCCAAAAACATATTTTTAAGCTATTCATGGCTTATTTAATACAGCCTGTAATAACATAGACTGCATTCTCATCATCTCTTGCATCATATTGTTTATAGAGCTAGTAATATTAATTTTTGTTTTAACTAGAGTGTCTAGAGTTGACTCAACTTTACAAAAACTTTGTACTGGTGGCTCAAATTGGGATTGCACAATATCTGGAGTATCTTGGCTTTTTTTTTTTTTTTTTTTTTTTTTTTAAAAGAGAGGCAACACTCAGGAAATACTTCCTATATTTATAGAGATGAAAGGTGGGGAAAGATGAAGGACTTCAGACATGGCAACACTGTAATTGCGCGAGATGATAAGTCTTAGAACAGTTGTTGCTCGCCACCTGATGGAGAGTTGGCGAACTTATTGAAGCTTTTTGGTTCTGATTCATTATTTTACTTCGGTGGGGTTAATTGCTATGGGAACACCGAAGGCGGGCATTGCGATACGTATGAGGGATAGAAAAAACTCAAACATATTATTTTGATGTTGCCGGCACCGGGGATCGAACCCGGGACCTTATGTGTAAAAGTCCAACGCGCTAACCATTACACCACAAGATCCATAAAATGTGTCTCGCTCCAGATCTCTTAAATACCCCCTGTGAGGCTTATATAGCAAATTAGTCTACTCAAATAAACAGAAATTTTCTCAAGAATTCAATTATGACTATTTATAATACGCATAAAAACATTAAAGGTGCCATAGTTAAAAAAGCTACTATCTACTACTATCACTTTTTATATCGTTTTAACCTTCATCAAAGTTAAAGTCCGAAAAAGTAAAATTTTTCAAAAAATTGTAAATATTTGTGAAAAAATCGAATGAGAAATAGCCAAAAAGAACCTTAATACCAAACACCTTATATTTTAATAAAAATGGAAAAGTTTACTCTAAATTTCGTTTTAATCACCAGATTAAAAAAAAATATATATTAAGCTTTAGGTAGACATATCAATTTCTATCATATTAAATTTCATCAGAAATATGGGGCTTTATAATTGTATCTGTTTGTATGGGTTTAGATCTAATCTGATGCAATTAGATGTATGGCCCGACAGAATTGTATTAGATTGTATCAGTTTTGAATCTAATTGTATCAGTTTATAAACTGATACAAATAGATATAATTATATAAAATCCAGACATCCGGCTTTTGACCTGATCTTGTATTAGTTTATGCAAAATTGCACTGTTGTTACATTTTTGTATATGATTGTCTGCAAATATACACAATTTCATACAAATATATGATCATCCTATCATATCCGTTAAGTCCATAAAAAATTATTAAGAAACATATTACTTTTTTGCGGGTTTCAAAAAAGTTACGGCATAAATATTTTTTAAGTTTTAATGCACATTAGGGTGGCCCGGAAGTGTACAATCTTACGTAATAGTGCTCCAGCGATGAGTATTATATAGTTGATTATGGAAAAAGCAAAAATCGAGAATACTTACAGTTCGCTACTCCTAGTTTTTAGATTTTTGTACACAATTGGGCTCAAGTTTATGCTGAGCATATTTCTGGAAATATATTTATATAAATTTTGCATAGAATAATTTTGGTCGACTACATCTTTCAATTTAAGACAGTAAATAAAATTACTTGTTTGAAACTAAATGATGCTGTGGTGGACCAAAATTAATCTATGGAAATTTTATGAACGTTTTTTCCATAATGTGCTCAGCATTGTCAACATTTTATGGCCGCTGATAGCTACTATAAGTATGTACCTTCAAAAATACCTATCGTTTGAGTACGTGACAAACTTCGCCAATTTTTTTTGATTTTATCCACGAAAAGATATACATTTTCTGATATGGAACGATATATAACTATGAAGAAGGGCAAGATATCGTTTTATCCAAAATGAAATACATGTTTTTGATTATTACACTGCAATGGTGTACGGATATAACGAACTCGCAGGCATCGGGCGATTTAGTTCGTTATAAGCGAAGTTCGCTATAAGCAAGGTTCGTTATAAGCGTAAAAATTTGTATGAAAACTTGGAAAAGGGTCCAAAAAATTAGTTCGTTATATAAAAAGTTCGTTATAACCATATTGCTTTGTATGAAATATGTACGTAAATACGATGGGACCATAAAATTTGTTCGATATTAAAAAAGTTCGTTATGACCGGTGCACAGTGGACCATTTCACGAGAAGGCGGTCAAAAATCCATAACTTTTGATTGAAATTTTGATATGCGGCTTTTTTTTTTTGTGTGTTATGTTGGTCTTTAGCCTTTAATTTTTGCTATAAAACGTAAATATCGACCGATAATAAAAAAGTTATGGAGGTTTAAAAATGCATTTTTATTTTTAGTTGAATTTTAGTACAAAAGTGAAGTATTAAGAGGTTAAAAGAAGTTTTTTTTTACAAAATGTCTAATTTTTTC
This sequence comes from Delia radicum, assembly GCA_021234595.1. Taxonomy (NCBI): domain Eukaryota; kingdom Metazoa; phylum Arthropoda; class Insecta; order Diptera; family Anthomyiidae; genus Delia; species Delia radicum. The sequence goes on from CM037851.1 coordinate 124,802,147, forward strand.
AGTTAGTTTTACAACTAATACTTTTTAAAAATTTTGCAAGTTAAATTTTGTCAGAAAATGCCAAACTTTGGCCCCCGTAAACTTTTTAGTCCTAATGTTCTCAAGGGCCAAAGGGTCAGTTACCTGATATTGGTTCAATATAGAGAAGTTTTGGGGATTTTTGAATTTTATTAATCGTCTTCTTAGACAGTGTGCAATTAATACTATAATTAATATGCACATATTTTTCAATTGTTTGAAATAGGCGTGGTAGAGAAGATTAAGCATACTTTTCTAAAAATCATAACTACATTGTAAATTTTTATTGAATTAGACTGCGCAGTTTCTGGTAACACAACCTTCATCAGTAATCCTTTTTGACAATACTGTAATTATTTGTTATGGTTTTTTATTGTTTGATTGCATCTATATGAAATGTTTATTTATTAAATGCAATCCTGACCGTGGCTTGAACCTGCTTTCTTTGCCACATGCACTTCGCACTACACTTTAGACAGGCGTTTTAACCACTTGATCTAAAGTCAGGTCGATTTTTGCTGTGGTTTAAAACCAGTTTCAATTACACGGGGTCGATTTTACATTTAATTGTAATTGCAGAAGATAGCTAAGACAAACACCACAACAATTCACAATTGTTAGAAAATCATATGTAATCTAATTTCCACTATTAATGAAAAAGTCGTATGTTTTTACTTTAGTTAAAAATTTTTTCATTGTTTTTTAAATATTTCTATATCAATTTTTATTGTAAATTTATAAAATACATAAAGTTTTAAATCAAGAAAAATTGTTAACTTTATAACTGAAAAACTAATTTAAATCAAACAATTTTAGTAAATATTTCTTCTAAATAGCGTTCATCTTCTAGAAGTTGTTTGGCTTCTTCGTCTAATTCAATAGAGGTAGTTTTCCATTTTTGTCGAATGTTGGACATATATGGATCTGTGTTGTGCTCGCGAAAGAATTTGTACTCTTTGTTCCTTCTTCAGATAGATCTCCTATTGCATATTGTTTTGAATTATTTGTTCCCCATGCTACAAAATTTTATGAACTGTGGATGGCATATATCTCCAAGAGTATTTTTCGTTATAAAGCATAGCTGTTTTATTGGCGTACTTTCCAAATTTTTTTGCATTTACCTTTCTGCTGCGTGCAAGAACTTGTAATATGATTTTGAATCGTCTTATTAATTCATGATCTACCTGTGATAGATGCTGCAGTTTCTGGGTCGGAAAAAAATCTTGCAGTATGTCCATCATTTGAGTTTCCTTCTTCTTGTTTTGGTTGGTCGATTATGGGGCCTAGTTGTAGATATTTTTCTTGAATTTGGTTTTTTTTTTTCTTTCTTTTTTCTTCATTTTCTTTGTTTTTTCTCACTGTTTCGCCTAACGGACCAAATTCCAAATCATAACCCAATTTAAGAATATGCTCCATAAAACGTATAATAGGGGACATTCCAAATTCGAAGGCTTCCTTAAAACTATCGTCTTTTGGTTGGGGTTGGCTTAATTGACTTGATGTCGTTTGGCATATAATGCAGCTTAACGATGACTTTGTTTCGGTTAAAGTTTGTGCAACTTTTATATCAATCGTTGTGAGACACATTTTAAAATTTACTTCAATGTCTCATTCATCAAATTTAAATATTACTGGTTGAAGTTCTTTAATTTGATCTTTTATTTTTTAATTTCTTCAGTTATAACATCTTTGGTTTCCTTTTTGAATACAAATTTTATTGGTCTGCAATACTTTGTTGAAGAAGCAATTTAATTTTTCCATACATCAATTTCTGTTGCTCTACTAGTTGACGGCTCTAAGCCGCTATAAATTTTTGTTAAGCACGATGGAACGAAATATGCCATAAACAAATTAGCATCTGATGAATTTTTGGCATTAAATTGCTTGTATTGTTTCTGACCAGAGGATCCATCACATCCTCATTTAGAAATGAAAGTAATGATGCCATTTCCAATTTTTTTTAAATGATCAGTATCAGGCGTATTTAGTAATCGTTTGACGTATGTTCAAGGAGCTTTGCAATTTTATTTCTGCTGAACTTGAAATGACACTAATAGCAGATTGTGAAGGTAAGCATTCTTCTTTGACAGAAACTAAGTCTCGATACTTTGGAAAATCCCACAATTTTTTTATGGGATTTTCTTGTTCTAAACGACTCAGTGGCTCTATATTTATAACAATAATAGCTTAGCAGTTACAAAATTATACAAAATTTATTTTACTTTAAAATCTTTTAAAAAAAAAGTTACAGTCATTTTAAAATTAAAATTATTATTTAGAAAGATATGTGATAAGTTGAAATAGAGTCGCAATTTTTTGGCTCCCGAGGTTCACTGGTATTTACTTTCAAATGAATAACATAACTTTAAAATCGGTAACCATAAAAAAAAATGATTTTTGGCCGCCTTCTTAAAATATGGTCCACAGTGCAGTGTTCGTTATAACCAAACTCCATTGAATATGTTATTATATATAATTTTGATTAGTGTTATATCTAATAATACATGTGTTCGTACATAATTTGATTAACCATATATAATTGTATATGTGCTATACGATTATAAGATTATACGATTATAATATACGATTAAGAAAGTGCAAATTGTGTTCAGCGACGAAGCTCATTTCTTTTTGAATGGATACGTGAACAAGCAAAGTTGCCATATTTGGTGTGAACAGCAGCAAGAAGCATTGCAAGAACTGCCAATGGATCCCGAAAACCGCACCGCTTGGTGTGGATTATGGGCCGGTTGCATCATTGGACCGCACTTTATCAAAGACGACGAAGGCAGGAACGTTACTGTAAGTGGCGAGCGCTACCGGGCGATGACTACACATTTTTTTTTGCCCAAAATGGAAGAGCTGGACTTGGGTGACATGCGGTTTCAACAAGACGGTGCCACACAGCACGCGAAACAATGGCCCAATTGAGAGGCGAGTTCGGTGAACAGTTTATTGGACGTTTGGGCCGGTTAAGGCTCATGTCTATAGGCGCAAGCAAACAACAGTTGACGCACTGGAAGCCAATATTGAAGAATTTATTCGTGAGATATTGGCCGAAATGTTGGAGAGAGTATGCCAAAATTGGATCCAGCATATGAACCATCTGAGGCGTAACCGCGGTCAACATTTACATGAAATCATCATTAAACATTGAATTATGTAGATCGTTCTGACTTAAAGATTTCATACATTTCTCTAAATTTTATGTGATTTTTTTAAATCAAATCCGAAGGCTCTTAAAAAAATCACCCTTTATAAACATATATAGAACATGTATATATGTTTATAAAGTATGTGTAAACGTTTTTACTCAGGCACTTCATTTGTATTTATTTCACCATTTTGATTTGCTTTATTAGTCTCTTTTCAAACGCCTCTGGGTCTCAATACTCATTACGCGGAATAGAATTCTAAGATCATCTCCCTATTTTAAAAAATTTAAATTTTAAAATTATTTTTCCATGTTTGGTTTTACACAATTTGTGCATACATAAAATTGCATTTAAGAAAAATATTGACTAAGCAAGAATCAAAAACGCGGAAAATTTATTATTTTTACTTTTGCAATAATTTTATGTGATTAAAATTATTGAAAAAATAACATTCTTAGATTTTCCTTCCTAAAATATATGCATTACAAATCTCTTCAGTTTTCGTTATTTTTTTTTATTAAATTTTTAAATAAAATTTAAATAAATCCTTTAAAATTATGAAGTTTTATTTAGTTTATCATTAATGGGTAAATTATCAATTATTGCTGGTTTATCAGCATAAACAAGTGACTTCCCGTAGCGTAACAGGAATTAATCTAGAGGTGTCAATTACCACGACCTTGGAGGCAAATCGGCAGGTTCATTTCTCGAAACCGACTTATCGCCAAATTTTGAAATCAATAAATCGATGGTTGCGGTCACCGTATGTCACGTAGCGCCGTCCTGTTGAAACCGCATCTGGCATGGATCTATGTCATCCATATGTGAAGAAATAAAGTCCGATGGTGCCTCCAGTGTGTAAACCGCACCAAACGGTGCAATTTCTGGATGTAATGGAGTCTGTAGGGTCTCTTGTGGATTGGTCTCGCTAAATAAGCTTGATTATTAACAAACCCATTATGCCAAACATGAGCCTCATCGCTGAACACAATTTTGCAATACAACATCGGGCGAATCGATGACTGATTTTCAAATTAAATTTGTGTAATTTGGCAGCGTTGTTCAAGCGTGAATATATTCATGATGATTTTCCAGAGTACACATGTCAAAAAGTGAGCGCAGTATGACAGTTCGTTAGACAGCTAATCCTTTCGTAAGTTCTTTCCGGCTTAAAAAAACACACGTTATATGTTATTAAAAAAATCGGCAAAATGAAGACAAATCGTTAAAGTTGGCATCGCTGAGAAGACATGAGATATTACAGGTCGTTTCAAATAACCTGTATTTTTTTAAAACTTTGAACAACTTTTTTGGTAATAAATAAAATAAATTTTCCAATTTAATGTTTTTAACAAAAAAAGTACCAAAAGAAGTACAGATGCTAAAAAAGTACTTTTGGGTACTGTAATGTTTATTTTATGGGGCGAATACTGGTTCGCCTTGTAATCAAAAAATTAAAGAGCCGTGTTGTTAGTCTGTTAGAACTCTAAATTGAAGTCTGATTTATTTAACAATTTACATGTTCTTATATACTATTCTTACAAGTCTAACTTATTGTCTAGTATTGAGTGATTTTAGGAATCACTCAATTTATTTTTATACTTTGTTCTCTTATCGTCAACATACGGTCATCAGATATCTGAGTGCAAGTGAAAGAATGCAGTCATAGTGTCGCTAGACTGTTACTTGATGCCACTTGTAATGTTTAAACACATGGTGATGTGTGTGGCATTCACTCTACAGTATTTGAGACGGTATGTTGGGAAATCAATATTAGTGGTTGGTATGCAGTGTACGCTTGGTATGCACTACACCCTTACCCTTAAGAGAAAAATTATGAAAGTGATTTATCTAATTTTTCTATATTTTTGGTTAGTTTATGAATAATTTTATAATTTATATTAATGTATTATATATATATTTGTTTTTAATAGTAGTTCCTTATATAACTTTGTTTTTAATTAATGATAAGTTTTTGATTATTCATTAGTTCTTAATGCTATATAGGGTTTTAATTGATTATTATGTATTTCTTTTTCTTTTCCATTGTAATCTATTATTGTATTTACACCATTATTCCTAATTGTTTTGTAAGGTCCTTTATATGGACTTTGGTTCTTTTTCTTATTTTCTACTTTGACTAAAATTATTGTTATTGTTGTATCTATTTTCTAATATTCTTTTCTCTTTTGTTCTAATTGTTAATTCTTTAGCTCTGTCTAAAGAATATTGTAATTTACGTTTTAGCTCTGTGGCATAATCATCGTAATTATATAGTTTAGTTTGTTTTGTGTCATATTAGGGTTGTCCTTATTTTTCAACTTGCGATTTTTTGGGCTGCCCCCTCTTAAAATATTTGTTTGGGTACAAAAATTCACCATGCAAAAAATTAGAGTTCTAGCATAACGGGAAGATGTCCCGCATCGCCCTTGAAAATCGGGCCCCTTGGAAAAATGGGCATAAAAAAAAAAAAAATTACAATTTTTTTTCTTCAAAATTCAAAAAAATATAAAATAATTTTTGTGTTGGGTTTAATCATAACTACTCAGATAAAAAATATTACTTTCCCAGAAAATCGCTAACTTACCCCACGAAGTGTCAAAAAAAATAATAAATATTTTCTGGGTACCTCAAAGTGACTTTTTTGCATTTTTGAAAATTTTATTCAACAAAAATCAAAAACCTAGTGTTTGGTGTCAAGTATTTTATTAAACACATCTCAAGCATTAAATAAGCCAAGTACTGTGGATATCCGTTGGGAAATTTTTTTTTTAGAGCTTTTTGATTCTCGGGGATTTCAAAGTACAACCAGCACTGGCTCACTATATATGCCCTCTAATCTATGAAGCCTGGTCTATGAACAACATTCCACCGGCTTGGAAGGAAGGTGTCATCGTAACAATTCCTAAAAAAGGAGACATTAGCGAATGTAGAAATTGGCGAGGCATAACGCTTCTAAATACTATTCAAAAGATACTAGCTTTTATTGTCCTTGAACGTATCTCCCCCACTATTGAATCCTGCCTACGAAGAGAACAAGCCGGATTTAGGCGTAATAGATCATGCGTAGATCATATTAATTCATTACGAATAATTGTGGAACAATCAATTGAATGGAACTCCCCGCTATATTTAATGTTTGTCGATTTCGAGCGAGCATTTGATGCAATAAACAGAAACGAAATGTGGGTATTCCCGACAAAATGTGGGTATTCCCGACAAAATTATCACCATCATCCAAATGCTGTACAGTGATGCTCAATGCAAAGCCCGATTCAAGGGTGTTGATAGCGAAAGCTTCTACATCAACAGTGGAGTAAGACAAGGATGCGTGCTGTCACCTACGCTATTTTTACTAGTATTGGATATGGTAATGCTAAAGACCAATAACGAAGCACCGGATGGTATTCAGTGGCACCTGAATCAGCGCCTACATGACCTGGACTATGCGGACGACTTGTGTTTGATGTCACACACCCTCGATGGTATACAGGAAAAGATAAACAGGTTGTATGAAAATGGCCTTAAAGTCGGGCTGAAAATTAATTTCCTTAAAACAAAAATTATGCGAATATCAACCGACAACATCACTCCAGTAACTGTAAACGGCAATACCATCGAAAATGTTACAGATTTCAGCTATCTGGGCAGTATAATAAGCACAGATAGCGGTGCTGATGCTGACGTAAAAAGCAGGATTAACAAGGCTCGTCATGCATACGCCTCTCTTAGTCGAGTCTGGCAGTCTTCTCAAATATCCAAGAAGCACAAGATTAGGATATTTAACACAAGTGTAAAGTCGGTACTGCTATATGGCAGTGAAACTTGGAAAGTAACGAATACTATTTCAACAAAATTACAAGTATTCATAAATAAATGCTTAAGGCGAATACTAAAAATATTTTGGCCGTTGCGTATAAGTAACCAAGATTTGCTGCAAACGTGTAACATGAATCCAATTGATGTTGAAATTCGGAGAAGAAAATGGAAATGGATCGGGCACACCCTTAGAAAAGAAAATGCTGATATCGCTAAGGTCTGCTTTCAATGGAACCCGCAAGGATCAAGAAACAGAGGTCGCCCAAAAATCACTTGGCGAAGATCAGTTGAAAACGAATTCAGAAGCAAAGGGATGACATGGCCTCAGCTAAGAAACCTTGCCCAAGATAGAATAAGTTTTAGAAATTTTGTTCAGACCTTATAGAGATAGTTCTTAAATTCCTGTAAAGAAAAGAAAAAAAAAAAATTTGTTTGTTGTTGCTAGAAGCTCCAATGGGAGTAATGTAATTATATTAATTATAAGTACATTAACTAAAATAAAAAAAAAAAAAAAAAAAAAAAAAAACATATTTTTCCTGTTCTATAAATTTTTTTTGTTGTTTCAACTGAATCTTGGCAACAACGCAAATTCTTAAATTGTCTAAAGTTGAAGAAAACATGATATATAGAAATTTTATTTTGTCGATTTTTTTTCTTACGTATGTATTATAAGTGGAAAAAAACTTAAAAAAAACTTTTACATTAAACCTTAGTGGGAATCGATCGCTGAACCTTCAGCAATCGACAACTTTTAAAGGCAGCCCTTTAACCACTCGGCTATTAATGAGTTGTACCAACATTTGGCAAAAACGTCAATATATAGTACAACAAACTTAGAAATTCCTACAACATTCTTCCTACAACCAAAAATAATTACAACATTTGCAGCATTTACAGCACAGCAAGAATTATCTACAACACCTACAACTTCCATTATTCTTGATATATTAAAAAAATATTTTTAATTATTATTATTTAAAATTTTTCATTCATTGCGTTCTTTTTTGTTTTTATAAAATTCAATATTATTTAATTAATTATTAATTTAATTATTTAATTAAAGGGCAAACAACAAATTAATAATGGAGCTTTACAAACAAGAATATATAACAGGTTATGAAAAGATGAGGTTAACGTCGGACGCAGCCACAGCCCCTAGATTGTATGGACTCCCTAAAATCCATAAGCCGGATGTACCATTACGCCCCATTTCTTCATCAGTTGAAGTTCCATGTTATAATCTCTCTAAATACATTGGAAACATTTTGAAGAATATAATTTTAGAAAAATACAATATCAAAAACTCGTTGGAGGTCAAATGTAAGTTAGGAGAAGTACTTTTGGACGAAGACGACATTTTAATATCTTTGGATGTGGTATCATTGTTTACCAACATACCAATTCATCTTGCCATTAGCAATATCATGGCTTAGTGGAATGCTCTAAAGGAGCACACGAAAATACCCAGGGCACAATTCCTCAAATTATTAAAATTCTGTCTGAACGACAACAATTATTTTGTTTATGGTGATACTTTTTACTCACAAACATATGGCATGCCGATGGGAAATCCGCTTTCCCCAACAATTGCTGATATTGTCCTGGATGTGCTGCTTGAAGAAACCACTAAAGAATTACGGCAAAATAATATACAAATAAAAATCTTGACGAAGTATGTGGACGATTTATTTGCCATCATAAAACGTAAGGACGAGGAGATCATTTTGAAAACTTTTAACAGCTATCACAATAAACTTAAGTTCACCATTGAAAAGGAAGAAAACGGTTCTATTCCATACTTGGATATGAAAATTTACAGAGAAGATAATAAAATTATAACAGATTGGTACAGCAAATCGGTAGCATCAGGACGCTTAATTAATTATCATTCCACACACCCGATAAAACAGAAAATTAACACTGCGACCAACATGATAACTAAAATAGTACAACTAAGTGGCGACAAGTTTAAAAACCACAATACACATAAAATTAAAGATATGTTAATTAAAAACAGCTATCCCAAAAATTTAATAAATTCCCTAATAGATAAAGTCATGAACGATAAATCCGAGAAAATCTTCAGATCTGGTAACCCTAAATATTACAGCTTACCATACATACCAAAGCTCACAGAAAACAAACAACTTAAAGAAATAATAACAAATGAAGAAGTATGCATAGCACACAAACCAAACAAAACAATAAATGCACTGTTCACACAAACAAAAACAAAAATAGAAAAGAAGGAACAAAGTAATATAGTATATGAAATCAAATGTATTGGCAAAACGAATGAGGCATGCGGTAAAGTTTATATAGGAACAACAAAACGCAGTCTGGGTACAAGACTAAATGAACATGAGACAGATATAAGGAAAAACAAATATACAACTGCACTTGCACAACATTGCATACAGACAGGCCACACAGCTGATCTTGATGACGTGAGAATATTGGACAAAGAGAGAAAATACAATAAGCGCTTTACCTTCGAAAGCTTAAGAATTCAGCAGAAAACGGAATGTGCAATAAATGAAAAGGGAGATAAGGACAAAATTAATGCAAATTATACACTTGCAATTATTTAGTTTCTAGTTAAACCTCAAACTGTGATAAGTAGCTTAAGTAAAATTTTTCAACTGTGATATTTAATTTTATTTATTTTTGGAACTATTTTTTAAATTAATTCGTGTTTTATGTCGTGATGTCAAAGTATTGTAAACTGTGATATTTAACCAAAAATAATTACAACATCTACAGCAAGTACAACATCTAAAAATCATTTTTACTACAGCACAGCAAGCACAACATCTAAAAATTCCCACAACTTAGGTTTTCCAATCACAAAATCTTAACTCGACAAAATCTTTTATGCAACATAAACTCACTTTTGAATATCCTATATGGTCAATTATTCTTGCAACATCTAAAAATTCCTACAACTTAGACTTTCCAATCACAAAATCTTAACTCGACAAAATCTTTTATGCAACATAAACTCACTTTTAAATATCCTATATGGCGAATTATTCTTGGGTAAACAACAATAACAATTACAATAAGTAGATTGCATGTTGCATAGCCAATCTAGATTCAGGGAAAAAAATTTCATTATATTAATGAAAATGTTTCATAAATCATTTGTCATTAATCATTTTTATAAAGTTTTCGTAGAATTCAAAAAATTCAATTCTGGCCTTTTTCAGACTCTTTTTAAAATATTACAAAATATAAAAAAGAATACACTCCTATATTCACATTTTGATTAGAAAATTACAAGATTTTACTTCGGTGTGTAAGCGGTAGCCCTGGCAACTGCTAATTAGGTGGCATCCCGTTGCGAAAAGGGAGAAGAAAGTTAGTCGATTGCAAGAACCCGAACTATCCTGACGTGTGTGAAAATTAAACAAATTTTTATATTAAAACCTTTCATTTTATTATTCATTAATAAAAACCCAATTTAAATTAAATAATAATAAACTCCTGTTTTTAATTCAGAAGTGCGATAAACCATAAGTGCCGTGAAAAGATATACCATAAGTGCCGTGGAAAAAGAAAACGAAAGAGACTCTTGCAAATACGCGAACATTTTTTCTAAAAAACGCAGTAAAAAAGTTCTTGAACGTCAAAGAAGAACGTACGCAAACGTAAAACGATCTAGAAAAAAACGTTTAATTTAAAATTCTGCTAAAGAGAATATACAAAAAGGAAAAAACGAAACAACGACAAAATCCAACAGGATTTGCCAAACGAAAAAAATCTGTGTATTCGGGTGACAGTGTGTGTGTAGTGGTGGTTTATTACCAGAGAGCTAGGTCGTTAAAGAATTGTTGACGACGGCAAAATAAGAAAAATAAAACAAAATCGTATTAAAAGTTGGTGAACGTGAAATTTAAACAATATTTTTATAATCGTTAAAATGGTTTTAATCAGCAGCATGAAAGTTGAAAAGCTGCGTGCTAAGTGTCGTGAATTAAACATCCCGAACGGCGGTTCAAAATTCGAACTTATTGAACGTTTAAAACAAGCAGTTGACGCCGATGAAACGGAATTACCAATCGAGATCGTAAACGAACAACAGGCCAGTGGTGTGAACTCACAAACTAGCAAATGATAATGTTAATGAACAGATAAATGAACTACGTAATATGATTGCAAATCTCACCGGCTTTGTTCAAAGAAATGTAAACGCGAATACGAACAACCCGGCAAACGCTATACGTGAAAATAATCGTTATCAATTACCGGCGACAGAACCATCTAACATGTCACGAAGTTATTCGATAAAAGAAATATCTGATACGTTACCGGATTTTGATCCAACAAATGACACAATGTTCTCCGTGGAACAATTTATTAACCGTGTAGACAGATCGATAAGTGCATATAATTGGAACGATAAATGTGTAATTTTGGCAATATGTGGCAAGCTAAAAGGACCGGCAAAATTGTGGTTCGATTCGTCTAACGACACGTACGACACGTGGTGTGAATTAAAAGTCGCGTTAAAACAAGAATTCGGTGTTGAACATGATGAAGCTGACGTTCATTATAAAATGAGTAGTGCTGTGCAGCAACGCGATGAAAAAATCGTTGACTATTGTTTTAGAATGAGTGCGCTAGGCAAACGTTTTAATTTAAGCGAAACGGCAATTATAAAATATATACGCGAAGGTTTACGTCACCGAGAACTGCAAACCGCAATTGCAGCAACACGTTTTAAAACAATAAAGGAGATGCGCGAAACCTTGGAGGAATACCTGGTTAATTTAAAACATTATTCGAGTACTCGTTACCAAAAAGACTCTAGTGATGAAACGTATACGATAAAAATGTAAACAAAAACTTTAAAGTTAAAGATAACGATAACAGTAATGACAATAAAATAGTTTGTTACTATTGTTTAAAAGTTGGACATATTTCGTCAAAATGTCCCGATCCACAAAAACGTGCGCGTTGTAAAGACTGCAATAAGGTACATGCGGAAGGTCAACCAAAAGATTATGGAAAATCATCCGTGTTACTAACAACTTTAAGTGAAACAAAACCGTGAAAATAGACAATAAAGACTTTGTCGCTTTTATAGACACCGGTATCAAAATTAATTTAGTTAAAGAATCTTTAGTGAAAGAAATCGAAAGCGCAGTACAACCGTGTAGCCAAGGTATCGAAGGTATATGTGGCGGAACTTACGTTATAAAACAAAAGATTTTGACAAACATGAATATTGACGGCATCGACTTAGGGCCATTATTACAACTTGCCAATAGCTAAAGTTCGGATGTTATCTGACAGATTATTAGCTTTTCGTTATTATAAGTATACTTTTAGCTAAAAGTGACCGATAAGCTAAAGGGAAGATATTGTTGCCTTTAACTTTAAACGTAAGGTTTATGTGTTTAAAGTTGCCACATTTTCTGCTCTATAAAGAAGAAGAAGAAAATACCGAATTTCACAACCGAATTTCACAAATTATTGTTTGTTTGTAAACAAATAACTAAAAGTACGTTGCCACTACGTATTTTTATAAACCAATTCATAAACCAATAATCGGTTTTTAGTTTGGTGATGCCACATTATTAAAAATATTAATTTTATTTTATTGGGAAGTTGTAATAACGAAGAACATTATAGCTCACTTTATTCCTCATTTTAGCTAAAGTTACTTTTTACTAACATTTACGTTAAAGGCAAGTTGTAATAACGGCCCTTAAAAGTTAATTTACATGCGGTTAACGACGGTATGTTAACAACGGATATTTTAATCGGTGAAGAAATTTTTAAGGAAAATGAAATTAGTGCTAAAATTGACGGTAATACTATGAAAATAGAACGAAAATATGAAAACGTAATAAATATTAAAAAATTTGATCTTATAAATGTAAAATGTAATTTCGAAAGTGAACCCGTTAAAAATGAACTTTTTGAACTATTAAATGAATTTCCGGACGTGATTGCAAATGATATGAGTGAAATCGGACTAACGAATATTACCGAAATAAAAATTGAACGGTAAAGATAGACTTTGTGTTGACTACAGAAAGCTAAATGTGAATACAGTGAAAGAAGTTTTCCCAACACCGAATATCGAAGAACGGCTCCAGGAAGCAATGCAGTTTAAATATTTTTGCATACTCGATATGAACAGCGGTTACTATCAAATCCCAATTGATGAGAATTCACGTAAGTCCACTGCTTTTATTACCCCTGATGGTCTGTACGAATTTAAAAGGATGCCCTTTGGCCTCAAGAACGCGCCGGCGGTATTCCAACGTGCTATGAATATTATTAAAAATCGTACCAGGAGTGGTGACATGCTCCATTATATGGACGACATCTTGGTCGGAAGCATGATTATACCGGAAATGTTTGAAAAATTACGTAGAATTTTTGGAATCTTAAGGGAAGTTTAATTAATTTAATTAATTAAACATCTATAAATGCGAATTTTTAAAAAGGACTATAGATTTTCTTGGACATGAAATAAGCAATGATGGCATAACACCAGGTTTGGTTAAGACGATGGCAATAAACGAATTTCCTACACCGACAACGGTCACTGACGTTCGATAATTTTTGGGACTTAGCGGTTACTTGAGTAAATTCGTGCCAGCATATTCAATTATATAACCATTGCGGTTATTACTGATAAAGGATCAGAAATTTATATGGCAAGATGAACAGGAAAACACATTTGAAAAATTAAAAACGTCGTTGACAACGAAACCCGTTATGATACCGTATAACCCCGATAGGGAACAACAAATACATACTGACGCAAGTGCTATTGGTTTACAGAATGATGAAAACGGAGAATGGAAGCCAGTTGCATATTATAGTAGATCGACGACTGACAACGAGAAGAAGTTCCACAGCTATGAGTTAGAAGCGTTAGCCATAGTTGAAACCCTCGAAAGATTTAGGTATTATGTCTGTGGTAAGAAAATAACCGTCGTAACTGATTGTAATGCATTGAAAACTACAATGCAGAAAAAGGAACTTATACCACGCATCGCTAGGTGGTGGTTGCGTATTCAAGATTTTGACTTAAACATCGAGCGTAGGGCAGGTCGTGGAATGGAACACGTGGACGCTATGAGTCGAACTCGAAACGAGGACGCTCGCGAAATCGAGACGGCATCGTTAAAAATCTCTAAAGTTAATATTGAGGAAGGCGATTGGCAATTTTCAAAGCAGATGCAAGACGCTAAGCTACAGGCTATTGTACAACAATTAAACGCTAATGATCATGTTATCCAAAAGGATTATATTCTAAATAACGGTAGACTTTTCCGCAAATTCGGAAATAAACAATTGTGGGTGGTACCTAATGGCGTACGCTATAAAGTTTTAAAAAGCGTGCACGATAACGCCGGACATCAAGGTGTCGATCGAACTATAGAACGTCTAAAGAATAATTTCTGGTTCCCCAGAATGCGTAATTACGTCAAATCATGCATCAGTTCATGTATGGATTGTGCCTATAATAAACAACGTGGCGGTAAACATGAGGGCGAACCCCAAGAGCCAATGGCCAGGTAGAACGTGCCAACCGCAGTATTTTGAGCATGCTACTACCTACGTCTGAAAATGATAAACGATGGGACAACAGTCTCCGGACAATCCAGTGGTCCATCAATACGTCTAAAAATCAAACGACTGGTCGTACTCCTCAGGAGCTGTTATTTGGTTTTACTGATGTAAATACATCTAAAAGCCTAGAAGAAATCCGTAAAGACGCCTCAACAAAGATAAATAAATATCGTGCCTCAGCAAAAACTCGATTTGATGCTAAACGTAAGCAGCCAACAGTATACGCAATTGGTGACTTAGTATTAGCCGAAAACGAGCCAGCAAGCACCGGAACATCTCGAAAGCTTGAACCGAAATTCAAAGGCCCCTTTATAGTTACTAAAGTGCTTGGAAATGACAGTTATGTAATAGAGGACATCCCTGGTTCCAACCGAAAACAACGACACTATGTTTCAGTGTATGCATCCGATAAGATTAAGCCGTTTTGTACCCTACTACCCGATGATGACAATGACTACCTAAGCGAGGACGCTTTAGAGGGTCAGGAAAGGCCGAATGTAAGCGGTAACCCTGGCAACTGCTAATTAGGTGGCATCCCGTTGCGAAAAGGGAGAAGAAAGTCAGTCGATTGCAAGAAGCCGAACTATCCTGATGCTGTGAAAATTAAACAAATTATTATATTAAAACCCTTCTTTTTATTATTCATTAATAAAAACCTAATTTAAATTAAATAAAAACAAACTCCTGTTTTTATGTGTTAAAAATTTTATATGTTATCAATATCTGATCTGCAGAAAAATGTGTTTTCCAATTACATAAAATCGAAAATATGCTGAAAAGTATTACTTTTTCACTTAAAACATAATTGAGTTAAAACAACTCTTTGAAGCATACACTTTTTGAGCAATAATACAGTATCTTTGTATCTTTAAAAACAAGGTAGTCATTTGTCGAAGAAATTTCAGTTTTGACTTCGTTCGTAGTTCATTTAAAAAAAAACGTATCAAATAACTATGACTTTAAATTCATGTGATCAGTTTTTTTTATTAAAAAAAAAAAATAAAATAAACGTTAGTAACTTTTTTTACTACATTTGTGGTTAATGTTTACCACATTTGTATTTCATTTTATCAACAATCAGAAATAAATGACAACATCAGTTGAATTCAATGCAATGTAAGTCGTATTTTTTCATAAAGAATTTCAGTTGTTTTTAACTACATTTGCAGCGTTCTTTACATAAGTGCAGCGGAATGATGACGTTGATCTGTCGATTACAAATAGGGTTGCCATATTTGAAAAGTAAAAAAAAATACATTGATGAAAAAAAACAGTACTTTTAAAAAAAAAACAGTACATTTTTGTATTTATTGTTAACATAACTTTTACTTCAATACATCACATATTTACTTAAAATAAGTTAATACACCGAACCAAATAGCGTAGGTAAAATCAACAAAAAAAATTTTTGTAGATCTTTAACGAAATTTTGTCAATTTTTTTTTAAGATTTAACAAATTTTATTCAAATCAACAAAATTTCGTCAAGTTTACATCCTCTAAAGAAGTTAAATTGACTAAATTTCATCAAATTGACTAAATTTCGTCAAATTTGCTAAAATTATTAGTTTGGACTCCATTACTTTTTGCATTGGGCAGTGTCATGAAAAAAATTGTGTTTACAAACATCCATTGCCTGAAAAGTAAACAACCCAAACTTATATATGTACAAAGAAACGAAGTGGAATTAATACAGGGAGATTCAAAAAATTTATATAAAAAACTATTGTACACACGAAAAAAATATATATTCTTTGTACTCGCAAAAAAACTTGTTTATATGAAAATATGTAAAATATACAAAAAAAACAGTACAAAAACAGTACAAATCCAAAAAAACAGTACTTTTGCGTACTGTTTTAGGTGTTGTGAATAAAACAGTACATTTTTCAAAAAACAGTACATGTACTGTTTAAAACAGTACGAATGGCAACCCTAATTACAAATTACGCATGTTTTTCTTTTCTAAAATATTTTCACATATGCCATTATAATGCTACCCATCTTCATAGACATTATTATATAAATTTTATATGGCAATCAACTAAAAAAACAGCTTTTAAAAAAGTTTTTAAATAACAAATATAATTATTTTTATCTTATGATCTTATTTTTAAATTAGTTTTTTACTTTTTTTTCCGGAATAGGAAAGTTTTGTTAGTTGTGTATTGAAAACTTTAATTTTAGTAAAAATAAATAGTAAATGGAACAAATATCCTGATTTAACATAAACAACTGTAAAACCTGCATAAATTTATAAAAAACTTTTTTTCATAAGAAAACTCCAAAAAAAACATCAAAAAAACGGGAAAAACAGTTAAAACTGGCTGTATGGTAACACTGGATGTGTTTTAAAAAACGATAGGTCACAAATGCACATGTGTGCGTGCATTTCTAACTACTGGTGGTTGGTTTTTGTTTCATGTATCTGTTTTCTACTCAAAAACCTCAACAACAAGCGCTTGTTAATTACTGTGCGCCCCGGTAGGCTAGTTGGTAGCGTGCTGGCTTATCAGTGCGGGGGTCGTGTGTTCGATTCCCACCAGAGGCACTGGTCTGTTTTAGCTACAACGCGCCGAAGGCCATAGTAGCTAGTGCTCGGTTTAGGTAATAGTATAAAATTTGTAATTATATGATTATTAATTAATAATAAGTAATTTCTAAAAAAACATATTTATTTATGCTTGTGGTACAGTAGTAAAATAGAAGCCGGCGAAGATAGAAGCGAACAAAAAAAAAAAATGTTTGCAATCTTATTAATATAATATGTAAATTAATTATACCTATAATAAAAAATATATTTATTTATGTGAGTATTACTAAATATTCTTTTTTTTTCTTTCAACACTAAAATATTTTCCCACAAATCAACATGACAGCAATGAAGAAAAACGAATACGACCTTCACAGACGGACAAGAATGATCCAGAAAATTAAAATAAAATATGAAGTATAAAAACGATATTAAGTGTTTTACATCGTGTTTTAAAATTGTGTAGAGAATAAAATTAAATGAAGAATATTTATATTATGTTTTTCTTAAGTAAATAAGTGTTAAAAGTGATAGTTACAAACATTTTACTAAAATTTTTGGCGCTTACTAATTTTTTCTACGAAATTCATTGTACTAATATTATTAAAATTCAGTTACATTTTTTTCTGATTTTAGCAAAATTGTTTTGAATTGCAGTTTACAACAATTTTACTAAAAATAGGTAGCGGTTATTAATTTCATTGTACTACTTTTATTAAAATTTTGTATTTTTTTTGCTGATTTTAGCAAAACGGTTTTAAATTGCATTTTACAACAATTTTACTAAAATATAGTAGCAGCTGTTAATTTAGAGTACTACAGTTCAGCACACATAAAATGCTAAATTTAGCAAAAAAATACTGCAAGGCTAAAAAAAAATTCCAGTAATAACAGTGTAGGTATATAATTTGTGCAAAACTCATTACCACGAAATTCTGCTACTTGCCTCCAATAGGCATTTTTAATACATCGGACGTCCTTTTCACCATGTTGTACCTACTCTATCAAGAACTTTATAATAATAATAGAACTTTATAATAAAAGTCAATGAAACAACCATATGTTTGGGCATCTCCACAGTTCTGTACTGAAACTTGGATGCTCCCATAGGCTCTCTAAAGTCAAACTGAGTGCGGCCTAGTGATGATTTACATTTTCATACAATCTTCGTTGAATTATTTGAAGAATATCTTCAAGATATGATTCATTTCAGATATCAGTTTATAGTCCTGACAACTTGTGATATTGGTTTTCTTTGGAATTGTGATGAAGGTTGATTTTAGGCAGTCATCCTTGTAACTATCGGTGCCATACATTTCATTGCATAATTTATGAATAATATTTAAGTAATCTACAAGTGTAAAGATCGCCACAGGTAGCTCATCATAGCCCATGACCTTATTGTTGTTACAATTTGAAATTGGTGGCCCCGTGAGTAGTTGATTTTCATTTGTACTATTACTTGCTTAAAATTTTCGATTTTTATTCATATTTTAAAACGCAATTGAAGGGGATTGGGGTCGGAAATTCGATATTGCTTTTAAGTGTGTCTGATAAACTACAAAACATATTATTCAGAACTATTTCCATGTACTAAAACCCTTGCGTGAATTATTTTTACGAAATTAGTATAAAAGATGCTCTAATATTTATATTGATATATTTTCTTCTTTTCAGTTTTATAGAGATCACAAGCTTTTATTAAAACTGTTTGTGTTTCTAGGAGTAATGCCAATAGCTAGAAAAGCTGGAAGAGTGACTTTCAAATGGAAATCACCACAGATGATATATGCATTTCTATTTTATATATTTACGTCATCATTGGTTTTACGTGTGGGTTACGAAAGAATACAAATTTTGCATACTACCACTGAGTTTGATGAATATATTTACGCAATTATATTTATAATATTTTTGGTTCCACATTTTTGGATTCCATATGTTGGCTGGGGTGTGGCTAATCGCGTGGCACATTATAAAACAATGTGGGCATTATTTCAGGTAAGTCACTGTTTTATTATTGAAAATATGGCAACACTAAAGAGAGTATTAGAAAAAACGCAATAAAATTAAATTTAGTTTTAATGTAGTGTGGTTTTTTCTTAGTTTTTTGTTGTCAAATCTCTATAAAAAAAATAAACGCCACCGCAGCCGCAATTTTTTATCTCTACTCTAAAGGTGGCATCTCACTCGTCAGTTAACATATAAAATGCATTGATGATTGATCAGTGGTCCACTGATAGTTAAACCGATCAGATGTTTAAATGGATCATCCACCTAATAAAATGCGCGCGAAGTAAAGAAGTGATGCGGGAAATTAAATTAGATGTAACGTTTAAGCAATCAGAGCACTTAAAGACTATGTTTTTATTATTATTAAAAACTGACCACTATTTGTCATCAATATTAACGCAAAAACCTGAAGTTAGCTCTGCTACCATGACAAGCTATATAATTAGGTTTTAACGTATTTCTTTACTTTACGTTAAAACCTAATTATATAGCTTGTCATGGTTGCAGAGCTAACTTCAGGTTTTTGCGTTAATATTGATGACAAATTGTAGTCAGTTTTTAATAATAATAAAAACATAGTCTTTAAGTGCTCTGATTGCTTAAACGTTACATCTAATTTAATTTCCCGCATCACTTCTTTATCTAATGAAGATCTGTAAATCAAAAACTAGTGTTTCCAATTTGCTTAATCGATTAACCGATTCCTTTTTTAATCGCCTCTATTTCAGTAATGTCGAAGCAAATAATTTAAAACTCAAATAATTATTCGACCAGAATAATCGGTTAAAAAAGGTCGTTTAACCGGTTAAATTTTTTAAACGGATTTTTTACAAAAACTTTTAAATTTTTTTTAATTCTGTGTAAAAAAATGCAAAGAAGAACTTAGAAAACAGAAACGTTGTATAAAATCAAATGAAAGTGATCCCTAATCCTTTAGATAATATATTTTTACAGAATGTAGGCAATTAGACACACAATATTTTATGTTGGGGAAATTTTAAAAACAATGAGCACAAAAAATCGACATATTAAATTTTACCTCTTCTGATTCAAGTAAAACTTGGTGAAAATATTCTTCTAGTTAATATGATTTTCCGTATTTTTTCTGTTCCAAAATTCGTTATAGCACACAACCAACTAAAAACCCATTTCAATCACGGAAACTACCGATTCAATAAATTTAATTGCTGAAATTCCGCCAACCACGAAAGTTCCTAATTTGATTTGAAATTGATAATTAAATTACTATTCTTTAATTGAATTATTTTTCAATTAAATAATAACTTATTTGATTAAAAAGTGATCAATTTTTTATACACTCAAAAAAATAAGTTAGTAGAAAAGTTAGTAAAAGGTCTTGTAAATCAGGTATACTATTTTTTAGCAAAATTTTTTGCTAAAATCGTGTTTTCAGCTAAAATTTTTGTTATACTTATTCAGCACTTAACTGTTTTATACTAATGCTTTACTAATATACTAATGTTTTACTAATTAATTTTGCTAAAAAAAATTGTGCTGATAAGCACATTAATAGTGTGGACGACAACCAGATTGAAAGATATACGCAGAATGAAGTAGATGTCGCGGCATGTCAAGATGTAGTAGAGAAGAGGAAAATGAAATGTAGACAGAGTAAATTGAAAGACAAAGACACACAGACAGAGTAAATTGAAAGACAAAGACACACATCTTAGGTAGATTTTTTTATGGTTCCTTTTTCTTATTGCAAAAAGGGTTGTTTTTTTCGTTTCGTTTGTTTTTGTTTTTGTTTATTTTTTCATTTCGTTTCTATAATTATCTTCGGCAGTTGCGATAGCATCATTTAAACGATAGCATCATTTAGACAACCATTGATGTAAGTAATTGAAAGACAATTTTTGTTATGTTATATATATTTATTTCTATATATTTTCAGATATTAAATAAATTCATATCTTCAATGTGGAAAAATGAATTTTTTTATATTTCGTTATTATAGTAAATTATTTTTAAAAGAATCACAAAAATATGTTTTATGATTTTCAGCAAATAAATTAACTAAATTACAATTTTTCTACAAATTTTTTGCGTTTTTTTCAGTCTACTAAAATTCAGCAAAAAATTTATTAATTTTTAGCAAGGCTTTTGTATTTCTAGTCTACTAAGTGTTAACAAAACTTTTGCTGAATCTACAAATTTTGTTGCTAAAAATCAGCTCGCTGATTTTCAGCAAAAGATTTTGCTGACATTAGCAACTTTTTTGCAAGCACCCTCCTGACTAAAATTTTGCTGACTCAGCTAAATTTTTTGCTAACTTTACAAACTTTTTTTTTTGAGTGTACCTTTTTCTATAAACAAAAGCGAATTGGACAAAAATTATGTTTTTTTCGACCCTTAATTGTGCAATGAAAATGAAAATTATTCAAGTTCGAGGCCATACTCTATATTTCTTCATTAGGATATTGTCCTAACAAATAATCTATTGAAAACAAAAAACTCTATAGATTATATGTTAGGACAATATCCTAATGAAGAAATATAGAGTATGGCCTCGAACTTGAATAATTTTCATTTTCATTGCACAATTAAAGGTCGAAAAAAACATAATTTTTATTTTTAATAAAAATTATAACAAACTTGTAAAAAAGGCAAAGTACCGCCTAGTTTGCTTCCCCTGTTTTGTTTACAAAATATAAAAAGGAGAGAAAAACAAAAAACGTGTATTGAATATCCACCAGAGGTGGATCTTGCACATCAAACAAGTTTTCAATTTATTTTTTGATCAATGGTTATAATCTTTAACTTCAAATTCATATGTATATTAGTTCTCACGTTTAGTCGCATCTTTTGAGCTTTGGTGTCATTTGAAAGATCAAATCCTCTTCTTTTAACAGTGTTGCACAAAAATAATTTTTTTCGCGAAAAGGATAACAAAATTGACCAAATGTCTTTAAGTCGCGAATATCTTAAAAAAACATAATTCATTTTTCTAAAATTTATTTTGCAATTAACTCAAACTATAGCTAACAATATATAAAAATTTCAAGTTTGCAATCAGAGGCGTTCAAAAATAAGCGGAACTTTTCCGAAAGTGTCATCATATTTTATATAAAATTTTTTATATTCGTTAACGCATTTTGGAACAATTTTCAACGAAAATCATCGGTGTAAAAACGTGCTATGAAGAAAAATAATTTGTTCTACAAGCCGTTCTTTCAAACTAATTGGATAAATGCAACACTGCACAGTGGTTCCAAACACAAAAAACATGGTAATAAATATAGATGTTTTAAACTACTGGTCCAATCGGGAAATGGTGTTCCCAAAAATTGAAAAGCGGGAGCTAACCTTTAAGGAAAATGTTTCTGTGGTCACCCTGTTTTAACACAGGGTGTGCTACAGGGTGTCAAAGTTGACCATCTCGAGTATGAAAGAGCTTTAAAGGGGTATAACTTCTATAACCATGCATCGATTTTAGTGTTTTTTGGACATTTTTAAATCTAGGTTACGAGACAAAGCAAAAACATGCTTCATGTACCATAGTAACTCTTACAGTTAAAAAAATATTTCACTTTGAATTTCAAAATCTTCATTTTTCGCCTTGACTTTTTTAATAGTTTTGCCAATAGATTATTCATTTTTCAAAGAAAATGCTCAAAAATTTTTCAAGTCATTCTAATGACCTTTCTTAAACTCCTAAAGAAAACTTTTTTGAATTATCTTAAGCCGTTTCGCAGTGATACTATTTTAAACTCAAAAATTAAAAGTGTGTTCTGAAAAATGGGGTTTTTTGGTCAGATAAGGGGTAACTTCACACACCTTTATATATATTTTGCTGATATTTTTTGGATTAGTTTTTTACATAGTTTGATAGAGTAGACTTCAAAAATGCTTAATGGTATAGTTTAAAGCATTTTTGGATATGCACCCTACGTCCAGCATTGGTCGAAAATGATGAATTTTTGAACGGAATTCTATGTTTATGACCGTGATAAAAAAAAGTCACGCCACTTAGACACGATTTGAAATTTTTATACTGTAAAGAGATTTATTCTAATGAGTTTGCCACTTCATTTGCCGCCGCCCGCTCAAAAACGTAGCCTGGAGAGCAAATTTTGTGGAAAAAGTCATTTTTTCAAAAGCCTTTTTTTGATTTATAAAAAAAGCGTACTTATATTATCAATTTCAGCAAGATTTTATTTTATTTTTAATAAAACGTAAATAATTGTCCTACATTCCAAAAATCTTTTCGATATTGCTTATGGTTATTTTTACATAAAACATCAAAGTTCAATGTAGTATATCTAACTATAATTAATTGTACATTTATTGGCTTTTGCTTTCGGTAATGTTAAAAATTTAAATAATTTCAGAAATTTTTTTACATATTATTAAATTAGACTTAGTTATCAATTCAACGATGCATAAATCGTTTATCTAGTGTAATAAATGAATTCAAACTATTGCGCTTAAATCAGGCATTTCAGGTCAAATTGCAGTATTTAACAAATTTATATATTCAGGTATACAGAGCGTGTTGCATTATATTTCTCTAAAAGGGTTACGGGTTTTTTTTATTTTTTTAATACTATTTCAAAAACCTAATAAGATATAAATGCAGGTAGAAAATGCGTTTTATGATGTAACATCAATCTCAAATACCGCCTTATTCCAGGAAACCTAAGCCTTTCCGTAAACAAAAACACTGATCTACACAACATGAGAAAAGAAGAGAAGAAAAGAATTCAAGATGAATTTAAATTAAATTTTTACAGTTACATTAGTTTTTTGTTTTTATATACATCGAGATTATTTTTATGTTATTTTCAATTTATAACGAGCTTTCAACCTCCGTATATTTACAAAAATAAAGCAAATCAAACATATTAGCTACACTCATAAAAAAAAGTTTGTAAAGTCAGCAAAAAATTTTGCTGAGTCAGCAAAATTTTAGTCAGGAGGATGCTAGCAAAAAAGTTGCTAATGTCAGCAAAATCTTTTGCTGAAAATCAGCGAGCTGATTTTTAGCAACAAAATTTGTAGATTCAGCAAAAGTTTTGCTAACACTTAGTAGATTAGAAATAAAAAAGCGTTGGTAAAAATTAATAAATTTTTTGCTGAATTTTAGTAGACTGAAAAAAACGCAAAAAATTTGTAGAAAAATTGTAATTTAGTTAATTTATTTGCTGAAAATCATAAAACATATTTTTGTGATTCTTTTAAAAATAATTTACTATAATAACGAAATATAACAATTTTAATTTTCCCACATTGACGACATGAATTAATTTAATATCTGAAAATATATAGAAATAAATATATATAACATAACAAAAATTTTCTTTCAACTACTTACATCAATGGTTGTCTTAATGATGCTATGACGAAACTGCCGAAGATAATTCTAGAAACGAAACGAAAAAATAAACAAAACAAACGAAACGAAAACAAATCTACCTAAGATGTGTGTTTTTGTCTTTCTCTTTACTCTGTCTACATGTCTGTATATGTTTTTTCATGGTTGATTTTTTTACTTGTCTTGTTAGAGTTGTACTTTTTAATATCATTTTCCTCTTCTCTACTACATCTTGACATGCCGCGACATCTGCTTATCAGCACAATTTTTTTTAGCAAAATTAATTAGTAAAACATTAGTATATTAGTAAAGCATTAGTATAAAACAGTTAAGTGCTGAATAAGTATAACAAAAATTTTAGCTGAAAACACGATTTTAGCAAAAATATTTGCTAAAAAATAGTATACCTGATTTACAAGACGTTTTACTAACTTTTCTACTAACTTATTTTTTTGAGTGTAGGTTGATACTAGTATTTCGATCTGGCTAAAGAACCCGAAGTTTTAGAAAAGTTAGAGCCTCCATAATAGGCAGAACTTTAACAAAAAAGTTCTGCCTATTATGGAGGCTCTAACTTTTCTAAAACTTCGGGTTCTAATGAGATCTTTAGCCAGATCGAAATACTAGTATCAACCTAGCTAATATGTTTGATTTGCCTTATTTTTGTAAATATACGGAGGTTGAAAGCTCGTTATAAATTGAAAATAACATAAAAATAATCTCGATGTATATAAAAACAAAAAACTAATATAACTGTAAAAAATATTACTTGAGCCAGAGTACAAACTAAAATTTTGTTATATAAATAGAACATTTTTGGTCTTCAAAGTTTAGTAACGTCATGATGCTTGTTAGGAAAAGACCTAACCACGTGCTTGATTACTAAGAAGACAAGAATGGAGCAAAATTGATTATTAATAGGTTTTTTGTTAAAGTTCTGCCTATTATGGAGGCTCTAACTTTTCTAAAACTTCGGGTTCCGATGCGATCTTTAGCCAGATCGAAATACTAGTATCAACCTAACTGGAAAATATTTAAATTGATATATTTTTTTTATTTGTTTTAATAAACAATTTTATTTATTTTGGCTTTAATAAACAAAATAGTTTATTTGTATCAATTAAACTTTTTGTTTTTGTTAGTAGCTTCGGCTAGGTATGGTTTGGACTCGTAAGGAAAGATTAAGACTTATAGCTCAGGGAATCGATATCGAGGATTATAGCGACATGGCTGACGAATTTCGTGGGATTACACCGCCTTTAGTTACGGAATTGTCTCAAGTAGAACCACTGGCAAATACAACGACGATAGTTCCACCAACTACCACGATGCTATCGTTAAACGTACCGATGATAACTACTACAGCCACCACTACTGCTGTTTCCATAGCGCCGTCTGTGAGATAATTTATGGCTAGAGCCTAAATCAAATTTGTCAAATAGCACTTTCACCTCACCAGAGTATAGTAGCCTTACTGCTCGAAACGTGAGAGCTGAATTCCTACAGCATCAACAGCAAATACAACAGCAACAACAATTACCACCGCAGCAAACATTACCGCAGGAGCAATTGCAGCAGCTACAGCCACCGCAACATGATAATATGCCAATATGTAGTAGCGAAAGGGTGCAGGAAATGAAAAATTCCGTTCGAGGCGAGTTTATAAGGCCGATGAAAGAATTAAATAGAGCAATACAGGCCATGAGCAGGAATCTAACGAGTAGTAGGGAATCACGAGCTGGTCAATTTAATACTGGGTCGCGCACTCAACCACGAGCGCCTCCACCATCAGCTGAATCTCTGGCGTGGCGAGCACCGGCTTCATTGGGTGATCAGCCGATAAATAATATATATATGCGCTTAATATACCGACTTCTGTACAGCAACAATATGGTGCGTCAATACCACAAATGCAAAATATTTTATCAGCATTGCCAGGCTCAACAACAACAAAATATTTTACCGTTAACAGCACCAACAAATACTACCGTTACCCAACCAAAACAGCAGGTTTCGTTGCAACAACCACAAGTTTCCGTGGCTCCTCAGCCACTAAGGCAACCGACAATGGTCACCGCTGCACAGTCACAGCACGTAGAAAATCAACCACAGCAAATTTTTAATCAGCAACAACAAGCCGCTTCAAGCCAACAACAACATATTTTAAATCAACCTGATATTCCGCATCAACCAACTGTTTTTGTACAACAACAACAGCAGCAACCAGGTTTTTTACCACAATTAGGATATGCTCCGCAATATTTTTAGCCACCGCCACCATCGATGTATGGTAGGCCCGTTGCAAATATACCGCAGCAACCGGGAAGTGCAAATTATGCAATGCCAGTTTATCCATGGTCAGCACCACGTAAGTTAGATGTTTCAAAATGGAATATTCGTTTTGATGGCACCGATAAAATGGATGCCGAAGATTTTGTCTTCCGAGTAAATACACTGCGGACTGATTACAATTGTGCTGACATCCTGACATTGATGACATCCTGCATAATTTTCATCACCTGTTGACCGGTCAAGCTCTTGACTGGTATTGGAATCATCGAAAATTGGCACCAACTAATAGATGGAGTGATCTGCAAACCGCTTTTTTGACTAGGTATAGACAAATTGAGAGTGAATTTCAAAAGCAGAAAAAGATTATGGATCGTCGTCAGTTGCCACATGAGACTTTTGAACATTTTTTTAATGTGGTCATCAAGTTAAGAAATCGAATGACACATCCATATTCGGAGCAAGATTTGGTGGAAACTATGAAAAGCAATTTGAAGCCCGCTTTAGCTCAACTTTTATTCCCGTTCAAAACGCAAAGTTTGGCTCGTTTTGGGGAAGAGGTTAAGAGAGCTGAAATTTTGTTGTTGAATCAAAGACAGGTGTACCAACAGGGTGCAAATGTACCACACCGCATTCTCGAAATTACTTGCGAAGAGGAGATGCCGATGTCTGAAGTACAGGTGGATGCTATTAGTGCTAGCAGTCGCTATACTTGTTGGAACTGTCGCCAAGTAGGTCACAGTTTTGTGGATTGCACAGTGGTTCCACGCAGAACTTTTTGTTACAGGTGCGGAAAAGACAACGTCATTACACCTGAATGTCCAAAATGTCAGGGAAACCAGACCAGGAACCCGTATCAAACTGGGGAGACGCGGTCGAATCAATTGTAAACCCAGTTAAGTTAAATTGTTCTTCTGCAGGAAAAAAGATAAAAATATTAGAAAATTTTTCTAGGTTAGATAAGAAAGTAGAGTTGAAACCGAAATTGAGGGAACTGAAACCCTTACATACTAGGATTAATGAATATAAGGAGGCAAGGGAAAGAATTTTTGGAGAGGTTTCTAATAAAATAAGGAAGGCAAGGGAAAGGTATAAAATACGCAAGAGTTTGCGACATCAAATTGCGTCGACTAGATTATATGAGGGCGACGATAATAGATTTTATACACGTTTAAATATTAGCGGCCAGGAAATTGAAAGTTTATTAGACAGTGGGGCGACAATTACCATTCTTGGTAAAAATTGCTTTGAATTTGTGAGAAAAGCTCAGCTTGAAGTTCACCCATTCAGTTTTAGGATTGAAACCGCGGACGGAGCTTTGCATAAGATCGGAGGTCGAGTCAGGGCTAAAGTTGAGTTCAACAACTTAGAACATACTCTTTCTTTTTTCTTGGTACCGACGTTGAAAGGCCAGCTTTATTTAGGGG
The DNA here is from genome assembly GCA_021234595.1 of Delia radicum. Classification (NCBI taxonomy): domain Eukaryota; kingdom Metazoa; phylum Arthropoda; class Insecta; order Diptera; family Anthomyiidae; genus Delia; species Delia radicum. The sequence continues at coordinate 124,830,331 of CM037851.1, forward strand.
CTGATTTCATTCAAATTTTTAAATTATTTGCTGGCGTTGCCAGTTTAACAACAAATAGGGTTAGTCTTTGTGATGAGGCGGAAACACTTGACGTAAAAACTCATTCTCTTCCACCGCACCAAAAACAGCAATTGGACGAGATTATCGCAAAGTTTCCGTGTTACAGTAAAATAGGCTTAGGAACACACCTAGAGACCCACACAATCGACACGGGAGACGCGACTCCAGTGAAAGACAGACATTATCCGGTCTCTCCGGCTGTGCAGAAATTGAGGTATGCCGAGCTAGATAGGATGCTTGATCTAGGTGTCATTGAGCCTAGCGAAAGTCCCTGGAGTCATCCTGTTACCTTAGTCCGAAAGGGCGAAAAAAATCGATTATGTTTAGATGCTCGAAAGCTCAATGCACTAACGGTCAAGGACTGCCTATCCGCTACCGCATATCGAGGGTCTGCTCAGTCGCTTGGGAGATACGTATTTCATTTCTAGTGTAGATCTTAAAGACGCTTTCTGGCATATACCCCTAGAGCAGTTTAGTAGAGAAAAAACTGCATTCACGGTTCCAGGTCGACCGCTTTACTCCAGATTTTAATACTTACTTGGAGTTGCTGAATCGTGTTTCTGATTGTCTGGAGAAGGCGGGTTTGACTATAAACGTGGCTAAATCAAAACTATATTGTGGGCGGTGGAGAGCTAAAACCTGATCAGGGGAAAATTGAAACCATTTTAAAGTATTCCTACCCGAAAACGACGAAGCAGTTTAGGAGTTTTATGGGTGCAACTGGTTGGTATAGGAGGTTCATTCCCGAATATGCAACAATTGCCGCGCCAATTTTTGAAACGCTAAAGAAAGGCAAAGTTTTTACTTTTCAGACAGAGGCCAAAGTCGCTTTTGATCGCTTAAAGGCAGCTTTGACTACTAGTCCCGTTATACGGCACCCCGATTTTTCCAAGCACTTCTACGTGCAATGCGACGCTTCTGACGTTGGCATAGGGGCGGTTTTGTACCAACAGGATGAATTTGACGAAGAGCAACCCATAGCGTATTTCTCCCAGAAATTATCTTCTGCTCAAAGGAATTACTAGGTCACCGAGAGAGAATGTTTGGCCGTGGTTATGGCAATTAAAAAATTTAGACCATATATTGAATTGTTACCGTTTACTATCATCACCGATCATAGTAGCTTAAAATGGCTGATGTCCCATAAAGACCTCAGCGGTCGTTTGGCCAGGTGGAGTTTACACCTTCAATCGTTTGATTTTTCGATTTTTCAGTAGAACATAGGCAGGGGAAACAAAATGTAGTACCTGATACCCTATCCAGGTATGATATGGAGGAAATTTCTACCGATGTGGATAATTTTATTGATTTGGAATCTGAATATTTTAAATCAGAGGAATACCTCGATATTATATCTACAATTGTAGAAAATTCTTCGCAGTTGCCAGATCTCAAAATTGTAGATAATTATATTTATAAAAGAATGTTGCCTTATGACGGATTGGCTTTAAATGAGGATTTTTGTTGGAAACTGTGGGTTCCTTTGGAGCTAACAGAGAATATTATTCGAAAGGCACATGAACCACCCCAAACAGCTCATGGTGGTTTTCATAAAACCCTTCGCAGAATCCGGGAACATTTTTACTGATCGAACCAAAGTTCTCAAGTTCGTAGTTTTGTTAAAAATTGTCAGGTTTGCAAAGAGACAAAACCGGCAAATACTACGCTAAGACCACCAATGGGAAATGAAAACGTCATGGACAGACCATTTCATCGTCTGTATATAGACTTCTTAGGGCCATAGCCGCGCTCGAAATCTTGGAATAGTTTTATTTTTATAGAGTTAGATCATCTAACGAAATTTGTACTTTTGAAGTCAATGTCAAAGGCTAGCGCCAAAAACGTTATAAAATTTTTAATTGCCGACGTGTTTCACAAATTTGGCACGCCGGAGGTTATTATGTCGGACAACGGAAAGCAATTTGTCGGTAAAGAGTTTGCGGAAGTTGTACGAAATTTCGGAATTCGCCATATTAGGGCGATTGGGACAAATATTTATCGGAAATTGAATGTTCCTTAAGATCTTCGGTACATAATTCTTTTGGGGTCACACCGTATTTTGCTTTGTTCGGTATGAACATGATTTGTCACGGAAGTGTCTATAAAGTAGCCAGAAAACTTCAAATGCTTAATGATGCAGAAAATAACGTAATTCCGAAATCAGTTCAAATGGATCTTATTAGAGAAAAAATTCGCAAAAATTTGCACAAGGCTCATTTGAGAAATGAAAAAATCGTATAATGTTAGGTGTCGCAACGTTAAGTTTATTGCGGGACAGGAAGTATATCGCAGAAACTTCCAACAGAGCAATTTTAAGAATAGTTTTAATGCCAAATTGGCAAGAACATTTTTGAAATGCAGAGTTGTACGCCCTGTAGGTAATAGCTTGTATGAGGTTGAAGATTTAAAAGGGAGGTCACTAGGAGTGTTTCACGCAAAGGATTTAAAACAGTTGGCCCGTTCGCGTTAACCTTGCTTACAAATTGATTTTAATATATGTTTTTTATCTCAAACCTTACAAACAATTTTCCTAAAATTCTGAGATTGTAAGTTAAACATTTGTTTTATATTTTTTTGGTTCCGAAGCAGAAAAAAAATAAGTTTTATTTGCGAAAAATTCGACTAAAACTAAATACATTTAGGTAGTTACACTAAGCTAATCTAATTAAATCTTAATCCTGCTCTATCTAAAATTAGAACTAAGCGTAAAAATATTGTCGGTATGTTGGCTTTGTAGTGTCTTGAAGTCCTGGATTATTGGGGGTCAGTTTCGGCTCTCCGTTGGAACAGATCGTCTTAAAGTTTAATATGGTACTTAATGGTTGAGCGAACAATTCTTTCTTTGGTTCAACTAAAAGGCTAACGTTTTGAAGCCAGCTACATTTGTAGCCACCAACACACCTTAGCTGGGAGAGGTAAGTCCCACTATCTCTATGTCATTAGGCTACTATCCCTCCGTCGCAGGTGTATGGGCTAGACGCTAAATTCCGTTTTACAGCAAGTTGAACCAAAAGTTAAAAATATTCATGAAATAGGCGCGTTAGAACCTAAAGATCGAGTTCGCTTAGTACATATCAGTAGATGTTGACTAACTGTAGATGTTGACTAACTGGGGAGAGAGGAACGCTGAACCGCCTTTAAAGTAGGATCCATGTCAGTAAACGTGTTCTAGGTCCTGGTATGGTTCTGTTTGGTTTCTTGAACCTAATCTTAAAAGCATATCGTAATTTTATTAAATAATCTATCTTATATCTTAAAGGCCCTATGCTCCTTATAGGAACGACGGGAATATATATATATATATATATCTTAAATCTAAAACTTACATATACCTTACTCTATTGTCGAGGTTTTTCCAGGGTTCGATTTATTGTCTTCCATCACATAAGAGTACAAGAACCTGTAGATATAATACAAACATAATTAGTTATAGGAAAATACGGTGAATTTAATTAGTATTAGTAGTTTAAGGTGAGGAAAAAGTGAATTATTTCATGGTAATTTTGTTTTTATTTAATTTTTTTAATTGGGTTTTTTAGTATTTAAGTTTAAGAAGCATGGAGTTTTTCTGAATTTTTATTTTCAAGTTCAACTAAATTGAAATATAGTTGAAGCCTTGAATATGGGCAGCTATAGGTTAAGGTTGTTAATTATTTAGGTTTTCATATTATTTTGTTTTTATATATATATATATATAGTGTTAATGCAAGGGCAACCGGAGAACAGCTCAAAAATCAATGGCATTGAATTAATTTAACCGTCAAGGAGAAGGAAAAAAAAAATGCACTTATAGGGTCCGCCATCTAACGTTTTTTTTTCATCTAGTGCTTATTTCGTGAATGGTAACACTTAGCTCTTGTCTGATTTGACAGATAATTAGTTTTATCCTTCCGCTGAACGAATATGGTTGTGTATAAACGAGTCACTGTTTGATGCGGATTTTGGTCCAGAGGCATAATTGGGCCATTTTTCTTCGAAAATGAGCAAGGAGTGGCCGTTACAGTCAATGGCGATCGTTATCGGGCCATGTTGAACGAATTTTTGTTCACAAAAATTGAAGAGGAGGATATTGGCAACATTTGGTTTCAACAGGACGGCGCTACGTGCCAAACAGCCGAAGCTACACTCGATGTTTAGCGCCCTGTTTTTGAAGATGGCATTATCAGCCGCAGAGCTGATGTCGTTTGGCCACCTCGGAGCTGCGATTTGACACCGTTGGACTATTATTTATGGGGTGCCGTCAAAGATAAGTGTTACGTCAACAATCCAGAGACAATTGACGCTTTAAAGAACAATATTCGTGAAGCCACTGGTGAATTACAGCTGCACACAATCGATAATGTGCTTAAAAATTGGACCGATCGTGTAGGCTACTGCATGGCCAGCCGAGGCAGCAATTTGAATGAAATTATTTTCCATTATTAAGCGGAAGGATTGTACTTTCAAATAAAAAAAGAAATTTGAGAAAATATTCAGTAGTTTTTTTTTATATCATTTTCAAAAAAAAAGTTATTTGGCGGACCCTTTATATATATACATATTTATTTATTTATTTTTTAATTAGCATTCGGTGAAATTATTTCTTAAGTCTCGACTGGAATAGCTTAGAGGAAAAATAATCAGAACAGTGACCAAAGTGGTCCTTAGAATTATTCATTTTTGTATAGTTAAAGTTTTGAATGTAATTCGTATTGGTTAATATATTGCGACACATACTGGTAAAATCACTTAGGTACGTAAAATTATAAAAAAAACAGTTAAAATATGCATTTTAAGCAAAAAAATGCAGTAAAATGTGCAGTTCGGTCGGACACTAAAAATAAGCATTTAAATCAAAATGTGCGGAAATATGCAAAATATTCGAAGATATACACTTTCAAATCAAGGTCATCTTAACACAATTTCATGATTCGCAAAAATATTTTGTTTTTTTTTTGGTTCCCAGACTTAGGAAGGGGAAAAACATGCATTTGCATGAACTTCCGGTCCCTGTTTATTATTAAAGGGCCCAGTGCTTGGCAAGCGATTGATAAATGTTTTAAAATTTCAATTGTTTCCTCAGTAGAGTTTTCGTTTGAGATTGTCGATATTAGGTGTGTTCGATTACTTTCCCAGTAAAGTCTAGTAAAAATTACTCAGTAACAAAATTACAGACAGTAAGACAAATTTACAAAAAAAATAAACGAACGGAAAATTTGTAACAATTGGTAAAATATATAAAACAGCTGATTTTAAATAACAAATATTAAAAAAAAAAAAAAAAAAATCAACTGGTCATTATGGAAAAGATAAAAGTTAATTGAAATTGTCGACCAGAAATAATTTAGAATGTTTTTTCTTCTTGTTCAATAGTTAGTTCTTTAATGTTTTGCACTTTGAATCCATAGACAATTAAAATTTAATTTACTATTTTTTTTGTTTACTAAAAATACAAGCATATTTTTCAATCATATGTTTTTTTCTTCTTACAAATTCTTACTGGCAAAAATTTATCCAGTAAAAACTTGTAAGTTTTTTGTCAACAACCTGTCATTTTACTCTCTCTTCTTAAAAGTTTTTTTTTACTGAGTATTTGGGGTAAACGAACACCTTCCAGTAAAAACTTTTACAAATTTTTAAAAATTGTTTGTGTTATCGAACACACTTATTATTGAAGTTGGTGTAACAAATTAAAGTTTTTTAATTTTTCGGTTTTATCCGATTAATCGTCAAAATTTATTCGAATTATTCGTTATTCGAAAATCTTTTATTCATTCGACTAATCGAATAATTTTTATTTGGATAACAACCCTACACTGAACCATATATATTCCTAGAATACCCGATTTTCATTGGGGCAATATCCCCTTTGCAATTGGGCATTTATTGATTAATCGCAAAACCGCCGGTTTTGTAAATTAACCTACCGGGTAGGTTAAATTAACCTACGGGGGTAGACAATTTAATAATATCGCGTTTGTTTTTTTATTGAATGTTTTGCTTAACTAGACATTCCGGTCACGTGAGAGTTAAAAGGGAAATGGTGGTCGGAAAAAGCCAGCTTCTTTAAAAATGGTCTTCCCATTTGGTCTTGCATTGTATGTAGTTGTTGAGCTACACAGGAAATAGTGAAAAAGAAAATTAAATAATTAGTAAAGGTTTGGGAGAAAATCTGATTTGGAACTAGACTTATGTTCTTAACCACTACTTGGTTCTAGCAGGTTGAATTCCGCCACAATCTGAATGTTTTTTTTCTTCCAAGATAAAAATTACCTCTGGGATCACAAACCGTTGAAATACGTTTGGCTAACAAATTATCTGCAATTAAAGGAAATTTTAAATTTATTTAGCAAGTTTTTCAATTATAATTTGATTTACTTACCTTGAATGCGTTGATGAACATATAAACGGTTAATGAAAATTATGACGCCAACCGCTTCTTCCGAAAGTGCCGTTGTTAATCAAGTACCGATTCACTGGAAATAGACAAAGAGAATTAAGTGGAATATATATATGTATAAAGAAATAATATTGATAATAAATTTTGCACGTTGGTCATAAAAACTTAGATAAGTGTTCCAAGAAAAACACTCAACCACATATTATCCCTTTATATTGATATTAGGCGTTCCTATTATCTTAAAATAATGTTTTTTGTAAATTTTTAAGTTTTTTTATGGCCGCCGGTAAGATTTTTTTCCGCCGTCACCGAAATTAAAGTGGTCGCCGTGGACCTCTTCGAACACATTATTTTGTTATGGGTTTTGTTTTCTTTTTTTTTTTGCACAACACTCAATATTAATGGTACTTACCTTGGTTGTTGTTCCGTGGGGGGTTTGCCGGTGTTTTGGGGTTTTAATTTCTTTATTTTTATTTATTTTTATTTTATTGCAGCAGCGCATTATAGCGTCTGCTTGCTCTTCACGTTTTTTTATGGCTTTTTTTGATATGTTGTGGGAATGCCAGATGAATATTTCAGGAAATTTAACAGGTTACCGGGGTTACACAAATTATTAAATTGCTTTTTTAACCCGAAACAGACCAGTTGGTAGACAACTGCCCCCAAAACGACTGTGATATGAGAATTTTTTCCCTCCCATCCTTTTTACAGTTGGTAACAAAAATAGAAGAAGAAGAGAATGCAAATGAAATTTGAAATGCAAAACATAGAAACAGCGGATGGGAATAAAAACTGGTCGAAATCGAAATGTCAACCAAAAATTGACTTTACGGAAAATGGAGGAAACTTCCGTCCTTTTTTTCTTTCTTTTTCGTTTTGGAACCAAGGCCAGGCAGTTGCTGAAAAAAAATAAAACTCAAAGAAAATCATAGAAATTTAACCGGGTTTTTTTTAAATCGTTTTTTTTTTTTAATAATGAAAAATTTGAGAAGTAGCTACAAATAATAATAAATAATCTTTTACTGGAATCGCACTGCCTGGGCCATTGAATGAAGAATTAACATCACCTCATCTTGGGTAGCTAGCGCTAACATCCGGCACAATCAGCAAATAAAGCCGTTGACGTCCTCCACCACTACGTGGGAAAGGCAGCATCAGCACCGCCACACCTGGGGTGCTAGGTATTTCTTTTGTGGTTTAAAAAAAAGGGTTCAGGACTTACTGTCTTACCTCGGACGAATAGACTGACTGGACTGTGTAAAAAACCAAATTTGTTTTATTTTCTTTTTTTTGATTTTATTTTTTTTTTTAATAAAAATATAAGAGGCATAGACCGTATACATATTAGGGAAACATTTTTCTTACCTTATTTAGTTCTGCGTAAAACTAGTCCGTAGGGTTGAGCTCAGGCCTAGGTCGATGTTTTAGGAAGGCAGATAAAGCCTTGAAGGTGAATGTTTCTCCTAGAAGAGAAAAAAAAAGAAAAGTAATAAGTTATACCAGCTTATAGAGAAAAAAATAAGTGAATAAAAATTTAAAATTAAAACAAAGTTTTAAATAATTGTCAAAAAGACGCGCACAACGTACCTACTCGGACACCTTACGGACTGACCAATCCTTTTTAGAACCAAGAAAAGTTTCCCGATTAAGAAAAGGCGACGGCGACGAGCTGCAAAAAAAATATAAACGTGCGACTGTTCTACCTGGAACGAGGATAAAATTTATAAATTCAGACGTACCTGTCATCAATAAAAAAAATCTAATTTTATTTTGGTAATTTTTAAATACCGAATTAATCTTTGTACATTATTTAATCAGATAATTTTTGGAATTTTCACAATCCCGTTTAAATTATTGTTTGAAAAAAATGAACGCCAAAGAAATTACCTTATCAATTAAGTAGCTTTAAACAAATATTTTGTTAAATTTCAAAAAAAAAATTTTAATTAAAAGGAAACAAAAAGATTGCTAGAAATGTGTACAAAAATTTAATAACTCAGCATTATATGCCCAATATGATTTTGGTTTTAAATAAAGTGGAATTTTTATAACGTTTTTAAAAAAAAATTAAACAATGATGGAATAATTATTTATCAGGTGGTAGTAGGGTGACAAAGGTAAGTGGAGGTGAATTTGGGACAACCTGTGAAATGGCATACTGTTGTCATGGTGAGGTCTACGTAGATCTTCTGTGGGAGGGCGGCCTTAGTTGGCACAACATCTGCCAACTAACATTTTTGAGTTAAAACGATTAGTGCAGTGCCGTATATTGGTGCATTCACACTTTTCGGTTATATTTTTTTATTTTACGTTCTTGTTTTTCTTTACTTTGGTTCCCATTGCTTCGGTCCCCTTTTTATTTATTTTATTTTGCTTGATTTTTCGTGGACTCGTAAGATCTTTGAGCCACTTTAAGACCGGTATGATTTTTTTTGTCCCTGTCTAGCCCACCAGATTTGTTGACAATAACTACTTCCAATCCGGCGAGCTAAAGCCGCGCATACCGGCAACGTCAACAGTCTGGCCACATTAATCACCCGTTCAGACCAGCCGACAGGACATAACTGTAATTAATTATTTCCACTCAACTTATTTGAAAACAGTGCAAGATTAAAACGAAAAAGAAGTTAAAAATGGCACAAAAAAGGCAAAAATGGGATGACAATTCCAAAAATTCCTTGAAATAACAGTTGTTTCAAGTTGTATAAATATTTTTATTAAAACCCAGTGATGAAGAAATTTACAGTTAAATTGCTGATGTGCTATCGTAGTAAATTTAAATGAATAAAAAAGTTTAAAATAAAAGAAATTATTTCATGATTTTTCACTGTATTTAATGATTTTTCACTGTTTTTCTTAATCGAAAACAAACAAAATTGCCGTATTCAGCTTGTAATACTGCTTTCAATGAAAAAAGCCTTTTAATTTGTTATTTTTTAGTTTTTCAAATTTATAAAAATGTATATTTTTATAATATTTTATATCATAAACAGCTGCTTATTGTTTACGTAATATTGTGCAAAAAACCTCTCATTTTCTGCAAATAAGGGGAAAGCACAGCGCTGTATTTTGAATTTCTGCACAAATAGTTAGATTTTACTGAAATCTCAACTAAATTCTAATTTTATTTTGTATGGGAAATCTGTTTATATTCCCAAATTTGTTATTAGATTTCTGTCGAAATCTATCGAAATTCAATTTTAAATGGATTTGAACCCTAATGTAAGTTCCTTATTGTACAATATGTACAATAGTGTACAGAATTTTTTAACGGAAAGTCTAAAGGCTCATTTCTTGAGTGGATACGTTTCGTTAACGGACTGTAACTCCATACAAAGTGTACAATATGTTGTCTATATTTTACATACTAAACAAATCTATTTCTATTTTTAGCAGAATTTATTTTCCGCAAATCCGTCAGCATTTGTATAGTATGTAAAACAGAGACAACATATTGTAGTAGTTCTTTATTTTCGTTATAGTTCATCAATTAATATATAAAAAATTTAGAAAAAATTACCATTTAAGTGACAACTGCCATCAAAAACAACCCTAAGTTTAGTCGTTGTGCTACTTTAAAACCCAATGATGTAGCAAAAAGTACAAACATGTTTGAACCTCTGCCGGATAGTTACCCACTTTGGCCTTATGACCAAGAGATTCATACTCATACAAGTTTTATATCGCTTACAAAACAAAGGTTGATTAATAAACCGTCTCTCCAATGGTATCAATCTTTTAAATGCGTTTATATGATTATTATCCAAGCCAATGCTTGAACCAGATATATTCCCTTTTCGACGCTACCTCTTCCTGTTCAAAATTTGTCTTATTTGTCTAAGTTAATCACATTAATAATATAATATTGAAAGTAGCTTGGTTCTATGTGGTGGCTGAAAACACCTAATCAAAAAGCGTTTGTTGAAAGAAGAGGTTATTAAATTTAAACGAACTACCAGGTATTGCAATCGAACTTAGGATATCTGAACCAAGAATTATATCGATTTGGTCTGAATGGTCAAATTGAGGATCAGCCGTTGAACATTCCCCATGTGAATGTTTTGGGGTGTAATTTGTTAGTTTTTAAGGTACTACCGCTGAACGTTATAGAACAGGTTTATGTTTTATTTACCAAAGATCAAGAACTTCCCAATACCTACAAATATCAATTTTAGAATCACCTGCACCTTGAACTGAGCAGTAAGACTATTCCAACGGTACGTAAATGTACAATTATTGTGGCTATGACCCCATGTTAATCAATTGTTGTTTTTAGAATGAAATCTTATCTTGATTTTGGTGAATATGAAGGAAATTAATAGCATCTAGCTAATGAATGAGGTTTATTACAGAGTGAACACAAAGAATGAGTTTTTTGTGATACCTGATTGGAATGCACAACGCTATTTTTTGGTTTTGAATGGTTTGTTTTCTGAAAACTATCTACTAGAAGATGGCAAATCCTCATGTAAAGATTCGAGAGTTCTAAAAGTTCTCTCAAAAAAATTAAACATTTCCAAACAAGTTGGTACATTAGTTGATGATCTAAGTGATTGCTCCCAATATTTACGCGATTGTAAATCGAGCTTTTGTGCAATGATTGGGATTAAAAGAGGATGGATTGAAAATTTTCCAACTTAATTTATTTATTTTTCCATTACTTTTTTCAAAACCATCATTGGTGCTAATGTAGATTGTATCCCCTCTCCGCCACTCACCTAATTGTAAGGTTGTAAGATTCATTGAAAATTTTAACCTAATTTTTTTTCCATTACTTTCATTTCTCACTATTCTCTTTTCCTCTCTTTATCTTTTCAACCCTCTTTTTTCTTACTTTTCTTTCTTCTTCTTTTTTCCCTTTTCTTTTTTCTCTCTTTCTCTTTTCCTCTCTTTCTCTTTCCCTTCCTTCTCTTTTTATCCCTATTTTTTTATCATCTTTATAGTATAATAAAAAAAATTGTTGTATGATTTAAAAACATCAAATTTTACTTAGTAGTTAATTATATTTAGAAAAAGTCATACGTATTAGTTATTAGCATACAAAATGTCATTCCGTTCAGTAATATTTGGTTTTGTTTGTGGAAAACTTTTTGAAAGACCTGCATAATTTCGAAGGTAAAAAACTACTTGAAAGTGTACATGGAGAACATTTTGAAGATTACGGATGGCCTGATGATAGAACTACAACAGGCGTCGATACTTGCAGATGTTTTGTATTCATCTTAAAAAGAAGAGCGATTTATAACTTAATGAATTTATATAAGAAATATTTAAATTTTTGAAAACGAAAAATCTTAAATAAAAACTCTCTATTGAAATAAAAACAAATTTTTGTTTTATTTGTTTTTTTTATTTAATAACACTGTGCTACACAGAAAAATAACTTTGAAAGTGACCTAGTGTAGGTTTTTAGTCTCGGTGAGTACATTACGAAACCGGTTGTAGAAGTTCCAATATACTCCCAAATTTTCGAGATAACGGTAAAAGTAGGTTTTTTTGCGACTGTCGAATACAAACATTTATAACTCAATAATTTTTCAACCGATTTTAAATTTTTAAACGGTTTGGAAAGAAAATTACCTCGTCTTTTCAAATATGTATACTTTTATACTTTCCTATATTATTATTATAAAAATGTAGAGATTTTCTTCATAACAACTAAAATTTTCAGTTTTTTTTTTAACTTTTTAAACTTCTACGAGGGTTTTTTTCGAATCTTCTTTCAACGCAACAATATTCTTAAAGTAGATGTTTTTCTGATAAAAATGAGACATCACTTATTAAAATCGGTTGAAAATTGACAAAGTTATGGTACGTTTTTCCAAACACTGAATTCTCGATTTTTAAAATATTATGATTGAATGAAAAAAGCAGTAATCCGACTTATTTTTTCTAATATATAGGTACCTCAGTTTAAAAACGTTTATTTAATCTACAACGTTTATAAAACAAATCATCGGTGTCACGTTTAAGAGACCAGCAGTAATTAGCTAACATTCTAATATGACTTTTTCCTTCAAACCGCTTTTCGATTGCTAACATCTCCTGCTGATCGCGCTCTCCTTGCTCGTCACTGAATTGACCCAAATTTTCTGGGAAGAATTCCACGTGAGAATGCAAAAAATGTATTTTTATTGAAATTGTGCACCCCATTTCTCCATACGCCTCTAGGAATTCTTTGACAACATCAATGTATGTCTTTTGTTACCCAAAACATTTGTAGACAAAGATATGAAACTCATCCATGCTCTTTTTTCCACTTTATTTAGTTTTTTGGGAAAGTCTTCATCTTTGAACACTTTTCGGATTTGTGGTCCAACAAAAATACCTGCAAATTAATACATAATGTAATTGGGTGCAAATACTACAGGTCTCGTGAATGTGTCAAAATTTGTATACCTTTATTTTGGCATCACTCAGTTTTGGAAACACAGATTTTAGGTACAAAAAAGCATCGCTGTCTTTGTCAAGTTGTTTAACAAACTGCTTCATGTAGCATAGCTTTAGGTGCAACGGCGGCAAAATAATCTTCTGGGCCTGGACCAATGAAATGTTGACACAATTTTTTACACCTAGTTTGAATTGTTTTCTTGGTGACCAGTTTTTACAATTGTAATGGTCTTCTGCACGACTATAAGAAGGAAATTTTGTATAACCTCCTTGCATTCCAAAAAGAATTGTCAATTCTGTTAAGTAAGCGACTAAAAACGAATGCTTATTTAAAATGATAGAGTACTACACTATACAGAGAGGATTTCTCCTTCTCACTAACGCATTATTTTTTATCATTTTCGCAAAAAAGTGATAATTTTCTCAGGCTCATATCTTGCAAACCGTTCAGAATTTCGATTTACTCTCTATGGCAAAGTTGTAAAGAACAAAAATTGCGAACATATAAAATCAAAAAAACTTCACCTTCCAGATCAAAATCGCAAAAAACTTAAAAAAACTTTATATGTTCTAGAAATTTGTTTATTGAGATCTTAGGTAAATTTTTGTACTTGATTGTTTCCTTGAATTTTGAACGGTTTGCTACCTATGGACCTAAACACGGGAAAAAAGGTAAAAAAAAATCGAATTTTTTTAAGTTTTTTGTTCTTTATGACAAGAGCTACAACTTTGCCCTAGAGAGTGAATCGAAATTCTGAACGGTTTGCAAGATATGAGCCTGAGAAAATGATCACTTTTTTGCGAAAATGATACCGAGGCCCCAAATCTTTGGCGGTCCATAAACAAAAAAGGAGATGACTTTGGGAAAAATTGGGAGACACGGGTCTTTTTTTTTAGTCTTTTATCACGTAGTGGTGTCCGTATATGGTTATTTTTTTTCGTGTTGCACTGTGTCATATAGGAAAAGTATATATATTTGGAAAGACGAGGTAATTTTCTTATCAAAACCGTTTAAAAATTCAAAGGTTAAAAAATGATTGAGTTATAAATGTTTGAATTCGACAGTCGCAAAAAATACACTTTTACCGTTATCTCAAAAATTTTGGGTATATTGGAACTTCTAAAACCGGTTTCGTAATGTACTTTCCGAGACTAACAACCTACACTAGGTCACTTTCAAAGTTATTGCAATTTTTTTTGTAGCAGAGTGTAATTTTCTTGGTTTATTAAAAAAGATGTAATATTTTCCTTTCCTTTTTTTTTTCATTTATAAATTCATCTTTATTTACATTTTGTACTTAGCATATAAAATTACAATTTCGAGATTTTATCTATAGATATTGCAACGAATAATTATGATAACAAAAGATCTTGATATTGATTGTTTAATTATAACATTATTCAAAGGAAAATAGGAAAAACCTTTATATGGTAGGGAAATAAGATTAAATACATTAGAAAATATACAAGTATACAATGAAATTATCTAAGGATAATACATGTATACACGTCATTTTCAATTAATAATTTGTGTTTCGTAGCTGCAAATTAAGCCAATTGTATGGAATGCATACATATGCATATCAGTTGATAAGGAGAATTTTAAATGGATTCATGGTATTTATTGTTAAGTTTTTTTATGAAGTCGATAATTAGTTCGTAACCAGTTTCGTTGTGGAGAAGCTGAGTTAAATATCTCCAATTTTTGTTATTTATGATTTTGAGACATTTATTTTGAATGATTTCTAGTTTCTTCAAATGTGATTTTGCTGCATTGTACCAGATAGGACTTGCATAACTCAAGGTTGGTCTAATCACACATTTGAATATTAAGTTTTTGTTCTTAAGGTTCAGGGTTGAACGTTTATTAAGGATTGGCCACAAAGCTCTGACAGTTTTCATGGATTTTTTACAGATTTGCAAAGTTAAGTTTCTTATCGAGGTAAACACCAAGATATTTGATATCGTTTTTAATTGTCAGGTTCTCAGTTTGGAAACTTAACTGACGACTTGGTATCCGTTTGGGGGAGTTGTTGTAAGGGAATATAATAGCCTGAGTTTTAATAGGGTTTATTTTTATTTTCCATTTGTAGAAGTATTTGTTTTCCATTTTCTTTAACAGTGCTTTAGTGAGTTTACTAGATGTTATGAGAGCCGTATCATCTGCATAGTAAGCTACTTTCATGTACAAAATAAAAACGGTTAAATTTGAAAAAAAGGTTAAATTCATATTTATTGGAAAAAAAATATTATTAAAACATTTAAGATCATTCCAGTACACATATTTGTTTAAATTGAAATAAAATTATTTAAATTTAATTTTTTAGTTCAATTCATATTAACTTCAAAAATTTTTTTTTTAAACAATAAAATTTAAAAGAAGATTTTTTAAGTTTTTATGTGATAAGTTATTGATAAAGTTTTTAATGTATTTAATACATTATGTAAACTGTAAATTTAGTCCATTTGTTTGTACATTTATCACAAAACTGTTTTTGTACTAGTAAATAATAATTTTATAGTAATTGTTTAATTGTAATTGATAAAATTATTCTTTGTCAAAATCCAAGAATAAAATGATTAGAAGGTTACTAGTTAGCATATACCTGGAGGGCATAACATATGAAGTGATTTAAACAGATGAACGTTATTGTTGCACTCCTTTAATGTTTTTTGTGTTATTGTTGACGATTCTAATAGAAAAGTAATAAAAAAAATCTATGTTAAAATCTGTGTTTCGAATCCATATGCCTTTTTAAATTAGAACTACCTCCACCTATTAAAAATGAATTAAAAAATAACACAAAAAAATGTACTTCAATAAACTTACCTTTGTATGATATAATTGATTTGCAAATGTTGCATCTTGCCCTCTCGCTATCAATTTCATTAAAATGAAGCCATAATATGCTTCTGTGGTGTATGCAGCATATAATTTGTCATTGCATGCAACTCAATACATTCTGATTGATAACATACATACATACAAGTACTCAAACCATATTAATGTTTGCTCAGCGCATTCCACACTTTTATTTTGATTTTGACAAAAAGTACACTGACGTTCAATGTACATTGACACTTTTAATTTTGTCTTGAGTTTGAATTTGGAAAAGAGTTCAAACTCTACATGAGTCATTTGTATTGTTTTCAATATACAATTTCGTTTAAGTTTGAATTTGTAAAAGAGTTCTAACTCTACATGACTCACTTTCATTGTTTTCAATACGAAAACAATGAAAGAGAGAATATATACTCAATTAGAATGTATTGAATATTTTTAAGTTATCGAGTACATTTTAGAAAATCACTCGTAGAGAAATTCTAGACTACTTTTGAATTTCTTAAGTTATATTTAAGACACTGTTTTAAAAAAAATAAAGTCAGATTAAAAACGATTGATGAGATCCAAAAAACCAACTACACCTCTTTCAATCAACTATTTGAAAAAATAAAGAAACACAACATGGCGATGATCCTGCCACTTTGATCCTGCTATCCTGAATCTTTAAGCCTGCCACTTTGATCCTGCGATCCTGAATCTTTAAGCCTGCCACTTTGATCCTGCGATCCTGGATCTATAAGCCTGACAACTTGAATCTGCGATCCTGAATCTTTAATCCTGCAACTTCAAGTCTGCAACTTTAATCCTGCGATCCTGAAGTAGTTACAAAGCATGCAAATGCTAACTACAAACATCAAAGCATAGGTGGTCACAAAGCATGCGAATGCTAGCTACCCCTTTGCTACGTAGTATATAAGAAGAGCCAACATACAGAGCTTATGCTAAGTTGGTTTCTTTTCTACAAATTTATGTGAACATTTTCTTCTTAATATATTAATAAGGTAATTGCTCCCACAGCCAACGCCCCAACAGCAGTTAGCGTTGAGGTAATCTTGCTGATGTGTGTATTGATCACACTGACAGTTGTCATCCGTTATCTGAAGAAATATGTAAGGGAGGAAGTACGAAGACTGCAAAGCAGAGATAGGGCATTCCAATAGAAAAAAAAGACACAAGAAAACTAAGTAAATAAATATAAGTTAATAAAAAAAAGAAAAATAATTAAATAAATATAAGTTAATAAAAATATTGTATTATAAGAAAAAAATGTAAAATTGTTAAAAAAACAAGAGAAAAATTTCATAAATGAAAAATTTTTCTTTGTTTAGTTTTTTTTTTAATAAAATCCGTACAATTTTCAATTTTTTTATTCAGATGGAGAACGTGATTCTTTCTTTGGAGATTCTTTTGAAAAACGCAAAAAAATCTTTAAATCGCCCCTATTCCCAGGAAACAATAGATGTAAAACGGGATGATAGAAACCTTGCAATTAGAATTTGAAGATATTTTGATAGAAGAAAATATTGAAGGCGATGTTAGAGTAAAAAGTCTAGATAAGTTCAAGAAGTTAAGAACAGAGTGTTTGGACGTATTACCCCAACACTTTAAAAAGAAGAATATTTGGGTAAAACGCCAAGACGTTATGATTTTGAATATGGATACCAATGAATTATCTGCGGTAAACAAATTGGTACCAATTTTTTCTGGTAAAAAGGATGAGTTACATAATTTCACAACAAACCTGGAAATGGTTGAACAGACCGTAGCATAGGAAAAGAAGAATTTTTTCTTTAATTTCGTGTTTAAATCACGGTTACATCTCGGGCAAAACCAAAAAATATATTCTACCAAAATTCACGACCCAACCAATACAGGGGTAATAAGAGAAACTTTAGAAATAACAGAGGAGGTTATAATAATAATATTTGGAATAACAATGGGAACCGATATAGTAATAATTATAATAACATTTATAGTAACAATAATAACAATAGAGGTAACAGATACCATAATAATAATAATAATGGCAATAACAACAATAATAACAATAACGGTAATAATCACGGCAACAACAACGGTAATAATAACAACAATAATAACAACTATAGAGGAAATAATAATAGAAATAGAGGAAATAATAGAAATAATGGGTATAATAACAGAAATCAAAATGTTAACCAGGTACAGAACCAGGGAAACGCACAAACTCCGGAGACCGCGGACCAATATCTTCGGAAGTAGCCCAATAAATAGTAAAACAGTATATAGCATATCATCTAACCTCAAAAATTGTGTGAGATTAAACGTTCTAGAAGCGGATAATCGACTAACATTCTTAACAGACACAGGAGCAGGAGTTGATTATGTAAAGAAATATTTTTATATCGTTATGAGGAAAATCCAGATGATTATTGCAATTTAACAGGAATTTCAAGGGAGATAATTAAATCTTTTGGTTCAACTACTATTAAAATACTTATTAATGATACAATAATTGAACAAAATGTGCAATTGGTTGCAAACAATATCCCAATTGGTACTGATGGAATCCTGGGTAGAGATTTTCTATCGACATATAAATGTAACATCGATTATGATAAGTATGTCCTAACATTTGACATCAACGATGCAAATATTACAATTCCAATACATGATAGTGCTTTCAATATAAATCAATTGATAATACCACAAAGAAGTGAAATAATTTTACCTTTCAATATAAAATTAGAAGAAGATGCAGTAGTATTAAATCGAGAAATAGTTAAAGGTGTTTTTTTTGACAAATGCAATTATTCCTAAAAAGGGAAATCAACATGTAAAATTGTTGAATGTTACAAACGAAGCGATGATAATAGATAATATGAAAGTGGAAACCGTCCCATTAAAAAACTATCAAATTTGTTCAATAGTTAGGGATGTGGATAGGAAAAAATATACAGATGAAAGATTTCAGAAATTGTTGGAAAGTCTGAATTTGGATGACTTAGATGATGAAAATAAGCGAGAACTTATAGCAATATTGAGAAAATATCAATAAACATTTCATATTGACGAAGAAGACTTAACAACAAAAAATTTCTATAAGCAAAATATAAATTTGCATGATAAGAATCGTGTATATATAAAGAATTATCATTTACCACATACTCATACTGAAGAAATAAATTTTCAAGTGCAAGGGCTTTTGCAAAGTAACATAATTGAACCATCAATTAGTCCGTACAACGCTCCTTTATTGCTAGTTCCAAAAAAGGGACAAACAGATTGGGAAAAAATGGAGATTAGTTGTTGATTTTAGGAAGTTGAATGATAAAAATTGTCAATGATAACTTCCCATTAACACGTTTGGACGATATTTTGCACAAACTGGGTAGAGCTAAATATTTTTCGACCTTGGACATGACAAGATCTTTCCGCCAAATTGAACTTGATCGTCAGTCTCGACCTAATACAGCATTTTCAACACCTAATGGTCATTACCAATATACAAGGCTGCCATTTGGTTTGAAAATATCATCAAATAGTTTTCAGCGTATGCTAACCATAGCATTATCAGACCTAGAGTCCGAAGCTTTTCTATATGTTGATGATATTATAGTTTTTGGATGTAGTCTAAAACATCATAATGCCAATCTGGTAAAAGTTTTTAATATATTAGAGAAATACAATTTAAAACTTAATCCGAGTAAATATTGTTTTTTGAAACCAGAAGTAATATATCTTGGTCATTTGATAACTCCTAATGGAATTAAACCTGATCCTTCGAAATTTGATGCGATAACCAAATATCCTATTCCGAAAAATGCTGATGATATTAGAAGATTTGTGGCATTTTGTAATTATTATAGGCGGTTTGTTAAGAATTTTGCCGACGTAGCAAGCTGCTAAAACGCTTTGTTAAAGAAAGGTGTAAAATTCGAAAAAGGAAATTGATAAGTACACCAATTTTACAATATCCTGATTTCGAAAAACAGATGCAGAAAAACAAACCAGTAATAGAAAAGAATTACTTGGCATATACTGGGGAATACAATTTTTCCGTCCATATCTCTATGGTAGAAAATTTGTTGTAGTGACTGACCATCGTCCACTAGTATCTTTGTTCTCACATAAGAGTCCTAGTTCCAAATTAACTAGAATTCGATTGGAATTATCTGACTACGATTTTCAGATAGTATTAAAAAAAGGGATTAACAACACAAATGCTGACGCACTTTCCAGTGTAAAGTTGGACTCTGATGTGCTAAAAACAATGATACCTCACGTAATTGACGAGTCAATTAAGAAAACGCTGGTGATATCACAGGGAATGAAAAAGAAAATGATACACAATAAAGATACAAATGAGGAAAAAGATGAATCATCTCCTATTGAGCCTGATCAACTCAAGATGTGGGAATGTACACCAATTAATGATATAAAACTCGCGAGAAAATTAAAATTTATAATAAATAAGTCGACTTAGGAATTTAAAATTAAAGATAATAATAAATTCACACTAGAAAAAGGTGACGAAATATTTAAAATAATAACCCATGTGAAAATGAAAGAAATAATTCATAAAATTGAAAATAATGACGTCAGAATTCTTTTATGTAGCAATCCTCGAAAAATAATTAATACTGAAGAAAAAAATGAATTAATCAAATTGTATCATAATACACCATGCGGAGGTCATTTTGGAGTAAGAAAAACTCTATTGAAATTAAAACCAAAATATATATTTAAAAATATGTTTAAAATGGTAAAAAATATGTGTCTAAATGTGATCTTTGTCAAAGAAACAAACAAATTAGACACACTAAAGAACCATTGTGTAAAACAGACACACCAACAAACAGTTTTAGCACTGTAATTATGGATACAGTAGGTCCACTATGTTCTTCTGATAATTATCGATATATACTTACAATGCAATGTGAATTAACTAAATACATAATAGAAGTACCAATGGAGACAAAAGAAGCCAAATCCATTGCAAAAACTCTGATTTAAACCCTAATATTAAAATACGGTATATTTCAAATATTAAAATCAGATAGAGGTACTGAATCTATTAAAGATAGAACAGAAATTTTCGTCACCATATCATCATGAAACACTACGTACCGTTGAAAGAAATCATCGAGTTTTAAGCGATTATTTTTTGTCTTTTGTGAATGATGATAAATGGAATGAATGGATACCATACTATTCGTTTGCTTATAATATTACACCACATGTTGATACTGATTATTCTCCTTTTGAGCTGGTTTTTGGGAAAATACCTAGTCTACCAGGGGAACAAATTTTTAATGGTGATAAAGTGTATGATTTTGAAAATTATGCGAATGAATTAAAAGTTAGATTAAAATATTCATTAGAAAAAGCAAGAGAAATGATAGAAGTAGTTAAGAAAAAGAGAAGATTAAAATCTTTTGATAAGGAAAATAGTATAGAATTAAATATAGGAGATTTAGTTTTAGTTAAAGTATGCAATAAAAAAAGAACGAATCACCATACCATGGTCCATATGAAATTATTAATATTGATGATTTTAACGTAACTGTAATCATTAAAAACAAAGAAAAAATTATTCATAAAAATTTATTAAAGAAATACTGTTGGGTGTCTCTTTAGGGTTACTCTCCAAGCACATAAACCTGGATAGTAGCTAAGACGAGACAAATGTGATGATTTCTTCTTTCAGCACTTGAACTGGAAAAAGACCTTAAAAATGGTTGCAATTAAACACTTGAAGGTTGTGTTAATGACTAACGAAAACATTTATTTATTTTTGGGTTTATATACAGTAAAAATGCAGAATTGCAATAAAATAATATGATAAATAGTTAATGTATAAAAATATTAATATAACAAGAATTACTGACTAAGCATAACAATGTTTAATTCGTTGACTTTTATTCTATATTTTTATGCAAACAACAGTATTTATGTTATTGAACTTAGTCTAGATGTTTGTAAGTTGAACAATATTTAGGTTGTTGAATCATATCAATGATTAACCCATGTAGGCCTTAACATTCTCCCCGGTGTTGAACGGAAGTTCAACTAAGATGCCAATCCATCTGGTAATAATGGAATTAAGTACCTATGATGTCGATTGTAATCGGCCTTGGTTGTGGGATTGGTCTTGCCGTTACTTGGTCAATATTTTTAGGATCGTTCCGGTGATATCGTTGTAATAGTTTCATGCCTATGAAAATAAGCGCCAACAGGATTGAGATTATTAGGGCAGTGTAACTTACTGCATGATGATGTTGGCTATTAGAGTTGATAATTTTCGGGATATGAATAAAGGCTGACTCATTTAGTTGCTTTTGCAGATCGGTTAGTTGATCTAGTTGGGTTTTGAATTGATGATTTGTTGTATTAAAAACCCTTCTTATTTCATGAGGTGTGCTGATTGATTCGATTTGCTTAAATTTGGCATACGGGAGGTGCAAATTGGTTGATGCCCCAAAATGGCCCTGTATTGTTATCGTGTTGGTTTTGATAATACAACTTGGTCCTACTTCCAGGATTCCACAACCCGATAATGTGGCTTGTACAGTTTCTGTGCCGCAAACTGCAGAGAATTCGGAGGTTGTTGTCATAGAAAATATCCATTTGTTTGGTTGTTTAATTGAGTCCATGCAGATGTACCTGGTAGTCGGGCTAACTTGCAGCTGGTTGTATTTTTGTTGTTGAACATGTTGATGTCACATGAATTTATGTCTGAATTCCTTCCTAACTTGGATTGCTTGTTTTTGCATATGTAAATGTCAGGGTTGGCCTTTAGACAGTTGGTGACATCTTCAGTACACAATGGAATGTACTGATCTCTGTGTGAATTTACTGCTATGAAGGAGCTATCTGGTATGATGGCGATGAGAGTTTGGTTCTTCTTGATTGGAACCGGAATTATCTTAAATAACTCTAAGAATTGCTGGTCAACTAGTGGTAGCTTAATTTAGAAAACTACTTTTCCTTTGGTAACGGCACCCTTGGCATTCATTAACTCGTAGAGCTGAATCAGGTTGTCGTCGTCAATTGGAAGTGAATGAAAGGCCGGGAGATGAGCCTTGATGGTAGCTAACCCGGCTTTAAGCTGGTGAGGTGATAATAGCAGTGGACTTATTCTTCCATTATGTGCGTCTGTGAGCACATTAATGATTTCAGATTCTGTTCTTTGAAGATTTGTTGCTATTAGTGCGAGATGAGTTGACAGAATTCCGAATAGTTGTGTTTTGCTGATTTGTTGCGATTCTTTGTCTAATAGAATCGTTTCTTGATTGATTCTTTAAAAGATTTTATTAATGCTTTCTTGGGTTCTGCTTTCGTCTTGTTTTATGACGTTTATGGTTGAGTCTATGATCGATGTCTGATTTTTAAATAATTGGAGGATGTGCTCCTTCTCGGTTTTAGCTTGCTTAATGGTTCTGGACATTTCTTCGGCATAGTCTGAATCCAAAACACCGAATAATGATCGTGCTATATTTCCGATAATGTTGAATGCTGCTCTTTTTGCTCGATGTATTGTAAATATCTCCTTCTCTTGGCGCAATTCATTGCTTATTTGGCCAAGGTTGTTGGTAAGGACCTCGCACATAGACTGATGTTTGATTTCTGGGCACAACTGTTGTAGTGCTTGTATTCCTGATGAAAGAGACTCTAGTTCTGATGAAAACGGAGCTAAATCATAGTACACCATCATTTTCCATTCAGATGTAACTAATTTCGTTGTTCCAATTCCTTCAAAGTAGAGTCCTGGATCAGTGCGAAACTTGCTGATCTGGATGTTGCTACTTATGACTGCTGGGATGAGTCGACTTCTTAATTGAAGGAGCCTTATCTTGTTTGTGTTTCTTCGGTGGAACGACCTCTGCCTCGTCTATAGGCAATGGTCGAATTTTTAATGTTTCCCTGACTGGGGTTTTTCCTTCATCTTCTCGAAATAATGGTGCTAGACTGGTAATGGAACGCCTTGATGTTCCCGATGCTGTTTTTAGGTCTACCGCCCGAACCTTACCGTCATTTCCCTGGTAGGTCTTAAGAATTCTTCCGAGTGGCCATTGCATAAAAGGTACGTTATCTTCCTTTATGATGACCAATTGCCCTTCTTGCATATTCTCGGATGATGTTATGCATTTTCGGTTTTCTTGAAAATGGTGTAAATACTCGGTATTTCTGGCCATTGATTTGCCCTTGAGGATCCAGAATTGCTGTCTGGAAATTGCTAATAGTGTTTGTGGACCACAGTGATGATTGTCCTTATGAATCATTTTCAATATTAGTTTTGAAATTGGATCGTTGTATGGTAACAGTCTTGGATGTTTGGCGTTGAACGATAGGTGTGAGGCCTCTAGTCTTCCCACGACTCGAAGAACACCGTTTTCGTCAAGGAAGGGAGATAGGCTGCTGATGGAACTGAAATTACTAACTTCTTTGTTTGTTTTTAGTTTGATAATGTCATCCTTGAAATCAGCTGCCTGTATGGCTCTGGCGATAGGCTGCAGTGCTGACGTTAATTCGGTTGGGGCAATTATCTTGGTTGTAGTTGCTTTATCTTCACCATAAATTGCGCAAATTGCTGAGGTTCCTGCCACCTTCTTTATTTTGCCGCTCACTATCCAACCCACCTTCGTATTCTGGAGCGTAGGTAGCTCATCTGAGAATTTAATTTGACCGGTCGTCATTAGATCTTGGTAATATTCTGCTCCCAGCAGAATGTCAATTTTACTGGAATCGTTAAAGTTTGGATCTGCTAATTTTCCGGTATTGACCATGGTGAAATGTTAGTCTTGAGCCGGTTGATCCGGAATAATGCTCGGGAGCACGAAAGCCTCAAATCTGGTTTTATATTTGCTTGTTCTAGATTGTAGGTTTACGTTGACACGTTTGTCTGTAAACTTTATCCTTCTGGCAACTCCTTCGATCCTAAGGGATGCTTCTGATGGTTTAATGTTGAGTTTGTTTATCAGCCTTTGCGTTACGATGTTGATTTGTGATCGCGATTCCAAAATTGCTTTGAACTCGCCAAATTGCCCATTGTTTGCCTGGATCCTGACTCTTGCTGTTGCAAACAGCACGTAACCCTCCCGGGGGCCATGATGTTGTGCTGAAGCAACCGTAGGTGTAGCTGGTACTGTTTTCATGAGTTGCTGTGAATTACTATTGTCATCGTTGTGCACCAATGTGTTGTGCCTGTGTTGACACTTGGTGCAGTTTTGTGAAGAGCATTTATTTGCAAAATGCCCTGGTTTTAAACAATTGATGCATAAATTGTTTGACCTTAGATGTTGCAACCTTTTGTAGATCGATTGATTTAAAAACGCTTGACATCTGTATAGCGGATGATATTTATTTTGGCAAGCACTGCATTTCGTTTCAATACCGGATGCCCTTGTTGCTGCCGTGGAACATGTTTTATGTGGTGGTTTTGTTGAAAGTTGCTTGCCCTTCTGGGACATTGCCTCCAATGTTTGGAATCTGTTTTCCAAGAACTTAAGGAATTCTTCAAGTGACGGAATTGCCTTTGGCTGTGATAGGGACTGCTCATACAGCATATGAGTACCCTTGTCCAATTTGCTGATGATTATATGAACAATGATTGGGTCCCAAGTTTGGGTGTTTATGCCCACATTGTTCAGTGCTGCAATTGTTTCCCTTGTTGTATCATGAAGGGATTTGATGGCTGATGCAGATGGATTGTCAGATGGTAGCCTGTTATGTCCAGTTAACCTTTCCAATAATGTGAACGTTATAATTCTGGCATTGTTGTACCTGTCTTGTAGCATTTTCCAAGCCGTTGTGTAGTTGGCTTCGGTTGGTGATAAATGCTGTATTAAACTCTGAGCTTCTCACTTGACATGGTTTTTCAGGAACCACATCTTTTGTATAACTGGGATTGGCTGCTTGTGGATCATTTCGTTGAACAGGTCGTAAAATGACTGCCATTGCAGATATTCGCCATTGAAAGGTTGTATTGTTACCTTTGGCAAATAAACTGATGAGTCTCGGGGTGTTGATGTGAGACCTTCTTGAATCTCTTGGGCATGAGTTATTTTGTCCCAAATTGCCGCCTCTGTGTCTAAGTATTGCTGCAAATCATATTCACTGTCTTCGGCGCATATTTTGTTATTCAACTGTTGCACAGTGTTGAAATGGCTCTCTATTTGTTTTAATTTAGTAGCCATATACATGTTGGTTCTGCTTGTGCTGTCCGCCAGTAGATTGTCCAACATGTTGTTTATGGCTGCGATTAAGGTTTGTTGTTTCATTACTAACCCTTGTTTTGCAGGTTGCAATGAAATTTCCGGTTTGTCCAAGGCTGGATCATTTTGCTGGTTTCCAAGCTTCTCTGTGGTCGCCATTGTATTTCTGCTTGGACTTGATGAAGTTTTGATAGCTGAATCCTGTTGAGCAGCTAGACTTGTTGAATCGGTGATATCACTGGAGCTGAAATCACTGCTGAATCGGTGAAATCACTGGAGCTGAAATCACTGCTGAATCGGTGAAATCACTGGAGCTGAAATCACTGCTGACTCGGTGAAATCACTGGAGCTGAAATCACTGCTGAATCGGTGAATCGCTGAGTTAAAATCACTGCTGAATCGGTGAATCGCTGAAGCTGAAATCACTGCTGAATCGGTGAAATCACTGCTGAATCGGTGAAATCACTAGAGCTGAAATCACTGCTGAATAGGCGAAATCACTGGAGTTGAAATCACTGCTGAATCGGTGAAATCACTGGAGTTGAAATCACTGCTGACTCGGTGAAATCACTGGACCTGAAATCACTGCTGAATCGGTGAAATCACTGGAGTTGAAATCACTACTGAATCGGTGAAATCACTGGAGCTGAAATCACTGCTGAATCGGTGAAATCACTGGACCTGAAATCACTGCTGAATAGGCGAAATCACTGGAGTTGAAATCACTGCTGAATCGGTGAAATCACTGGAGTTGAAATCACTGCTGACTCGGTGAAATCACTGGACCTGAAATCACTGCTGAATCGGTGAAATCACTGGAGTTGAAATCACTACTGAATCGGTGAAATCACTGGAGCTGAAATCACTGCTGAATCGGTGAAATCACTGGAGCTGAAATCACTGCTGAATCGGTGAAATCACTGGACCTGAAATCACTGCTGAATCGGTGAAATCACTGGAGTTGAAATCACTGCTGAATCAGTGAAATCACTGGAGTTGAAATCACTACTGAATCGGTGAAATCACTGGAGCTGAAATCACTGCTGAATCGGTGAAATCACTGGAGCTGAAACACTGCTAAATCGGTGAAATCACTGGAGCTGAAATCACTGCTGAATCGGTGAAATCACTGGAGTTGAAATCACTGCTGACTCGGTGAAATCACTGGACCTGAAATCACTGCTGAATCGGTGAAATCACTGGAGTTGAAATCACTGCTGAATCAGTGAAATCACTGGAGTTGAAATCACTACTGAATCGGTGAAATCACTCGAGCTGAAATCACTGCTGAATCGGTGAAATCACTGGAGCTGAAATCACTGCTGAATCGGTGAATCGCTGAAGCTGAAATCACTGCTGAATCGGTGAAATCACTGAAGCTGAAATCACTGCTGAATCGGTGAAATCACTGGAGCTGAAATCACTGCTGAATCGCCTTTGATACGTGTGAATCAATGAGTGTTCCAAGATCCTTACCACTGGTGTGGGGAAACTTGAAATTCAATGATCACGTCGGGGTCACCAAAATGTTGGGTGTCTCTTTAGGGTTACTCTCCAAGCACATAAACCTGGATAGTAGCTAAGACGAGACAAATGTGATGATTTCTTCTTCCAGCACTTGAACTGGAAAAAGACCTTAAAAATGGTTGCAATTAAACACTTGAAGGTTGTGTTAATGACTAACGAAAACATTTATTTATTTTTGGGTTTATATACAGTAAAAATGCAGAATTGCAATAAAATAATATGATAAATAATTAATGTGTAAAAATATTAATATAACAAGAATTACTGACTAAGCATAACAATGTTTAATTCGTTGACTTTTATTCTATATTTTTATGCAAACAACAGTATTTAAGTTATTGAACTTAGTCTAGATGTTTGTATGTTGAACAATATTTAGGTTGTTGAATCATATCAATGATTAACCCATGTAGGCCTGAACAAATACAATAAAATATAAAAACAAAAAAAAAAAAAAATAGCATAAGCAATAAAAAGAAAATGTGTGTCACTAGAACACTTAAACGTAATTTGATTTATAAAAAAACAAATATAAAGTAAGAACACACACGTAAAACAAGAAAAATATATATAAATATAAAAAGAAAAACCGACCAAAACAAACCACTTAAGAAGTAACATGATATATATAATAAATTATGAAAATGATATTTAAAAAAAGAAGGTCATTAAATAAGAATGTAAACTAATTAAATTTTATTTCCACTACAACACCACAGGGCATCGTAAATCCTATAGTTTCTTCATAAAACAAACTATAAGATTTCTCTAAAACGCCGAGGGTGTAGTGTATGCATAATGTAGCATGTAATTTGTCATTGCATGCAACTCAATACATTCTGATTGACAACATATACAAGTACTCAAATCATATAAATGTTTGCTCAGCGCATTCCACGCTTTTGTTTTGATTTTGACAAAAAGTACATTGACGTTCAATGTACATTGACACTTTCAATTTTGTCTTGAGTTTGAATTTGGAAAAGAGTTCAAACTCTACATGAGTCATTTGAGTTTGAATTTGTAATTTATTTTTTATTTAGCGTATGGAATTAAGAATACAGAGAAAATATATTTTCCACTATGTTTTGTTAGCTTAAATCAAATTGTTGAGATAGATTGATTGTTATAAGTTTAATGAGTTTAGCCAGGATATTGCGTCAGGTGTTAAGGATTTCAATTCTTCAATATTGCCTGGAAATGACAAAACTGGGCAGCTATATATGATGTGGTCAATCGATTGAGTTGGATGACCACATTGGCAGCTTGCGTCATTTGCGAGTCCCCATTTAGTTAGGGTTTCCATCGTTCTGGCAGTGGAAGTGCGAAGGCGGTTCAAGTTACACCAAGCTTTACGTGGAAGGTCAAATTCGTTGTTACGGGCATCTTTGTTGAATAAGGGACTACTACGTCCCGAGTCATACCAGTGCTGCGACCATGTTGTCTGGATGTTAAAGTTTTCATCATGCAGTTGTTTGGCTAGTAAAAGCGGTGGGTTTGTTTATATCTGATCTGATCTTAGTGTATTCTCGGAGGAGTGCTTGTCTTCTTCTTAAGTGTGGCGGTTGCAGATTTGTTAGCGAGGGTAACCATTCTGTAGGGGTGGCCTTTAGAGTTCCTGAAATTATTCTCATTGTGGTGTTTAGTTGCGTATCTATTCGTTTGACATGATGACTGTTTAGCCAGATTGGGGCACCATATTCGGCAGCCGAGTAGACTAATGCTAGGGCAGATGTTCTTAAGCAGTTAGCATAAGCACCCCACGTTGTTCCAGCGAGTTTTTGGATGATGTTGTTTCTTGTCTTAATTTTCTGGGAAGACTTATCTAGATGGTTTTTAAATGATAACGTTCTGTCTAGGGTTATGCCCAGATATTTGGGAGTGAAGTTGTGGTTGAGTGTGGTACCATTGAGACGTATTGATAATTTTCTGTCCGCTTCTATGTGCGTGAGGTGAAAACAGCATACCTCCGTTTTCGCTGGGCTTGGCTTAAGTCTCCATTTGCTGCAGTAGGATGTGATTTTCAATAGATCAGATTCCAGCACGTTTTCGAGCTTTGAAAATTGGGTGTGTTGGAAGGCGAAGGCCATGTCGTCTGCGTAGTTGAATTTTCGGGAGATGGTGTCAGGTAGGTCGTGAATATATAGGTTAAATAGGGCTGGGGCGAGAACAGAGCCCTGGGGCAAGCCATTGTTGAGTTTCTTTGTTTTACTTTTGCCATCGTTTATGAACACGTTGAAAAGCCGATCGCTGAGCATCGCAAGTATAATATTGCAGATTCGGCTACAAGGAATTACCTTTGTTAATTTTAGGATGAGGCCTTTCTTCCACACTGTGTCGTAGGCTGCTGTTAAGTCAACGAATGACACTGCTGTTTTCTGCATCTTGTCGAAACCGGTTTTTATATAGTTGGTAAGGGCTAAAACTTGGTCGGTGCAGCTGCGGCCCTTTCTAAATCCCGCTTGTTCTGGAGGGATAACCCTTTCGATGTCTTCTTTTATTCGGCTCTTGAATGAGGCCGGAAGGTTTCCTGACAGAAGTACATCGGTGTAGAATCTAGCGAGCCATGTTCTCGTGCGGGGGCCGCTGTGTTTGATAAACTCGGGATAGATGCAGTCAATCCCTGCCGCTGTGCCATTTTTAACCTTCGATAGAGCTTCTGAAATATCTATTTCAGAGAAAGGGTTGGAATATGATTCATTTGGGGATGTTTGAGAACGTAAAATCTTTAGTTCTTGGTTGATCTTGCGGGTGAAAGATTTGTCTGAGTCAGCTTTAGATACGTCTACTATGTGACGGGCAATGAGATTTGGGTCAATTGGTGGCTTGGAAGAAGGTGGTGGGTTTGCAGATCCTAGCCTTCGTAGAAGGCTCCAAGCTTTGCGACTGGAGTGTTTGAAGTCCATTTGGGATACAGAGTTGAACCACTCTGACTGTCTTGCGTCGTCTAAGCTTTTAATTAGTTCGTCCGCAATTTCAGGATTTTGACCAGTACTAAATTCTTCGTAAAGCCTGTCGCTGTCTTCGTTCCAGCATGGGATGTATTCTTTACGAAAACCCCTAGGGATGCACTTTTTGGCCGTGGCAATAACTAGGCCAGAGAATCGCTCAAAGTTTGCTACTGTTGGGGGGATAAAGCGAATGTCGCAGTCCAGTTTATCAGTGTATTTTGCCCAGCTGGCTTTCTTAAAGTTCCATCTAGGCCTTGGAGAAGTTTTCATGATGGGTATAGTAACGCCGATGTTTACAATTGCTGGACGATGCTGACTTTGTGTGAAGTTGGACAATATAGACCTCGATGCCGCTAAAGGATTGTCGTTAAGGCTGGAGACAAAACAGAGGTCAGGATTAGAATCTCTTCTCCATCTTGCGGAGTGGAAGCTGCCGCGATCTTTGGCATCGAACAAGAGTTGGAGGCTGTTTTGTTCCGACCAATGGCAGAGAGATTCACCATTTCCATCATCGGTTGCGTACTTCCAGAGGCTGTGATGGCTGTTAAAATCCCCACAGTAAATGGCCGGTGAGGGTAAGTGGGGAGAACGTTTTCGGGCCAGGGAATCGCTGGTGGTTTATACACATTAGTGATGTGTAAACCGTGAACGATGGCTGTGATGACTGAGATGTCAGCTGAGTTAGTACATGAGAGGACTTCTGCCCCGTGGATATCATTTTTTATATAAGTGGCAATGCCGTATCTAGGGTGGTTGATGGCTGCTAATAATTTGAAGCCAGGAATGTTACCTCTTTTGTATAAAATATCATTCGATGATGTGTGTGTTTCCTGGATTAGGACTACGTCTACTTTTTCATCTGTCAGTAATCGAGACAGATAGTCGGACTTAGCTTTGCTAATGCCCTCTATATTTAACTGACATATTCGGACCTGAGGTCCTATTATTTTTGCGGCCTTGGCCATAATAGTAAATATCTTTTTATTTTTTTTCGTAATCTTGCTTGTGTATATAGTATTATTTCTTGTTAATACGTGTGTTTTTGTCTAATTTACGTGTTAAGTATTCCTTTTAGGAATCGGAGCTATATGCGTATATTTCTTTTCTTTGTAATTTGTGTATTTTCGTTTCTCTGTATTTATTAGCCAGGAGGTTTTATCTGGTGTGAGTCGATTAAACGTAAACTTTGGCTTCCGATTCGCGGTAGTTCATTTAGCGTTACCCAGGATGCACCACTTGGAGGCGAACTACAGTTGTTTGAGTATTAAAGAGTTGAAAAATTCGATTTCTTATGATATTCGAAATATTGAATCTGATGTAATCAGAGTATTTAAGAGAGACTTTAATTTTACAAATATGAAGTTTCCTTTGGCTCTAAAGGATATCAAAATTTTTGAAAAAAATAATATTTATATAAGTATCAATGTTGTCGGATTAGATGATTTACAGATAGTTGGACCATACTATTTTACCAAGATGGTGCAAAAGGTGCACATAAATTTACTATTGCTGACGACTCCAGAAAAATCCCATTATGTATTAATGAAGGATCTTTCAAAGTAAAATATCGTTTAAAATTATTTAAAGAAATTTTTTTATGCTAAATTATCCATATTCTAAATTTTTTTATAAATTTTTATTTTTTTTTTATATTTATACTATTAAGTATATCGCATCATGAACATAATTTATTTTTATGCAACACATGTTTGCAATATACGCATACAAAAAAACTTCTTGAAAGTCACAAATCATCGTGTAAGAAAATAGGTGCACATATGCCCAAAGAAGAGGAGAGTGAGCTGAAGCTCATTAATATTCACAAGCTGCTGGATGTCCTGTATGCCGACTTTAAATGCATTCTTGAAGAGATGAATACAATTATCTTATTAAAAAGTAGAAATATTCAAAAGCATAAACCATATGATTTTGCTTATTATATTAATGAATAGATTAAATTCAAATTTAGATAAATTTAATATATACTTCGGTGAAGACTCACCAAAGATTTTTGTTGAAGAACTGACTCATGATGCTAGATAAATTTATATGAATTATTTATCTAAAATAATTTCTTTAAATAAAATGAGTAAAGATGAATAGACTTTCCATAAAGAAGCGAAAGATTGTAGTATTTGTGGTAGTGAGTTAGGTAATGATAGAGCGCACAACAAGCCGACTCTCTGGCTTAGGTGTACGTCCTCAGGGACTTGAGTCGGATTAGGGAAGCATTTCCCTTCTCCGAATCCTCTTTTCGACCCAACCTAACCTAGGTAATGAAAGATCATTGTCATTTTACGGGAAAATGTCGAGGACCGGCGAATAACAAATAAAATGGTAACTACGTCACTTCAAAGTTCATACCAATTTCATTTCAGAATTTTTCTTCATATGAGAAGATAAAATCGAGCTTCCAGATTTTGACTTTACGGCAAAAAAGCCCTATTTTGAAATTAAAAATTAACCCCTCAAAACCCACCCAAAAATATGACTGATGCATTAATCTGCTAGAGAATCTTCCAAAGAAGAGATTGATATCATAATCTTGGATAAGCTCCTCCTACTTCCTGAGATATGTCCATCCCACACATTGTTCTTTCACAAAATACGGCTAAAAAGTCAAAATCTGGAAGCTCGATTTTCACCGTAGACGGTGCTAGAGAATCTTCCAAAGAAGAGATTGATACCATAATCTTGGATAAGCTCCTCCTACTTCCTGATATATGTCCATCCCACACATTGTTACTTTCACAAAATACGGCAAAAAAACCCCTATTTTGAAATGAAAAATTAACCATTCAAAACCCACCCACAAATATGACTGATGCATTAATCTGCTAGAGAATCTTCCAAAGAAGAGATTGATACCATAGTCTTGGATAATCTCCTCCTACTTCCTGAGATATGTCCATCCCACACATTGTTCTTTCACAAAATACGGCTAAAAAGTCAAAATCTGGAAGCTCGATTTTCACCGTAGACGTATGGTCAAGTGGACTTTTTTGCTCAGTACAATCGCAAGAATCAGAAACGCGAAGCACCCATTAAGATGTTCAAATCGCCCCACCCTAATCGACAGACCTATTAAATACATCTATCAGGTTATTTGTGCGGCCGTGATGCAACCGATCGGCTTTTTATACTTTGTGTCGCGATTCAGAAGCTTCTTCTCCAAGAAAATCTTTGTTTTCTATTATTTGTTTTGATTGTATGAGCACTTTATGGGCGATTTGCTTTTCAAAGCAATATATTTCAAATTTCAAAAAAAATGTATTGTTTGCTTTATATTTCTATCCATTTCATCCGAAATAGTATTAAGTTTAATTTTGTCAACAACGTGTTTGAAAACTGCATCAAATTTGTCTTTCTTATTGCATCCTTTTCGCCATATTTCAAATAGATCGTTTTTTTTGATACAGAGGTTACCTACAAAAAATGCATAACTCATAAAACGCAAATAATCGCAATTTGTCACAAACCAAAATTAAGTCATTGCATTATATTTAATCCTTTTTTTCAATTTGAAAGAGGTCAGATGGGGTCAACATTTTTAAACGCTTACGGAATGTAAAAGTTTTAAAAAAAACTGAACACTTTTAAGGTAATGTTGTCTAATGAGTTCTTTTCAAGTATATCGACATAAATATAAAGCAGTTATAATTAAAAACAATAATACTTACCTGTCTCCTTATTTTCCATTTAAATTAATAAATTATAATACACACAAATACAAAGTTAAAGTTGACCTGCCCTGCACGTTTGTAGAAAAAATTGCATTGATTGACTTTGACGTACAAATGTGTAACGGTGCTTTTTTAACGCAAAAAACATCACACGTCTTTGTTTTGAAGCATTTCCAATTAAAAACCAACAGCAACAATAGTAAAACGGCACTTTGCTTTTTATCAATTTAGCAGAGAAAAAGCTGTCATTTGACCTAATGTGGAATATCATTTAGATAATTTTCATACGATTACTGATTTAAGTACTTATAATTTATGTGATAGACCTACCAGTAGCAATTTTAATATTGAAGATACTATTTATACTAATTCAAAATTTTCTAAGATGATTCTAATGATAATTATTTTATGGATATTTGAATTTCAGACAATTCTGTAGAATTATTGATAATTAAAATAAGCATATGTAGCAATAATTAAAATAAAAAGTGTATTAACAAAACAAATAAAAAGTGTCTCATTTATTTAAGCTAATGAAAGAATCAAAAAAAACAAAATAGAAAGTTTACATGTATATGCTATTTAAAATAAAGCTTGTTTTTCGATTTTTTAAATATGATATATATATTAGAAAATAAGAACCTGTTCGGCTAGTAATACTAAAAACAAAATTTGTCTCATTTTCCTACATAAAGGGTGATTTTTTAAGAGCTTTAGGATTTGATTAAAAAAACACATAAAATTTGGAGAAATGTATGAAATCTTTATTTGAGTCGATAGAACGACCTATTAAGGTCGTCCCTCAATGTATGGAAAAATTTAAAACGCATCTGTTCCAAAATCGACGGGCAGTTTTGTGTGAGGTTAGGATTAAAAAAAATCTGTAAAAAAATTGAGCTCGATCGGTTAAAAATTGGCGTGCCGCACGAGGGCTAAAGTTCATGAGAACGAAATTGGGGCAAAATGGATAGAAAAACACTTGTAACTACTCAGGAGTCACACCTATGGAGGTGAAAAGTGTGAGCTACCCCTATTATTTTTGTATCCCCAATATTTCTTTAGAACAAACTAACCCTCTATCTCTAACCCTTCATGGGATTCCCATACAAAAAAAAAAAAATTATTTTCACGAAAATTTACGAAAATAAAAAACAATGGAATTACACAAAGTATAATAGCTACGAATGTGAATCGATGGAAATTTATATTATTTTTATTTACCTTTACCGTTTATTTATCTTTCAATTCATTAAAAACATTTAAACAAAATAATATTTAATTTCGCTTTTCCACTTTTTATTCCACATTTCGTGAAATAGCCTAATAAGAATAAAATATGCGTATGCTCGGTGTAGCTATTTTATTCAACAATGCGATCAACCTTCTTCATTTCATGTTAACATGAAACTAAATGAAATATTTTTCTTTCTAGTCTCTTTGTTGACGTTCGGATTGTATACGTGTAAAACGCTGATTGTGTAAATGTGAAAAACCAAATATAGTAAGAAAACTCTAACACGCGAACAATTTTTTGGGCGATTTTTTTGTTTTATTGTTAAACTTTTTTTAGTTTATGGAATTCCCGAATTATAGATTACATTTTTTTGTTTATGTTAGACACATTTTTTAATGTACATAGACGTATTGACCTTCTACTTGTTCTATGACATTTGTAATTTAAACATACAACCTGTGAGCGGAATATTAAAACTAAGCAGTGTTAAAGTTTATTTATGTGTTGTGATAGTGAATAAGTTCATCCTTTCAATTAAAACTAAAAATAACCCAAAGTAAGTAAAAGAAAAAAAAAAAACATTTAAAACTAAAACATAAAAACTACATTTTTTTCAAAAAACAGGTGAGCATTTGATTTTCAATAGCATTATCTATGGCAAAAATTAATTTAAGATCGCAACAGCACGGCATTTATTTCATTGAAAATGTCATTCAATACCAAATTTGATACGTTGTGGCCAAGCACTTCAGCTACTGCAGCTATTAAATTCATTGCATTTCGGTCTAATAGCATGCATTTATATAAAGCAGAAACGATCCGTTCATTGATAAATGACTGTGTTCCTCTTTTTACAACTTTCGAAGTAGACGGTAGAGCATCCACTTCCAATTCCATTCCACCATTGTCTGACGATTCGGTCGATGATGTGAATTGTAATGTAGTTGAATAAATATTTAGTACAAATTATAAAATTGTGCGTCTTCTGCAATATACAATACTAATCCGTCGATGAGGTATTAATTTCATTAGTTGCGCGTAATCGCCGTTGTTCTTCTGCATCTTCTCCTTTCAATTTTCTTTTTTCAATGCCAACCAGAGCCATGTCAATGCCAATCATTCTGCCTGGGCGGCCCTTTTTCCTCCACGCAAGCAAAAACTCTCTATCCTCCAGTATTGTAATCGTTGTCAGTGCATTAACATGGGCAATATCGAAGAGGTCGTCTAATTCTTCGACAAACTTTTCTTCTTTTACCTTATGCGATGGTCCTCCTCTTGTTGTGCTTTTGCTTAATTTCCTCCACTCCTGGTACAATTTGTCAACTTGTTTTATGACCGAAGACTTATCTCGCGTCTTAATTCGCGCCTTATCCCATAAAACGAGCACTTCGTTTGCAGCCATTGCTGTACTTTTTCGCAATTCCAATTTTAGTGTACGAGTGTGAAAAAAAAATAGACCAAGAACTTCTTTTTTAGAAGGCAACTTTGATCCCAACAGCTGCGGAATAACATTTTCAATCAAATAATCAATTAATTGATGAATTATTCACTATCACAACACATAAATAAACTTTAAATAACACTGCTTAGTTTTAATATTCCGCTCACAGGTTGTATGTTTTAATTACAAATGTCATAGAACAAGTAGAAGGTCAATACGTCTATGTACATTAAAAAATGTGTCTAACGTAAACAAAAAATGTAATCCATAATTCGGGAATTCTAAAAAATTGTTCGCGTTTTAGAGTTTTTTTACTATATTTGGTTTTTCACATTTATACAATCAGCGTTTTACACGTATACAATCCGAACGTCAACAAAGAGGCTAGAAAGCAAAAAATTTCATTTAGTTTCATGTAAACATTAAACGAAGCAGGTTGATCGCATTGTTGAATAAAATAGCTACACCGGGCATACGCAAATTTTATTCTTATTAGGCTACTTCACGAAATGTGGAATATAAAGTGGAAAAGCGAAATTGAATATTATTTTGTTTAAATGTTTTTAATGAATTGAAAAGGTAAATAATATAAATTTCCATCGATTCATATTCGTAGCTATTATACTCTGTGTAATTCCATTGTTTTTTATCTTTCTTAAATTTTCGTGAAAATTATTTTTTTTTGTATGGGAATCCCATGAAGGGTTGGAGATAGACTGTTAGTTTGTTCTAAAGAAATATTGGGGATACAAAAATAATGGGGGTTGCTCATACTTTTTACCTCCATAGGTACGACTCCTGAGTAGTTACGAGTATTTTTCTATCGAAATTAAAAAAATAAGTACCACCTTAATGTATAATTCAATGTTTAAAGATGAGATCATGTAAATGTTGCCCGCGGCTAGGCCTCAAATGGTTCATACGCTGGGTCCAATATTGGCAGACTCTCTCCAACATATCAGCCGCTATCTCACGAATAAATTCTTCAATATTGGCTTCCAATGCGTCAACCGTTGCGGGCTTTTCCCTATCAGACATGAGCCTTAACATAGCCCCACGCAAATAGTCTAAAGAAGTTAAATCGCACGATCTAGGCGGCTAATTGACCGGTCCCAAACGTGAAAAAAAACTGTTCACCGAACTCGCCTCTCAATTGGGCCATTGTTTCGCGTGCTGTGTGGCATGTGGCACCGTCGTGCTGAAAACACATGTCACCCAAGTGCAGCTCTTCCATTTAGCTCGCCATTCACAGTAACGTTCCTTCCTTCTTCGTCTTTAAAAAGTACGGTCCAATGATGACGGTCCATTCACCAAATGTAAGCCGTTGTTATATTTCGCATGGCTTTAATTTTCTTGCACCAGCTGTATTCTTAAAGGTTTTACACCCAAATCCTTCCGCAAAGTCTTCCACGTAGTGGAGTAACAGAGGCCCAATTGCTGCGGACGGCGCCAAATCGATAATTCACAGCTGCAATATTTTCCTCTGTCCGCACTCTACGAATGCGTGTTGGTGCTTTAATGTCCAATAATGTAAATTTGGTGCGAAACTTAGTCACAATATTCCAAATAGCCGCCATGCTCTAAACCGAGCATGAATTTTGATAATAAAATGCAATTATCTGCAAGCGTTGCGTTTGTAAGTCGATTGATGGTTAAATTATAGACCAACCTGAACATGTTTAACAGTAACGTGTTACACGAAAACAGCTGAGCTGCAGAAAACAGTGTTGCCAAAAAGAAAGTTGCTAAAAAATCACCCTTTATTATCATTCATCAATTAAATTATCAGAAAAAATTAAAAGTTTATAACTGTAAATAATTAAAAGAAAATGTGCCAATTTATTTTTGTTTTACATTTTCTTATTTGATAGAAAATAAATATTCGTGTTATTAATAAAAATCAAAAAACAAAATTTACATCATTTATTTAATTTTGAAAGAAATGTTATAAAAGAGAAACTTGACCCATTTGCTATAATTTACGTCATAAAAAATGTCATTATATATTTTGTTATCATTCAACTACTAACATTGAAATGTTAAATAAATCTACCTATCCACCCCTTCCATTTGAAGTGAATAAGAAGATGAATTTAAATTTATATAAGACTTAAAAATTATTTATTTTTTTTTTATGTATTCTTAGTTTGGCTTATAATTTAGTTTGAATTGGAAGTATTTATGTAGCGGAAAAGCTTTCATAAGGGCACAATTTGTAGGATCATGATTTTCACATCCGGAGCAGGTTGCGAAATCTTCTTCAAGACTCTTAAAGTTTAAACAGGACTTGTCTTCGATATTTAGACAGGTCCTTTAAAATGCTTTCCAGCCACTCTTGTGTTTCTATACCTTTGACATATATATGGCATATGTTTTTAGAATTATTGCATCAAGTTTCCTCCATATTAGTATATGAAACTGTTCCATCTTCCCAACGTAATCCATGGAAATGTTTGGTAAGCCAATGGGTTTGTCGTATTTTGTCTTCGTTTAATTTCGAAATGTGCAACGGTGGTTTAGCAATGAAGCTGCAGTAATCATGATCAGTGACCATGCCAACTTCTTTTACAATAAAATTATTGTGATTTCTCCTTGAAACCTTGTAGATCAATAAAAATTTTGTCGGTTTTCATAATTTATTATTTTATATGATTTTTTTTTTTTTTTCAGTCGCGTTGTGTTATTCAAAGTAAGCAGACGTATTTTGTGTAACTTATTTTGTGACTTACTTTTCTAAAAAAAAAAAACAAACAAAAAGAAACATTCCAAACAAGTGGATTAGTGTCTCTTAATACACTTGTTGTTGGATTAGCGGTCATTACAATGTCTACTGACAATGATGATGATGATGGCAGTTCAAGTGATGATCATTTACTAAACTGGCAAACATTAACAACAAAACGTAAAAAGATTGTTAAATCAACTAACATTAGCAAAAAGCAAAAACCTGATGAGCCAAGCTGTTCTTACGTGAATAAATTTGCTGCACTTGATGACGATAAAGAAGACCATAATGATGATGATGATAATGATGATGCTGATGTAGCTGTTACTTCAACAAAGCCGCCACCAATATTTATTAATAATGTTACTAACATTAGTAAAATGATAAAATGTGTAAGTAGTGCGATTGCCAATACTGAATTTAACTATAAAGGGTTAAATGACGGTCAAGTAAAACTTAACTTAAAAAAAGTCGATTCTTATCGTACACTTACTAAATATTTTGATACTAACAACTTGAGTTATCACACGTATCAGCTTAAAACTGAACGATCTTACAGGTTTGTAATTAAAGGTCTTCATCATACTACTAAAATCGAAGATATTAAAGCTGATCTTCTCCATAAAGGTCACCTTGTAAGATATATCACGAATGTTAAAAGTAAATTTACAAAATCTCCATTACCAATATTCTACGTAGATATTGATCCCAGTCCGAATAATAAAAAGGTATTTGACATTCAAGAAATAAATCGTTGCATCGTTCAAGTGGAAGCCCCGAAAAGCAGAGATGAAATTGTCCAATGTCACCGTTGCCAGCAATACGGTCATACAAAAACTTATTGCAGGAAACCATATGTTTGTGTTAAGTGTGGACTTGGACATCCAACGACGGAATGTCCAAAATTAATAGAAACTCCTCCTAGATGTGTTCATTGCTTGAAAACACATACCGCTAGTTATAGAGGATGTGAAGTTTACCAAACCCTCCTAAAGAAAAGATTAAATGAACGAAGAACATTAATCCATAACCAATTTTCAAATAACACAAACGACTTTCCTCATATGAATGCCAATTATAATCTTAATCACAGTAAGGTTAATACTGGATCTAATAACTTCAACACAGGTGAAACCTATGCCAATGTTGGAAATCAAAATGTAAATAATAACATTATGAAAAACATTGAACATCTTTTACATAAGCAAATTGAATTAACAAACACACTTATGAACATGATGTCACTTCTTATTAACAAACTATGCAAGTAAATCTGAGATTAGCAATATGGAACGCGAACGGTCTTAAGAACAAATTGAATGAAATAGAGTATTTTTTGAAAGTGAAACACATTGATATTTTTCTTATTTCTGAAACGCACTTAACCACAAGGTCTTATGTAAAAATAAAGGGTTACGATTTTGTATTCACCAACCATCCTGATGAAAAGGCTCATGCTGGAGCCGGTTTATTCATAAAATCTTCAATTCGATGTGAACTTGCAAAAGAATTCAAAAAAGATTATTTACAAGCGGCTGGTGTAAAATTGGTTTGCAATAATAGGCCCATTTACATTTACGCAATCTATTTTCCTCCTAGGCACAGTGTTAACTGTAAAGATTATGAAAGCTTTTTTAAAGGTTTAGGTTCACGTTTCATTGTAGGCGGGGACTTTAACGCAAAACACCCCTGGTGGGGTTCCAGGTTAACCAATCCAAAAGGTGCAAATTTATATAAGTGTATATCGCAAAACAACTTTCACACTTTATCAGGAGGTAGGCCAACATATTGGCCCACAGACCCTAACAAAATACCTGATCTTCTTGATTTCATTGTATATTGTGGTATTTCTAGGTACTCTCTTGACATCTCAAATGATGAAAATTTAAATTCTGATCATACTCCGCTTCTTGTCAACTACAATGTCAATGTAGAGATAATACCAAAACACGTTAAATTAATTAGACATAATACAAATTTAAACGCCTTCAGTGAAATGATTGATAATAACGTGAATCTTAATACGGTAATTAAAACAGGAGATGAATTGGATGATGCTGTTGAAACATTCACTTCTTTAATTCACGAAGCTGCTTTGCTATCTACCCCAGCTATCGAACCTTCTCATGACTTAGGTCTAAAAGTTCGAGCCTCAGCAACAGCAAGAGAGTTGATTCGACAATCTAGACGGCTAAGAAGAGTATGGCATCGTACAAGGAATCCAAGAGACAAAGCAAACTGGAATCTTGCAATCAAACTATGCTCCGAATTCATGGCCAGAGAGAGAAACAAAAATACTGGTAATTACCTTAAGAAATTAAAGCCTCAAAATAAATACAAGGAGTATGAACTTTATAATGCCACGAAATATCTAAAACGTCCTGCAAAAACAAACGCTCCCATTAAAGATTCTTGTGGCTTATGGTGTAGAACTGATGCTCAAAAATCCACCACTTTTGCCGAACACTTGGAAAATACTTTTAAACCTCAAAACATCAATGAAAATGATAGTGACATTCTAAAGTTTTTAGATGTTGCATGTCAAATGGATTTGCCAATAAAACGAATTTCCCCAAATGAAACTAAAGCGGAAATTAACTTATTAAATAATAAAAAATCATCTGGATATGATAAAATAGGTGCGTTAGCCATTAAATCATTACCCTTCAAAGGAATTGTCTTTCTAACACTTATTTTTAATTCAATTTTACGTCTCCAACATTTCCCCTCTCAATGGAAATGTGCGGAGATAATTATGATTTTAAAACCGAACAAACCGATTAATGAAGTGTCTTCCTATAGACCAATTAGTTTACTACCGATCATATCAAAATTATTTGAAAGACTTCTACTCAAACGCTTAATTCCCTTTCTTGAGAAAAACAGTAGTATTCCTGACCATCAATTCGGCTTTCGCCATAAACATGGTACGCCAGAGCAATGCCACCGTATATGCAATGTTATAATTGATACTTTTGAAAATAAAAGATACTGTTCTGCTGTATTTTTGGATATACAACAGGCGTTTGATAAAATTTGGCACAGTGGCCTGCTATTTAAATTAAAAAATATTCTTCCTGCTCCATTTTACAAATTCTTTCTCTCTTACTTAAGTAATAGATGTTTTTATTGTAAATCCAATAACGATATTTCTAATATTCATCAAATAAAAGCCGGTATGCCGCAGGGTAGCGTTCTTGGCCCAGTTTTATACACCATTTTCACATACGATATGCCTACCAGAGAGGACGTTAACGTTGCTACATACGCAGATGACACGGCATTCTTATGTTCACATCAATCACCATCTGAAGCTTCCAGAATTTTGCAACTTGGCATTCTTCAACACTGGCTTACAAAATGGAACATAATTGTCAATACACAAAAATCAAGCCACATCACATTTACTTTGAGGAGAGAGAACTGCTAGCCCGTGTTTCTAAATGGCGCAGAAATTCCCAGTAAAGATACTGTCAAATACCTTGGACTTCACCTAGACCGACGGCTCACATGGAAAGTGCATATAAAGGCCAAGAGAAAACAACTCGATATTAAATTCAAGCAAATGTACTGGCTACTAGGAACTAAATCCCAACTTTCACTAGAAAACAAAGTTCTGCTTCTAAAAACTATATTAAAGCCAATTTGGACCTATGGCATAGAGTTATGGGGAACCACCAGCAATTCAAATATAGAAATTTTGCAAAGATTCCAGTCTAAGGCCTTAAGAACAATTACAAACGCTCCTTTTTATGTTACAAACAAAACATTGCATAATGATCTTAAAGTACCTTTTGTTAAATCAGAAATAAGTAAATTTAGCTGCAGTTACTTAAACAGACTCAGCAATCACTCAAACATATTGGCAATAACACTATTAGACGAGACTGATGACGTTAGAAGACTTAAAAGGAACCATATCTTAGATCTCCCATTTTTATAATATGTATTATTTATGTAATTAACTAACATAGTTTATAATGTATAAGTTATAAAATGTTATTATAACACATTTATTTTGATTTTCTAATTATATTTTATTTAATATCATACTAATCATCACTATATATGTTTGTAAGTACATGTATATCTTCAATTGTTGTTTCCAATGGGAATCAATATTTCATGTAAGTGTATATATTTTATTCAAATTTGCTTATTATTGTAAAATAGATTGCAAATAAATTTGAGAAAAAAAAAAAAAAATATGATTTTTTGAACTAATCCAGTCAATGGTGTGTACTCGATTAAACGGTCATGAATTAAAATACAATGAGCTGTGGGTTTTTTGTAATATTCTTTGAGGTTTCAAATTCTACTTTGATATCAATTGGACAGATTGAAACCGATTCATTTTGATGAGAGACGTCAACAACTATAATTGGAGCTTTACTCTTGAACTCGTGGCATGTAAGTAAAGGTTGATGCGTGTACACTTAAAAAAAACAAGTTAGTACAAAAGTTAGTAAAACGTTTTGTAAATTAGGTATACTATTTTTGAGCAAATTTTTTTGCTAAAATCGTGTTTTCAGCTAAAATTTTTGTTATACTTATTCAGAACTTAACTGTTTTATACTAATGCTTTACTAATATACTAATGTTTTACTAATTAATTTTGCTAAAAAAAATTGTGCTGATAAGCACATTAATAGTGTGGACGACAACCAGATTGAAAGATATACGCAGAATGAAGCAGATGTCGCGGCATGTCAAGATGTAGTAGAGAAGAGGAAATGAATAAAAAAATCAACCATGGAAGACTTTTGTATCTGTTTTTCATACATAAAACAAAATTGAGGATTAAAACAACTTAAATTTGCGTTGTCACCGGCTTGTGAAAATAATTGTCTTTTACAATTTATTCTTTTATGTTGTATTGCTTCAAAATACAATACAACAATAAAAGAATAAATTGTAAAATTTAAACCGATTCAGCAACACAAAAATAAAATTGATAATTTTATCAATAATCCCTTAATTGTCTTTTAATTAAATAAAAGACAAAATAAAATATTTAAATTTAATATGTATTTCTAAACTAAATGTTTATAGATTTCTAATCTAGTGTGGTCAAATTGCAAACAAACAAACATATACAGACATGTAGACAGAGTAAAGCGAAAGACAAAGACACACATCTTAGGTAGATTTTTATGGTTCCTTTTTCTTATTGCAAAAAAGGGATGTTTTTGTTTATTTTTTCATTTCGTTTCGTTTCGTTTCTTTAATTATCTTCGGCAGTTGCGTCATTTAAAAGAAAGCATCAGTTCGACAACCATTGATGTAAGTAGTTGAAAGAAAATTTTTGTTATGTTATATATATTTATTTCTATATATTTTCAGATATTAAATATTTTCATGTCGTCAATGTGGGAAAATGAAAATTTTTATATTTCGTAATTATTGTAAATTATTTTTAAAAGAATCACAAAAATATGTTTTATGATTTTCAAGAAATATATTAACTAAATTACAATTTTTTTTACAATTTTTTTGCGTTTTTTTCAGTCTACTAAAATTCAGCAAAAAAATTATTAATT
The DNA here is from genome assembly GCA_021234595.1 of Delia radicum. Lineage (NCBI taxonomy): Eukaryota > Metazoa > Arthropoda > Insecta > Diptera > Anthomyiidae > Delia > Delia radicum. Next base: position 124,875,302 of record CM037851.1, read on the forward strand.
TTTAGCAAGGCTTTTGTATTTCTAATCTACTAAGTGTTAGCAAAACTTTTGCTGAATCTACTAATTTTGTTGCTAAAAATCAGCTCGCTGATTTTCAGCAAAAGATTTTGCTGACATTAGCAATTTTTTTGCTAGCACCCTCCTGACTAAAATTTTGCTGACCCAGCAAAAATTTTTGCTGACTTTACAAACTTTTTTATTTGAGTGTAGAATTGGTTGAGGCATGTAGAATTGCAAAACGATCTTTCTCAACATTAAGATTCAAATTGTCATATGGATGTGACTCTGAGTTCTGATGTACTTTCAAGTTGGTTAAATCTCAATTATTAATATTATCAGCATTTCGAAAGGCGATCGAAACAAATCGTGGTCGTTCTCTATTGGCAGCTAATTAGTATTCCAAATATGATTAGTGCCTGTTGTAAGTTTGGGATTAAAATGACAGTCCCAACTGCGATATGCTAATATTGTTGATGATCCACTTTTTATCATACTTTATTTGCTTACATCATATAGGTGGACGTGTGGAATTCTCCATGATATATTTGAAATAGTTAATTTAGGCTTTTCAGCGGCCAAAGATTATGTAATCAATCCTTCATCACTTTTAGAACGTAATAATATTAACTCGTATTTGCTATGTAGAATGATTTTATTAAAATCTTCGGCAAATTCCAAAAAGCTCTTTAGCGGTACATAAAAGTTAAACTTTAAATTTGTTAGTAATATGCCATTGACACTATTCCAACTGGCATTTTGCACCATTTTACTATCCATTGCATTCAATGGTTCTTGAAATACCTAAATGTCGTGTTCGATCAATTTCAACACCGTTAAGTTCATAGCAAATATCATCAAATAGGCTTAGAACAATGTTACTCTTCATTTGTTATAAAGCTATTTTTAGAAGCATCTACAACATTGCCCTCAATATAAAAAAAATGTTCGTTGGGTAGAAGATACAAATCCTGATTTTAAACTGAAATTCGTTAAATGATTGCAAGTATGGAGAATATGTGTTATAATCTTTTTTTATAATACTATCATCCGACACAGGCTTTTAAAATACATTAATAATGGGATTCATTTCAGCTTAAGCTTTTAAAAACTCTTTATTTTCAAGGGTTAAGCATTTATATGATTTTATTGCTCTTGATTTTCTAACTGATGGGGATCTAATGTATGGATATGGATTTACAAGGCTCGTTTTATTGTAAATAATCATTTTATCCTTGGTCTCAAATGTACGCGAAGCGTAATTTCTTCTGCAAGAAAATTAATTAAATTGCGTCTTGATCAACAATAATCACGTTAAGCGAACTTATCTCCTTGCAGTTGAGTTGTAAATAGAATAAATTTTTGAGAATCTCATCTATTTTATAATCGGGTGACACTCCTACTCCAAACTCATTAAGACTGAGCATTAATATTGTTAATATATGTGTTGACCACAATGTTGCATTCAATGCATTATAGAATAATTTTGAAAATGTTTATAGGTTGATCTGAAAAATGTTCTATACGCTCCTCCAAAGTGTTTGCATTGTATCATAAAAGTTATCAAATTGAGCTTTCTTTATTGTATTGTTTTTGTTGCATTGTATTGTTGTTTGCTTCTATTTCTAATCGTCTTTCCAGCATTATAATCTTCTGTTATAAATTCAACAATGTCCTGAAGGTAGTCCTCAATAGGTAGTTCAATAATGGTATCACCAATATGAAACATATTGCTGTATACATCAACATTTGGTTAATTAATTAACTAATGCTAATGAAATTCCAACGCTAATGAAAAATCCCAAGTATGTTTCAAACAAAACAAATAAAAACAACGTGTTTTGTGTACAAAATGCATATTTAAATTTTTTGGTTTTGGCTGCTCACAATTATGTTTTTATTAAACTTTTTAGTTAAATGAAAATTTGTTTCGCACGAACGGTTACATGACGAATGCTTTTTTGTGAACGTCTATTTTTGACGTTTGTGACGTTTCAAATCGCAATATAGAAACCGAAAAAGGAGAACGAAAATGACGGCCCTTACATTTTCACTCAATATAAAGTGACGTTTGCGATACAAAAACACAAAATTAATTTCTTCACTCATTTACACGATTTTTTTCAGTGACACGTCATACAAAAACATACCATAAATATAAAATTACAAGTAGATATTATAACAATATTTAATTTTTATTAATCCAAGAATTGTGTTCGTTTGAGAAACTCAACAACTTAACTAAGGATAGTGTGTTGCGGAGAGCTCTTCATCATAAAATGTTACTTTTATTGGATTACCTTGATAATCCCCCAAAATGTATGTTGTGGGGTATGTATTTTTAATTAATTTGATTTTAAATATTTCTGTCGTCCTTTCTCAAAAATGTGCTTATATTTACAAATTCGTACATGATTACCAACATTATATTTTGAGGGCAGATGGACTTTTATATGACTGCAAACTGTGTTTAACATTTTTTCTCGTTTGATTTGTTTACTTTCTTGGGAGCCATTTTAATAGTAAAGGGTGGTTAAATTTCAAGGGCCGATGTTGATTTTGAATAAAACACAAACTATTTAGGAATTTATTGTAATTTTACTTTTATTATGATATATTGGTATTACTCAATTATGTATGGAACAAAATATCGGCCAAATGGGCGCCGCGACCACGGCGGCACACCTCCATCCGATGGTCCAAATTTTCGATGACGCTGAGGCATAATGGAGGTTCTATGCCGTTAATGTGCCGAATTATCTCATCCTTTAGCTCTTGAATTGTTGCTGGCTTATCGACGTACACCTTTTCTTTCAAATAACCCCAAAGAAAAAAGTCCAACGGTGTCAAATCACATGATCTTGGCGGCCAATTGACATCGCCATTACGTGAGATAACACGGCCATTGAATTTGTTGCGCAAAAGAGCCATTGTTTCGTTAGCTGTGTGGCAAGTGGTACCGTCCTGCTGAAACCACATATCGTCCACATCCATATCTTCCAATTCGGGCCATAAAAAGTTCGTTATCATCTCACGATAGCGAACACCATTCACAGTAACTGCCTGACCGGCCTCATTTTGGAAAAAATACGGCCCGATGATGCCGCCAGCCCATAAACCGCACCAAACAGTCACTCTTTGTGGGTGCATTGGTTTTTCGACAATCACTCTTGGATTCTCATTCGCCCAAATGCGGCAATTCTGTTTATTGACGAATCCACTGAGGTGAAAATGTGCCTCATCACTGAAGATGATTTTCTTCGAAAATTGATCATCCACTGTTGCCATTTCTTGCCACCATTCTGCCCATTCACGACGTTTGGAATGGTCTTTATGCATAATGTTCATCAACGACGAGCGTGAGAGGTGCAATTGTTGGGCACGACGACGAGTTGAGGTGGACGGCTCTTCAGCCACACTATCGCGAACAGCAGCAATATTTTCTGCAGTACGAGCTGTACGAGCATGCACTGGTGTTCTCACATCTTCTACAGACCCGGTTTGCTCGAATTTTTCCACGATTTTTGCGATTGTACGCACATTTGGACGATCAAATTGACCAAAAAAATCACGAAGTGCACGATATGCATTTTGATTTGAACGCCCATTTTCATAATAAGTCTGGATAACTTTAACACGTTGTTGGATTGTGTATCTCTCCATGGTTCAAATTGAGTAAGTCTGAAATAGAGAAATGTCAAATAAAATTCGGAAAAAAACTTGGCGTTTAGGTGTGGTTCACATTCAACATCGGCCCTTACAATTTAACCACCCTTTACGATGAACTTTATTGTTGTATACATTAAGTAAATCTTTATATATATCAATCCAATGACATGATCTATTATATCTAAACTGTTCTATTTTATATTTTTCATTAGCGTACTAAAGATGCTGTTGAAAAACTCTTTACCATCATCAGTCTGCAAATTTGTTAGTGTACGCCCCAATTTAAAATATTTTATATAGCATTACTCACTTCCGCTGAAATTTTAGTTTTGAGCGGAGCAGCCCAAGCTAATTTTGAAAAAGTGTCGATAACTGTTAGAAGAAGGCGAGAGAATTTATTATCCACTGAATAGTTTCCCATTTCAACTAAATCTGCTTACCATAAATCATTTATACCCTTCATAATAACTCTTCGACGTTTAAAGGTCTTTCGTGCCTGTTTATGTTACTCGTTGACTAGAATCAGCTTTTTCTCCTTCTCCAATACTAATCGTATACGCTACCCTTTCAAGATTCTCACCTTTAACATCTTTCTCACCATTTATATACTTAATTATATTCTTTTCTGACATATCTCTCTCCCCCAACATTTTCATTTGTACATTTCCCAAGCGATCAACTGTATTATTCAATGATTTAATCGCAACATTCATATGTGTTTGGTGTTTAACACTTATTTCACTAATTTTTACATCAACTTCTTCAATCATCTTAGTCATATCCAAAGTTATTTCTTGCTGCACTTTTTGCAGTTCTGAATGCAGAAAACCATTTTGTGACGACGTCTTTTTCTTCAATAGGATAACCGACAATTTTGATCCTTTTATTTTGGATATTAATATTTCTATCCCTATCCAAAAGGAATAAGAAGCATGTCTTTTCGATGAATCACTCTTTGTTTCAGCAAAATGTCCGAATTTGTCAACAAGCATCAAAACTTCTTTAATTTATTAATAAATTTATGAAATATCTATTAGATTCTCTTAATTCCTCAATGATTGAGATAATTTCGTTATTGTGATTGGTGTGACCAGCCGCCTGTGATGCGATCAGTAGTCTAAGTCGATCTACCAATTCATTTGGATCGTCCCTGTATAAATAGTTTGACTTTTGTAAATTTAATTGCAATCCGATTCCAGATTTAACTTCTTTTATTAGGTCACTTATAAAGTTTTGATATTTAAAAGCTCTTGTACCCTTTATCTGCCCATCAACTTTATAACTACGTCTAAACGCATTCGTAAATATCCAACTCTATTTATCATATTGCTTAGGCTCGTTGTAGAATAATAATTCAAATAGACCATGAGTACGAGCCCAACTCTGATTTCCAATCTTTATTTTATCTTCACTTAATTTTATAGGACTATCTCCAAACATCCATTCACCATTTATCGCATCTTTCTGAGTACCATAGAGAGTTCTAACATATTTTTTCTACCCAAATCGGATAAATTCATTATAGTTATTTTATCATTAATTTCATAATTTTCAGTAATAGTGGGTTGAGAGTAAAATTTATTGGAAGCAATACTTTCTTCAAAAGTCTTGCTCATTTTTTAATTCTTTTTGGAGTACTTGTTTCCATTTTCATGGGTATTTCGTCAAACATGTGACTATAATTGTTGGATATTTGACTCTTTCATTCACTCAACTCTTTTTTTTAGAAGTAAGTAAATTTTTGTTGGATTCGTCAATGAATTATTTTAGCGGTCGTGCCATGGGTTTAAAAGTATCTTCATATTTGTCATATGTATCAACTTCTCCCAATTTTATGTTACGAAATTTTTTCTTCAACTCATTTCTATTTTTCATCAACTCTTTCAAAACATTTCAGGTATCAGAATAAATATTTTATCAGATCAGCTATCAGATATTAAAACAGGTAGCAGGCTTTATTAATTTGTAGATGGGTAGTGGTAGTTTTAAAGGTGAATCGCTTATGTAATATACAAGAGTACTAAGGCAACAAAATGTTGCAAAGCATTTTGAAAAATACCTCCTTTCGAAAAAAAAGAAAATATCCCAATTAAAGATTAGTGAAAAGTAGGACGACGGGAGCCATTGCATCGCTAGCGATCAGTCGGGTGGGGGAGTTCTTGTCCTCTTTTCAATCTAACTTCAGTACATTTGCATATTGTCTATTATTAAAGACTCCCTATAAAAATTACTAAAATTACTTTAAAATGGACCAATATCGCCATAGCAAACAAAACAACACAAGCCCCTCTATGGACGAAAATGAGAAAAGTACTTCTAGGATCCCACAAATGTCATTACCCTAACTTCTTATTCCATGATTGAAAACAGATTTAAATTAATTTAGCAATTCATGATGAATTAATTCAGTATTTATTTCAATCAATTAACAGTCGAAACATTGAAGCCATGTTAAAATAGAGATTATTACTTTTATAAATCATTTAACTTAAACTAATTATTTATTTTAGATAAATTTTTAATTCAACCTTTTAAGTTTTAAATTTACTGCAATTAAATTAGATTTCTAGTTTTTGTATAATTTTTTCTAGCGGAATTCATTTATAAAGTAAATTTTAACAATATCAGATTTAATTTAGAAAATTTTAGCATTTACGATTTTTAAATCGACGAATTTTTTTTTTTTTTTCTAAATTTATCGTACAATAAATTTTAGTACAATTTGGATTTTAAATTAACATAATATAAAATTAATTTATTAAAAAAAAAATTTTATCTGTGCCATTATGGTCTAAATTTGGGGTTTTACTATTTTTCCCCCCTTTTTCTTTATTAGTTTTTTAATCGGAATGGAAATTTTTTTTACTTTTGAACAAGGTAATCGTATCGCGTTACTAATAAATTTTTTTGGGTGTAAGAAAAAAAAATACTGTTTAACCAAAACCAAAATCATAGAAATGAAGATATAATAATTATGATCAACTTTTTTTTTTTTTTTTTTTTTAAATAAGAAGAAAAACTCCAATAAGAGCAAGCAAACAATAATAAAAGCTTTATCCAACACCTTATACTAATTGAGATTCATTGCTTCTCTTAATTTAGCATGCTCTTATTAGTGTTTTAATAAATTCCTAATCCACATTTCTTAATAAATTTTTTTTTTTCTTTTTTTTTTTTTTTTTTTTGGTCTTTGTTTTGTGGTGGTTGTTATTAAAATGCAAGAATATCAAAAAAAATAATTTTAATGGTTGTTACGACTTACCAACTTAATCATGATGATCGATGAGGCCTCCTCGAACTTGATGATGTTGGACCAAATGATGACGTTACTAATTTCTAAAAACGGTTATAATGATGTTCTTGCATATTTTTCTGATGGTATTAGGGGTAATAATGTATACTTAGACTTTTCACTTTTTATAGAATTTATATTTGTTATCGCGATTTTAGCCTTAGGTTTTTATATTTTTAGTAATTTGTTAAGGTGTTGTAAATTTCTGTGTTTTAGAATTTAAGTAGGCACTTTTTAAAAATTTCTTAACAACTTAACTATTAGGTAAAATTTTTTTAAATTTTTTAAATTAACTCAACTTGAAATTTTACAATAGAATGTTTTCCTTGTTTGACCGATTTCTAATTAATTAATTAATTAATTAATAGGCAAATCGTTAAATTAACAAATTCACTACAATAAAATTTATAATGTTTTCTTTTTTTTTTTTTTTCACGAAATTAGTTTTCTTTCCAACTTTGCTATTTTAAGTTAACATTTTATGCTGTATTCGGTTGAGAAATTTCTCTTCGCTTAACTTGGAATCTTTTAGGCCACGTTTCGATTCTTCTGCACTTCAACTTGATCGGAGCTAAATTTGATGCCTGTCGATGGTTGTCGTGATGAGTATATGCGAACTCTCACAAACGCTGCGGCTATTGTTTGGTCATATTGATGACGTATTTTACATTAAACCAGTGTGATAATATGACGAATACGAGCTTTCTTTCTACCATATGAGTAGCAATAGATTCCTGCGTAATGTGTACTACGATTCCTGAGCCTATAGTAAAAATTCTATGAACAGATTGAGTTATTCAAATGATACGGATAACTATAATATTACCTTCAATCAGTAGGGGTAGACTTTGATCTGCAGCTCCGGTAAATTTCCGTGGAAATTTTCCACAGTAAGTAAGTATGAGACCAAAATTACTGAAACACGTTGTAGACGGAAAAGTGTCCAGGGATCCTGGGCACTTAAGAACACTGACAGGCTATTTGCTCCAAAATTAAAATTTTGCCAAGAAGATTTAGATTTTTCTGTAAATTCCGAGGAATTTACTAGAAATTCTAACAATTTACTTTTTTAGACTATTCCAAATGTCTTTTCCACGAAAAATTTTAAATTGTTTTACCTCGGATGTCACGATAAGAAATGAATTTAATTTTGATGAAAGTTTTTCGATGTGACTGCTTCAAGACTTCTCAGAAAAAGGAAGTAAAGGAGCTCTCGTCAACCCATGACAGTTCGGCTCGAAATTTGAAGTTGTGTTTAGTGATCATTTTGCCAAGTAATCGTTTAGCAAACCAATTACTAACTTAAATCATTCGTTGATCATACTGAACACATATCACCGTAGACAACCACCAATACATCAAATTCGCTCCACCGTATTAACCCGTTCCATGAACACAAGTGAACCAAAATGCCAAATCTACGTTTTAGTTTTAACTCCAATTAATTAAAATTAAAGTTGTAAAACAAAAAACAATTTGTTCCTATAAAGCAATTTTTTCCTAATAGCAGTTAACCCGTTTCTAACAAATTGCGCTCAAAATGCTCAACACTGAAAATATATGTTCCACAATGAGGGAAACTCAATAATGATTAACAAAATGTATGTTAACAGGAATGTTAATTTGGTTGCTGATAAAAATTAATTATCATAGCTGTGACTCGTGAATAACATAGAAAATTTAATACCTTATATTTTGTTTCCCTATTTTGCACCAAATTTAGATTATAATTCAAGCATAACAATCAACTATTTTTCATACACAAATGTTGCATGGTGGAACAGAAACAAATAATATTTGTAACACAAAAATATGAAATTTCTTTTAACAAGTTTAAGCTCTGGTTACTGACAAAAAACCCTTGGAAGCCAAAATAGTTAGTTTACTTGTCATTTTTTAAAAAATTTATCTGAAAAAATTTTTCTTTGATACCATGGGTAGGGGAGGGAGTAATTTCGCAAAATCATACAATAATTTTAACTTTATAATTGTGAGAAAAATTACAAACAGAGAGGTAGGTGATAAGGCTTCCTACAGAAAATTCAGAATATTTAAAAATCGTTCATTACAAAACCAGATAATATTGACTCATTGAGTAACAATATGAGCTGGAAACAGGACGATTACAAACGAATGTCCTTCGCGTGAAACGTACCGATAAGTTTACCCTGTAAATCTTCTAATTGGTAGTAGTGGTTTCCTAGTTTTTTCCCTAACACGGGCTTTAATGAATAATGGCGCAAATTTTCCATTAAATCGCTTTTCAGCACTGCTCTGAACAAAATTACGACGCAAAACTTCTTGGCCGACTGTGAAATTTTGTGGCCTAGTGCGCAGATTATAATGTTGTTGGTTTTGTTCATACGCTTTCCGAATATGTTTTTGTAAATCCTTTCGTATCAGTTGTAACTTCCCATCCCTATTCAGATTATACGAGGGCTCATCTAAAAGTTGAAGGTTCCGTAATAGATTATATGAAGACCCGTGGGTAATCATATCAAACCCAAATAACGCATGATAGGGAGAAGTGTTTATGGCCTGGTGACATGAGTTCCGAAGTGCACAACTAATGGCACTCAGATGCTCATCCCATTTTGTATGATCCGCCTTTAAATACGAACGAATACCTGCTATTATTGAGCGATTAACACGCTCGGAAGCGTTAGCTTGCGGTGAGTAGTAAGCCGTATAAACATGATTTATTCCCAGAGATGTGAAGAAAGCGTTTTAAATCATTGGCTTTAAATTGCGAACCATTATCGCTGACTATATGTTCTGGCACACCATATGTATGACAAATTTGTTTTTCGAGAAAATCCTTAATGGCTGTAGAAGTAAATTTCCGTAAGGCTGTAGCCAATGAAACTTGGACAAATGGTCTAAAACAATTAATAACCCTATATTACCGGACTTGCTTCTAGGGTATGGACCTAGTAAGTCAATATATAATCTTTGAAACGGACGGACAGATATAACCTGTTTTCCCATTTCAGGCTTCATAACAAAATTTGGCGCTTTGGTTGTTTTTACAGGTTGCGCAATTTCGCACAAACTCTCTTGCATCCTTGACCATTCCGGGCCAGAAAAAGGAGCGTTTCAGAAGGTCTAGCGTTTTTTTGCATGCCACCATGAGCAGCTGTTAAGGAATCGTGAAACCTACTAATCAAGTCGTTTCGTAACCCGAGTGGAACCCAAAGTTTCCAGGCGTTTTGCCTCGTTTACCGCATTACCATCATAATGTTGTGTTCTTATATATACAAAGTCGTCAACTATTTTTATATCCGGGTATTTTTCCGCATTTTCCTGTATTTTAGCTATCAAATTTGTATAATCAGACTCTTTAAAACGAGGCGACGATAAATCAATTTCAGGACCACTAATATCAACTGTGGCTACTTCGTCAAATGGGATTCGGGAGAGTGCATCCGGGACAATATTATCTTTGCCCTTACGATGACTCACCGTAAACTTGTACGCTTGGAGTTTTAGTACCCATCGTGCTAAGCGACCACTTAAATTCGGCTGGCGCATTAACCATACGAGGCTCGCGTGATCAGTGACTACTTCGAACTCTTGGAGTTCTAGGTAGCACCTAAATCGTTGTATAGCCTCTAACGCAGCGAGACATTCGCGTTCCGTCACGCTATAGTTCCGCTGGGCGGAATTGAGTTTTCTGCTCATATAAGCTATTGGTTTTTCCTGATTATCATTGTCCAATTAAACCAAAACTGCCCCAATACCATATTCACTCGCATCGCAGTGTAAAAAGAATTTTCGAGAAAAATCAGGGTTGCTAAGTACGGGAGCCGAAGTCAACAAAGACTTAATTTTCTCAAACGCGTTTTGAGCTTCCGGGGTCCACACAAATTTTTTTTTCGACGATAGGGTTTCTGATATAGGGAAAACTACACTTGAGAAATTCTCTATAAACCTCCTATACCATCCTGCGAGACCTAAAAACCCTCTCACCTGCTTGAGACTCCTTGGCACTGGCCAATCTCTAATAGCACTAACTTTTTCGGGATCGGTAGTGATCCCTCCGTCCCCAATTACGTAGCCAAGGTATTTAACCCGGGTTACGCAAAAATGACTTTTGGCAATGTTTAAGGTCAAGTTAGCCTTCTTAAACTGTTCTGCAACACGCACCAGGACAGACAAATGTTGTTCAAAATTTTCAGACACTACAATCAAATCATCCAAATATCCAAAGACCATGTTTTTGAGATCTGGTGGAATGATCTCATCCATCAACCGACACATGGTTTGTGGTGCCGTACATAAGCCGAAAGGCATTACCACGAATTGGTAAAGGGGCCTACCAGGTACCGTGAAGGCGGTTAATGGTTTTGACTCTTCTGTCAAGGCAATTTGCCAATACGCGTCTTTTAAGTCTAATTTTGATATTATATTGGCTTTTGGAAGCCGCGCAAATATCCCCTCTATGGATGGCAACGGATAAGCATCCTTTTTGGTGACTGCATTCACCTTCCTCGCATCAAGGCATAAGCGGACTTTATTTGGTTTAATAACCAACCTCATAGGGGAACTCCAGGGTGATGATGACGGTTCAATCACACCCAATGTCAACATTCTGTCTATTTCTGCGAACATCAGTTTCTCCACTGCCGGAGAAACTGGATAGAACCGTTGCTTTATTGCTTTGGCTTCGCCAACGTCAATCTCATGTTCAATTAAGCTGGTTCTCCCAAGCCCTTGCTTCTCGAAATTCGGAAATAATGAAATAACAGCATTTAACTGCTGACGTTGACTAGACGTTAATTTATAATCGTGTCCATCTGAAACCTCAGGCTCATATTTATCGTTATTGTCGGACAGAACTTCGGATCTTTTAATCTCAGACAATTCAGACGGACATGCGCTTAATATAGATTTATCGATTAAGTCCACTGATTCAATAACATCAGGTAACAATTTAAATTTCTTCCAAAAGTCAATTCCTAATATCAGACGTTGGGATATCGTTGGAATTATAAACAGATTTAACTTTTGAATAGTGTCCGTGAAATTTATATCGACACTTAGCCAACCAATTACGCGCTGGCGGTTCCCATCTGCAGTCTTTACGATAGATTTGCATTTGAAAAAGTTTGGAAATTTATAAAAATCCTCACAAGCAAGATCTGAACCAATACAGCTAATGCTGGCACCGGTATCCAATAATCCAAATTCGGAAAAATCAAGAAATTTCACCTTAGCATAGTAACGCATATCACTAGGGTTGCTTAATATAGCAGAAACTAATAATTTTGAGCACAACTTACGCAATTTATAAAAATTTCTAAGACGTAGCGTGGAACGTTTTCGAGTTCGTTTTTATCTAAAATAGCAATAGAATAATCGTTAAAAATTTCCTCGCGTTTTGCCAAATACCTTTCCCATCGCTGATGATAAGGTAATCTCGGATAAATAATTTTAGAGCTGTTTAGTTGATCCAATTCATTTCTAGAAAAATCACGTTTAAGAATCTGACAACCGCTATAATCAGGTTCCATTGACTTTGCAGATAAATCAGGTGTTATAGAATTATCAATAGAATTACTTGTCAAATCCGGTATATTTTTGTTGTTACAATCAGGTAGTTTATTTAAATTTTCAGAAGGGTCTACAATTGTTCCTTTGGCGGAACTGAAGGCTTCGAGTTTTTTGAAGATCTACGATTCAAACAAGTGGTACATTGTGGCTTGTATGTATTTTTGGCACCACAACCATAGCAAAAAACAGACCTTTCATGTAGGCAATCTTCATAATAATGACCAAGCTGGTCGCAATTCCAGCAACGGGGAATACTCTCCGGTTTCTTAATCGCGTCAATCGAACACTCCGGAATTACATCACAATCAGGATTAATATCCATATTGTCAAGTTCGATTTCAAAAATCTGGCGACGAGGCATAACGGAATTGTGGGTTTTAGATGTAAAATTTCGACGTACATACTCTTCATGTAGAAAAGTTTCGCGTTTTTGGACTAACTGTCTAAGTTTCGAAATAGAATAAATTGGCTGATAAAGCAACTCATGTCTAATCTCTGGACGCAAATTTCGAATTAATATTTCCGTTAATTCAATCTCTGAAAGCGCAGTAGGTAGGCGATCCATTATAGCGCTAACAGAATCATAAAACAAGTCGAACGATTCGCCGGGCCTTTGTTTACGATTTCTGATTTCTTCACGAATATCAAAGCATGATTTAGAGTCCCTATATTGTCCCTAATAGCATCACTAAAATCATCCCACTCCATTTTCTTCTCTTTTCCTATGGTTCTATGAAATCTCCAAAACCAATTTCCTGCTGGTTTCAGCGAATACAATGTGTAGGTGTGGACGAACAATTTCAAAATTACCATTAAAATTTTCCAAAATAAGAGATTTCAAACGATATAAAAATTCTTCAACACTAAGGCCAGTTGAAGTACCATCAAATTTTAAACCCCAGTATCGAATTATTGAGGTAATCTTATCAGGAGAGAGATTTGAATTTGACGAAGACGAATTAATATGCAAATTTTGACGGGGTTGAAAAAAGTTTTGTGAATTATTCCCAAGGGAATCATTAAAAGAGTTAGTACTTTGAGGCTGTTGTTGTTGATATTGATTTCTATAAGAAGAATTCAATAAATTAGACTGGGTTTGTTCCGAATTCGGAAAAACAGTTCCAGCAGAACGGATTAGCTAAATTACCCGGTTGTGTTCGTTCTTGCGAAATATCTTGGGCCTGTGATTGACTAACACTAGCAGCCCCGACTAAATTTTGTGGAGGTAAATTCTGAGAATGACTATCCCTTGTGTAGGCCAATGACGCCATAGTATATGGATTGGTTAAATTTGGTGGTTGTTGCAAGGCGTTTTGACTATTCAAAATATTGTTTGACGGAATTGCAGTCTGATTTTGTGACAGATTAGCTTAACGACTTTTGTGGTAATTGTAAATAATTATTAGGGTTATGCCCACGAGAAGAAGTAGTAGTGGGGTCTTGAGTTAAATTTAGATTCTGAATTAACTTTACCATATTTATCCCAATCATTTCGTTAATTTGATTATAATCTACAGTTGGTGGTGTATAATTTTGAGTCGAATTAATATTTTCTAAAACTTTAGAAACATTTGACTCAATCATCTTATCAATCTGATTATAATCTACAGTCGGTGGAGGATAATTTCGGGCAGAGTTCATATTCTGTACAGCCCTCGATACGTTTGACTCAACTACCCTATTAATCATATCATAATCAACAACTGTTTGAGTGGGTTGTATTATGGTTTGAAAACCTGTGGGATTTTCATTTTGAAGATCGGGAACGTTATCAGGTGTGGACAATGGTAAAGGTTGTGAAGCACTATTATCATTTGCTGGTGCAGCCTCTCGCGGTTTTTGTTGGTGTGGTATCTAAAATTTCCTGAATATCGTTTATACTCGGATTTCCCGTAGAAGTGGAAGGCTCTGTGAACAAATTTTTGCTGTGAAAGTTCTCGTGGGATAATTATGTCTATGTAAACCACCTCGCGGTCTTCCCTTTGGTTTTCCTTGTTTAAAGGGAATTGAATTTTCTGTAAATCGGACAATTCACAGGCTCCATTACAAACAGGACACCACCATACTATTTTCAAGAAAATTTTCAATACAGGCTCGATGAAAAGCATGATTGCATCTTATGCTAGCCAAACATTCAATTTTCGCATCCATACGTTCTCCACAAATATGACAAATATCCGTTGCAGTAGTCGAACTTGCACCAGGCTGTGAAGGAGGTGTAGATTAGAGTGGGTCGCACCCCATACAAAAAAAAAAGTTGTGCCGGTCACCCCCTACAATTAAAGATAATTGAAGAAGATTTGAAAAAAAAATTTTTTTTTTTTTGCCACGCCCCTTGACCCCGCGCATTTGGTTTTTTATTTCCTGTGGCTCCATTTATAGTCCGATCGTAACGTGTGATATATCATTGTTTTTGGAATGACAATGGCTACATTTTCTACTTTGATCACTTTTGACTCCGACGTCAAATTCTAGAAGTGACTTCTGGAAACTCGATTTCTACCACCCTAATTCACGAGTTTTTCTAAACGATAAAAAAGTTTTTTAAATTCCATGAAATTTTGTCTTTTACAGTATATATATTTATTCAGTAACAAAAAGTTACGAAGGTTTAAAAAAATCAATTTGAGTTTTATTCCAACAATCGTTAACAATAAGCTTTGGTCTTTTTGTGGTTATTGTTTTTGTGGCCATTTTTAAAGTGCTCTCTTTTTACTCATTTTTCTATCAAATATTGTTGAGAGAAAGTTTTTTTTATTATCATTTTTTTTAAATATAAAAAATATTGAATAACTTCACGGTTTGTTTGTAATTTTGTTTTATCAATATCACATGATTGAAAATGCATATTGTTAAAAAACAATTTAATTATATTTTTAAAGAAAAAAAATATTTTAGTAATTTACACTAATTTTATCAAAAGCTACAGCTGTAGACGCGAACACTGAAGAGGAATAATAATATGTAGGGCTCGGAAGTTAATGCATTTATATTTGTGTTTTATTTACATAAAATATGTATTTAAAATCGTAAAATATGTACTTAAAATTTAAAAATATGCATTTATTATTGATTTTTTCATTTTTTTTATATAGTTTTTAAATTTTAGTAATTTCTGTTTTAAAAAGCCGTTACAAATTGAGAAGTACAATTATAAAAATCTTCTTAAAGTTTGTAGTTGAATTTTCTGTCATATAACATTTCTTGATAAAAAAAATTAAATGTATAAATTTGATAAGATTTTATTTCTAAAAAAATTTAAATTGTAATAAATTTATTTTAGTAAACATCAAAAAAAATTTGCTAAAATATGCAAAAATATATAAAAATATGCAAAAACATGTAAAATATGCAAAATATGTAACAAAAATACAAAATATGCATAAGAATATGCATTTATAGCAAAATATGTGTTTATAGCAAAATATGTAAAATATGCACTAACAAATCGATGCCATTTTGTTGCAAATTTTAATGATTCGCAAAGATATTTGGTTAACATTGCTCTCTAGCTAACGACAACAGACATGTATTTACATGAAGTTCCGAGCCCTAATAATATGTTTAACAAAAGTGTTGCCAGTTGATAAAATTAGTGTAAATTACTAAAATATTTTTTTCTTTAAAAATATAATTAAATTGTTTTTAACAATATGCATTTTCAATCATGTGATATTGATAAAACAAAATTACAAACAAACCGTGTAAGTTATTCAATATTTTTTATATATAAAAAAAATGATAATAAAAAAAAACTTTCTCTCAACAATATTTGATAGAAAAATGAGTAAAAAGAGAGCACTTTAAAAATGGCCACAAAAACAATAACCAAAGCTTATTGTTAGCGATTGTTGGAATAAAAACTCAAATTGATTTTTTTAAACCTTCGTAACTTTTTTGTTACTGAATAAATATATATACTGTAAAAGACAAAATTTCATGGAATTTAAAAAACTTTTTATCGTTTAGAAAAACTCGTGAATTAGGGGTGGTAGAAATCGAGTTTCCAGAAGTCACTTCTAGAATTTGACGTCGGAGTCAAAAGTGATCAAAGTAGAAAATGTAGCCATTGTCATTCCAAAAACAATGATATATCACACGTTACGATCGGACTATAAATGGAGCCACAGGAATAAACCAAACCAAATGCGCGGGGTCAAGGGGCGTGGCAAAAAAAAAAAAAAATTTTTTTTTTCAAATCTTCTTCAAATTATCTTTAATTCTAGGGGGTGACCGGCACAACTTTTTTTTCGACCCACCCTAGTGTAGATTGGCCCTCAGGCAAACCCGAATTGTTCTTAGGAGAATGGCCTATCATTTTGAAATTAATTTAACAAATCGAATGCTCAAAAGTATAAAACCCTCTATTTATTGATAAACAATAAAATCAAAACACTAAAGCAAAAATTCACAAAAAAAAAGTTTTGTGAATTATTTATGGAACCAAAAAAAAAAAAAAAAATCAATCTTTATCGCAAGATTCAAAACAAACATAAACAGTTATGTAAACGCACTAAACGTAATTTAAAGTTTATAATTCAACCAATCAAAAAAAAAAAAAATTCTCCTCCTTCTAATTGTAAAATTGTAATAGAAACCTTTCTTAAAATTTAATTGTAAGAAAAAAAAACCAGATATAAAGTATAGAACCGATATATTCATGAAATTACTGTTTTCGCACATGTGAATATAAAAGTAGGGTACAAAAATATATATATATATATATATATAGGCAAAATATAGAATCAATACTAGAATAAAGATTAGGCTATGGTATATTTTGTATGAATATAAATCCATATGATTAACAGACACACCAGCACAATTGAATCGGTCACCTATTAGAATCCATAACTACCGGATATTGCATTGCAAGAAGCAAAACAATATAGTCCTCATACTCATAGGCAGCTGATATCTAAGTCAACTAATCTATAACAATAAATATTATACAAAAAATTGCATAAGTGAGAAATCAGAAAATTTAACATTCGTCAAATCCTCGAAAGGAACATGTAGAGGTAAATCGGTTAGATTACCCGAACTGTATTAACTCAGGTATCTAAAATAAATCCAGAAATACTTGCATATTTATTCAAAGACAAGATTTACGAAAACTAAACCGATTAGACACTAAGCCATTAATGAACTCTATTATACTAAGAAAAAATTAACGGAACCGAAAATAACCCAAATTGGGACACTTCCGGCCCCACGTTGGGCGCCATTTATTGTAATATACAAGAGTACTAAGGCAACAAATGTTGCAAAGCATTTTGAAAAATACCTCCTTTCGAAACAAAAAAGAAAATATCCCAATTAAAGATTAGTGAAAAGTAGGACGACGGGAGAGCCATTGCATCGCTAGCGATCAGTCGGGTTGGGGGGAGTTCTTGTCCTCTTTTCAATCTACTTCAGTACATTTGCATATTGTCTATTATTAAAGACTCCTATAAAAATTACTAAAATTACTTTAAAATGGACCAATATCGCCATAGCAAACAAAACAACACAAGTCCCTCTATGGACGAAAATGAGAAAAGTACTTACACACAGGGTATTGATCTCATGCCTAAAAATGGGGGTGAGGGTTCCCAGATGTTGTTGGGAAACCTCTGCCTCATTACCCGCCCTTACCATGATCCTATTGGCACAAATTGATTTCTAGGATCCCACCAAATGTCATTACCCTAACTTCTTATTCCATGATTGAAACAGATTTAAATTAATTTAGCAATTCATGATGACTTAATTAGTATTTATTTCAATCAATTAACAGTCGAAACATTGAAGCCATGTTAAAATAGAGATTATTACTTTTATAAATCATTTAACTTAAACTAATTATTTATTTTAGATAAATTTTTAATTCAACCTTTTAAGTTTTAAATTTACTGCAATTAAATTAGATTTCTAGTTTTTGTATAATTTTTTGTAGCGGAATTCATTTATAAAGTAAATTTTAACAATATCAGATTTAATTTAGAAAATTTTTAGCATTTACGATTTTTTAAATCGACCGAATTTTTTTTTTTTTTTCTAAATTTATCGTACAATAAATTTTAGTACAATTTGGATTTTAAATTAACATAATATAAAATTAATTTATTAAAAAAAAATTTTATCTGTGCCCATTATGGTCTAAATTGGGGTTATTACTATTTTTCCCCCCTTTTTCTTTATTAGTTTTTTAATCGGAATGGAAATTTTTTTTACTTTTGAACAAGGTAATCGTATCGCGTTACTAATAAATTTTTTTTGGGGTGTAAGAAAAAAAAATACTGTTTAACCCAAAACCAAAATCATAGAAATGAAGATATAATAATTATGATCAACTTTTTTTTTTTTTTTT